>JASFAT010002636.1:600000-957595 GCA_031353405.1 Baronia brevicornis | reverse complement strand
CGCGCGCCGGTCCTTGACAAATGTGTAGGCTGGTTCAATGGTTAAATTCGAAAGCGGTAAGTAATTTCATCATTGAGCCAGTTAGGCCGTCGAGAGGATTATAATGTAACATAAACTTTTACCTGTTTATATATGTATGTATGTATGTATGTATATCCTATGAAATATTAAGCGTCACCGACTTATACTTTTAATAGAACGACAAAATGAAAACCATTTTGTTTTCGACAATCAAATAATTTTATTACTTTATATGTATATATATATATTTTTTTTAACAGCCCATATATGTCCCACTGCTGAGCACGGGCCTCTCCATTTCTGGAGGAACGGACGTTTACCCACCACACTTGTCCAATTCGGATTGGTGGGGTTACCAGACTCGGAATAAATATTTGTAATCCATACATATATTTATTCCGATGCGGGGATCCAACCCGCGACTCTGCGGGGGAAGGGCCACGCCACTGAGCCAGTAAGTCGCCATTTAGACAACTTTTTATTTGACGTTTATCAATTTCTTTGTTAAATTTTTGTAAAGGTTATTATCATTTTAAAAATGAGAAGCAGACTTTAACCACTTTAAATTTTTTGTTGCAGATACGGAAAAAATAAAGCGGAATATTTAGTAATAAAGAACCATCGTCACCACACAAAGAACACCAAGAGCGCGATAGATATACATACGTCTGCCTTTAGGAGAGACATTGGACGGGGAGGAGGTGAGATAAATGCGTTAGGGTGATAAAAAATAAATGTATTAATATTAAAATAGGTTTTATTTTCAATATAATTTGCTTTTCATCATAAAGTTTTACTTTACTAAAGTTTACTTAAACGTACTCAAAAAGATATATTATATAATATATTTATAATGCATATTAACTATAAAATTAATTATAATTACACCCGTGCGCTAACGGCTTGGGAAAGAAGGCCACACTGAAAATCAGCTCTGTGGTTTGCCACGGCTTTTTGCTGAGTGTGAACCATTTCATAATCCATACTGCAGTACAGGAAACATAATAAACTATTATTATGACTGTATTTTTTGGTTTATATTTCTTATTAATTGTGATTGTTATAATTTTGACCTTGCATTTCTGTGTCTTGTTTCATAATTTTTATTTTTATTTTATATGTATACTATTTGTCTTGTATTTCTGTACTGTTTTGTGGATTCTTTCTTTCAAAAAACAAGGTATTTATCACTATTTCTATATTATAAATAAAGATTATTATTGTCATGTTAATGAAATATGATACAACACTCAATTCTTAATAATAACCTCAAAATTCACAACACATCCCTATATGTACAATGTTAACAGATAAATTGCTATTACAATTCAATAGGATTATAAAACCGTCTTATTAGTAATATGTTCATTTATGGCCTTAATAATTAACATAATTATTATGAAATTGAATGATGTTCACGGTAAATTAGTGTATTACATTTATCACGATATTCAAAATCAGTTTTTTCATGCAGACTCAAATTTTCCTTCTGTTTATTATCTTTGAAACACTCCTCGATTTCTTGCAACGTCTTATCCTTTGTTTCTGGTAAATATATGTACAATATAAATGTGCATATGCTAGCTGACAGGCCGTAGAAAAAGAATGAACCATCAAATCCTAACTTACGAAAAATCATCGGCGCGATTTTAAGCACCGCCGTACTGGATATCTCTAGAATATATGCCGCAATAAGATATAAAGTAAGTTTGTATTTCGGCGGAATGACCTCAACATAAATCGACATCGCCATAATACCTGGACCACATCCTATTGCTATCGAATGAAAAGTTAACAAAACAATAAACACTATTTCGTTTTCGTTTACAATAGCCAGTTTCACGAGGTATAAATAGAAGGATACGATGAAGAGGAAGCTAATGCCGATTGTGGAAAACGTTAAGAACATCGTTCGTCTCTTGAGAATACTTGTCAGAAAGCATCCGACGTATATCCCGAAAATGGTAACACCGTCCAGAATTAGCATACCCGTGTACGCTGCCCCCTCGTTTTGAGTAATTTTTTTGATGATATCCAGCACATATATGCTGCAAACAAATTTTCCTGTCATGTGAAATTGTGTTATTGTGACTGTAACCAATAACAAAGGTTTATAGAATTCCTTCGAGGTGTATTGTACGCAATTCCACGGTGAATTTTCTTGACGTTGTCTTAAATATTCTCTCTGGTTATCAACAAGGCTCTGCAACTCACATTCAGAATTTTCATTGAAATCATTCAACCAGCGATATGCAGTTCTACATTCCTCAAAGCGACCTCTGCTGGCCAACCAGTGAGGGGATTCCGGCCACAGCACAACTAAGAAAGTGTGAATGCAACAAACAATTCCTAATAAAGCGATATACTTCCAATGGAAGAATGTTCCAATAGCGTTGGATACCCATATACCCCAGAAGGAACTGGCTGCCATGACTGTGAGGAAAAATCCTCGGTATTTCGGAGAACTGTACTCTGAGATGATAATGCCGTTAAGGGTGGCGTTCGCAGCGTGCATATAGCCTTGTAATATCTCCGCTAACAGTAAATGGAATGTAGTGGTGCTGAAGTAAAATATGAAGTAAACGACCAACATGCTGACGGTGGCAATCAAGAAAGGTATCTTCCGGCCGACCACACGTGTGAGTGCTAAAATGACCGCTAACCATGGCATTGCGCTGAAGCCGTATAGAGAATCTGTGAACAAATGACAAATTGTAATCTCCTTCGATTCCGGTCAAATTACGCCAAAAAATAAGAGCTAAGGTACATAAATTCCCATCCAGCTGAAAGTGAGTAAAATTGTTCAAAACATAATTAAAAACAACATTTCAAAATTCCCCATCGTTCCGGTACTTGGAAAAAAATTAACTCGAGGTCAAAGGTAAAAAAAATGGGATTTTCGCGATTTCCTTCAAAATGGTAAATTTTATCGCAAAATTACTTTATACAAAAATTGTAGATCATGAAATTATCTATAAAAAAGTTAGCAATAATTTTTTCCTAAAAGCTACCGCTTCTGAGATAAAACCATTTAAAAAAATGTAACCGTCATTGTATACATAAGCACGCCACATATATACCCTGTACTTGTAATATAAGTAAAAATATGTTTCTATCGGTGATTTTAACCTTTTTTTGAAATATAAAATATACATAAGTATCACTATGAGAATATCCGGTAAAATGAAACCCAGTCCATTAATTTATACGCTAGTGTAACCTTAAAACAACATTTGTCCCTCTGTTCAATAGTATGCGTGGCATTCAATGTTGTCGTATACCTGCTAAAAAATAGAAGAAAAAATCAAGAAAAAGAAGATAAGAAGAAGTAATTGAAGATTATGAGTTGGACTAATAAATTTTTCTACTGTTCTTTAATTTCCATCGCTTTTATCAATTCTAACCTTTGCGAATATCTGTTATTATGCAATAGTTTCCAATTGAACAGAATCACAACAGACTTGTGGAATAGAACTACTGGGGAAAAAAAACGCGCTAAGCACACTACCTCAGGGGTGGCGTAAAACGTGTTGTGTATATTATGACGCTTACAACTAATTGAATCGTTTTATCTCAGAAGCGGTAGCTTTTAGGAAAAAAATATTAATACCTTTTTATAGATAATTTTATAATCTACAATTTTTGTCTGAAGTAATTATGCGATAAAACTTACCGTTTTGAAGCAAATTGCGAAAAACCCATTTTTTGACCTTTGACCTCGTGTCAATTTCTTTCCAAGTACTGGAACGGTGGGGAATTTTGAAATATTGTTTTAATTATGTTTTAAACAGTTTTACACATTTTCAGCTGAATGGGAATTTATGTACCTTCCAATGTCTAGATTGACCGGACTAATATTTCTGTGCCATCTTCTTTAGAATTAGAAGGCAAAAGAGCGAGTGAAGCGCTTGATGGAACGCAATCAACAATGCGTATAGACAACACCAACATCATCGTCATTGGCATTGCAATGTTAGTTTTTGAGAAATGTGTAGACTTGTTTTTTTTGAGGGTTCCAATGTTATTTTTCCCGCAACTTCTGTCCACGCACTGCCAGCCTATGGAACCAGCTACCATCAGCGATACTTCAGTGTCTAACGTCGGCTACACTTCTGCAGTGTCTACGGTCCCATAAAAAAATTAGATGAGTCTTAATTAGAATGATTTAGTTGGTTTATCTCTATACATTATTTGCTTCGCATTATTTTTTTTCTAATTCATAAATGAGTTACATTCCTTAAAGGCCACTTAATAATAATAAAAAAGAAGAGTTAAAAGAAATTAAAGGAACAAAAAAGGATTGGAGAAGACGAATTATGAAAAAAATAATGTTGTAGAAGATATATGGCCAGTCAAAAGTTTTACTTAGCTAAGATCCGCGACAAGCAAAACAATAACAGAAAATTAATAATGTGTGTTTTTCCGTTGGATGAAGTGGATTTATTTGGAACTTAAACCAAAAACTTACCGAAAATCGGCCATCAATTCTCCACCCACCAACCACTAGGCACGAGGCAGGTACAGTAGACTAGTAGTAGAAGTATAGTAGAAAATCGAAACCTCTACGGAAGACAACCGAAAGACTTTTCGGTTGTCTTCCGTAGAGGTTTCGATTTTCGGTAAGTTTTTGGTTTAAATTCCAAATAAATCCACTTCATCCAGCAGAAAAACACACATTATTAATTTTCTGTTATCGTTTCGCTTGTCGCGGATCTTAGCTAAGTAAAACTTTTGACTGTCCATATAGTGATGGATTTCCGCAAAGTAACGCCTGACTCCATTAATAATCTTATAGAAGACAAAAAAGTTATACATACAAAAAAAAAGAAAATAAGTAGAACAATTAAAATTCCTAAAGTAAGCCTATCAGTTAATTTACGTGTAATAGTTTGACAGAATAAATGAATTAATATATAGAGTAAACGTGTCATAGAACAAGATAAATGTAATGAACAGATAAAAATGGGGTATGGGGAAAGACGAAAAAACAAATGCTAAAATTTCTGGGAAATATTAGACTTTATTTATAATATATATTATTAATTCAAAAGGTTTCAGAGAAATCATAGTCAGAGGAAAACATGCGGATGGTTGCCAGTTAATACTGGCACAACAAAAAAAAACATATCTTAAAGCCAGCAACTCTTCTGTATCACCTATGGTGTTGTACGGATATCTGTGGGCGGCGTTGATAGCTTTCCATTAGGCGACTCACTTGCTCGTTTGCCCTTCTATCTCTTAAAGAAAAGGTTATACTTACAAAGCCAGGAGGCGGTCGCTTCGTCGATAGCGTCAGTTGAGTTGGCCTCCCTTCTGATTTGGGGTATGAACACAGTGGGCGCCCCGAGACACATGCCCGCCATGAACATCATATTCCATGTGCAACTGACGACCATCAGCTGTGAACAGTTATAAAGATAAGCACCAGCTTCTATGGCTTGACCGACGAAGATTTGTTCTGATCAAACGCATCGCAACGATCTGCATATACAGCTTGAATAATAAATTCTGCGGTATATGCAGCAGCCGGATATTTGCTTTCTTGGCAAAAATTGGAATTATAGAATAAGAAATGAAGATATAAGAGAGCGATGTGGTGTAAAAGAAGGAGTCGTAACAAAAGTTGAGAAAGGGATTCTTAGATGATTTGGGCATATAGAGAGGATAGATGAAAGACTACTGGCACAAGAAATTTACGTCGCGGATGTGAAAGGAAACTTGATCAAATTACTAAAGTTTTTAAGAAAGATCAAGAGTATCCTTAACCGGCGGGCTTGAATGAGAAGAGTGATGAGTGTAGAGGAAGCAAGAAAAGTATGCCGAGATCGTAGCAGATGGAAATCTTTGGTCTCTGGCTACCCCTACGGGAAACAGGCGTGATATGTATGTATGTAACAATTAGGCTTACGATCTGACGTCGTGAGTTCTTGCCTTCCTTTGGACTATACACACTTCCTGGCACAAACAATACTAGCTTAGTTGGAATGTTTAATAAGAAAAGAACTCTAGTAATATTAAAATACCATATGAGTGGCAAACAACAGCATGATCAAAGATGACGATATATTTATACTATATATGCACAACACCCCAAGTTTGTCAACTTGAAAAGCAAGCCGTTGTACCGAGCTTTGAATTTTTAATGTTGATTTAGTTTTGTCGGAGAACCAGCAACCACTGGAACTGTTTGTACTGGAGTGGAGACCGTGTCTTAGCAAATGTAGTGTTGGACATCCCTCGGCTAAATGCAGCGAAAATTTGCGCAGAACGGTTGGTGGATACTGGATGTATGAAGTCGAAGATAGAGTTATGTGGCGCTTTTTGGAGAAGGCCCATGTCTAGCAGTGGGCTGTTGCAAGTAACGAAGATAATTGGAATAATCAGTGTGGAACGTCTGTGATAAGATTATTGATATTAAAATTTAATTATATATGACAAATTGGATAGAATTTTCGCCGAAAAATCTATGTACAGTCTGTCTTTCTTTGTCGATTTTAATATACACGATTTCGTTTAGTATGTCAATACAATGAAACATGGACAACAGGATACAAGATGAAGTCGCATTAAAGCCTTAGTTTGTTATAACAAGAATAAAAAAAAATAGTCACCTGTCTAAAAAATGGTGTCGACATGTAACCTTCGTTCGATTTTCTAGTAGTAACGCATTGTCCACTTTCCATTTTATTTATTTATTATATATCATTAAAAATTTCAATTATTTATAATATTAAATTGCTATTTTTGTTTTTGGAATCCGCACTATTTCTATAACTATTATGAATTACAACATGTTACGGTCGGAAGAGTCACACGGTGTAGTTATTCGTTTGCGAGTGACACTTTTTCAAAATAACCTTTGTCATGTTATCAATAATTATTCAAATGTGCATACTAATTCACCAGCTCATTTTCATAAGTATCGTTTGCTGGAGTTGTTTTTCAATTCGAGCTGCTATCAGACTACACGATGGCAATTAACATAGGCAATTAATAGAAATGTATAGAAGCTAGGGTACGCTAGTATACCTAGGGTACTTATGGTATATGAACAAAAATTAAGTGTGAATGAGAAATTATGTATCTAATAGTATTATATCTCATAGTGATAGAGCCACGCTACAGACGAACGATTTGTCAAGAATGGCATAATATTCGTCTGTAGCATGAATGGGCCGGCTCGCCCGGGGAAGTACCAAACTCACGCAGAAAATCGGCGTCTGAGTGGTAACTTAGTAGCTAGTGGCCCAACACCCTCCCTCTCCCCTATCCCCTCCCATTGCCAACCCTATAATGACACTTTCCTTAAAGGTCGGCAACGCTTCCGCACTGCCTACGGCGCTGCGGATGTCTATGGGCGGCGTTGATTGCTTTCCATCAGGTGACACGCCTGCTTGTTTGTCTTCCTATCCCATTAAAAAAAATTGTAAGACGTGGTGTCTTGTGATGAATGACAAAATACTATTTTACTCGACGCATGAATTTCATTCATATAAATATCAATAATAGTATTATTTTGATATTCTTTATTTTTATATTAAAACCAGTTTTTGTGAAAGTGGTGTGGTGATAATATACTAATAATAATAAGCCTTTTATTTTCTTAACCTGATAGTACATTACTTCAGTCATGTATATGTATGTGTATATACTAACATTATTATAATCATATAAGGATAACTAATAACTAAGGATGTAGAAGGACACTACTAACAACAAAAGAAAGGATTGGGAGATAAATAGAAACACGAAAATGAGAATACGACGTATATATACATACATGTATATATGTAGGTCACGGGCCCTGTGGTAACATATATTTGCGTAATCAATAATATGAGACAGGAAGTATTAGTGGGCTGGGGGTAATCGCATCGCGTCTTCTCAACCATTAACTTACTTTTCGAAACACGAAACGAAACACGAGCCTCTTGCAATCAATTAATGAGGGTAGAACCAACTTTAAAAACGGCCTAGCAATAAAACAGAAATAGTAGACTATCTGCACTACCACTGGGGAATGTATTTCACTCGAAGATGTTAATGCTGGTAGCCTATTTGGCTATATCGAATTGGCAGTAATTGGAATTTCAAAATTGGCAATTTTGAATTTTTCATTTCAACAGCCGTTCTTTTAGGTTTTCATTGTATTTTTTATTCATAAACTTTTCCTGTATATTATGTAGCGAAAATATATATGTTGCGACTTGCATAGATTCACAAATATATTTTATACGCCCGCAGGCAAGTAAAATATGCGCAAATAGCAGATTCCATCGGGTCGACGCCATGTAGGAGGTACACGTGTGTGTGTCAATTTTAATTTCGTCATGACGCTACGTTAAACGTTTAGGGTAGGATTGGACCGAAGTAACTATAGTGGCCCGAAGTAACTATAGTGGACCGAAGTAACTACAGTGAACCGAAGTAACTACAGTTTACCAAAGTAACTATAGTGGACCAAACTAACTATAGAGTAACTATAGTGGACCAAACTAACTATAGAGTAACTATAGTGCTGGGAAATGTCTATCTTTGCAATTTTTAGTGTGTATGGGCAAATCTTACTTGCCTTTGTAAAATAGCTGCTTTCTGCTGATATTGGAACCTTCATGAAACAAGCTTACACATACCTCAAAGGTCAGGAACGCATTTGTTATGCGTTGCGGATGTCGATGGGTAACGTTGATTTCTATCCATCAGGTGACACGCTTGTTGGTTACCCTTGTTGGTCCCTGTCTCATAATAAAGAACTTTTTCTCTACATCTTTTTATTTTAAAACCTTACAATATTAAAATTATAAATTTACTGGCAAAAATAAAAGTGTATCAAAAAGTCTTGACAAGCCTTGTCGCGGATCTTAGCTAAGTAAAACTTTTGACTATCCACATAGTGATGGATCAATGACCTATTTAAAACAGCAACATAGTGCAGTTCATTGATACGAGTCACGTGACCACATGATAAGTGTATAGAACAAGTTGTAGATGGCGTCCTCCGCGAACATTTCATATTTCATGAGAATTGACTAGCTCAGTTTCCTCGTGCGCATTCCGGATATTTTTCTGTTTGTCGTCATTGAAATATTCCTCTATTTCTTGCAATGTCTTGTCCTTAGTCTCTGGTAAATATGAACTTCTTTCCACGCACCACTATCTTGTTGAACCAACTACTGCTTCAATGTTTACAGATTCCACACGCAACTGACGACCATCAGCTGTAAATTTTAAAAAAATTGTGTCATTATTTTTTACTATGATTCTAGAAATGTTATTTAAGTTTACGGTTCCAAAGTTTAAATGAACAAAAATAATAAAAATTAACCACAGTAAACGAAAAATGGTTACAGTTTGAGTAAATTTCTGGATTTTTCTTAAATGCCCATAATTTTCAAACTGCATGGGATAGATTTTTTTTCTGATTTCTCTCATGATGGTTACAATCAATCCTGTCACCCCGTTTCGGCTTGACGTTAAGTTCTGGGACATCCTGTATATGTATATATATATATATATATATATATATATATATATATATACAGTATATATATATATATATATATATATATATATATATATATATATATATATATATATATATATATATATATATATATATATATATATATATATATATATATATATATATATATTTGGTTGGGGAAAAAGAAATCCATTTATTATTTACTAGGTCTATTATGGACATCTCGTAAAGTTAAGGATCAAAAAAATTCTTTTGCTGTTTTTGTTTCTTCCATTCAGTTGTGAGTTACAGGGTGTTAACAATGGAAGACAACAAAGAGAAAATTCGGTACATTTTACAGTTTTATAGTAGTACATTTTGATATAGGCGCAAAATACAAGCCAGGCCGCTAAAATTGCGAATGGTGTTTATGGTTTCGATACTGTAACAGATAATTACGTGCAGTTTTGGTTCCATCGATTACGTTCAGGCATTTTTGATGTTTTAACATCGAAATCAGGCCCGTCGTCGAAATTGTCGGAAGTTGACCGGCATATTAGTAGTCATAGTATCTCCCAGTAGCTAAAGATCGACCATAAAATAGTTTTAAACCATTTGCGCAAAGCTGGATTCGAAAAAATGCTCGATGTTTAGTGCCACACCAAGAAACATCATAAATCGAAATTCCATCTGTGAAACCTTTGCCAAACTGAATGAAGTCGATGAGTATGAAGCTACCTTTAAAATAGCAATAAATTATATAATATAACAAAACGGTGCATATTTGACCCAAATCGCGGACAGTCCGATTATGCTGATGTACGTTACTCAATATTAAAATCATCTTAACACACTGGATTATCTTCTAAATAATAGCATTCGATACATTTAAGGTCTACGAAAATATGACAATGTCACTCACTTTCAATCTCAGCTTAACTGGTTGACTATTCGCTAACGAAGAGACGTTAGAATACTCTGCACCCTTTTACACAATTTTAAACGATCTTTGTGATCCAGTCTATATAAAATCGAAATTCCAATACCTGGGGGTTTCTAATAACATCTGTCAAATTTTAAACTTCTTACTCCTTCACATCGCACTGGATTTATGTCCAAATCCTTTGCCATAACGGCTAAAAGTTCTCGAATGACATTCCTCTTAACAAAAAGCCTCAATATTTTTTCATTTTATTTTTCTCGTATGTATGTATGTATATCGATGTATGTATGCTTTTATATAAATATGTATGTACATATATGTATGTAAATATATGTAAGTATATACGTATTGTCTATATTTAAATTTATAAAATGAGTTTTTAACTTTTTCTTTGGTACAAGCTGCACTACCTCCAAATCAATTTTTTCAGTTTCGCCCGCAGGTTGACTGGTAGAAAATGCTCAATGGTATTAAGTCCGCCTATTGTACATTTTGTGGAATTTATACATATATATATTGGATACAAAAATGGAGATGGATGGATACTCTCCGTCGCCACGCCAGTCATATCCCCAAATAAGCCCTCGAATGGAATCCGCGTAAAAATAAAGCGTATGGCCTCCGACAGGTCGAGATGGAGAAACATCGTGTCTGCCCTATGCTCCAACAGAGGGACTTAGGACTCAGAGAGAGAGATATATATATATATATATATATATATATATATATATATATATATATATATATATATATATATATATATATATATATATATATATATATATATATATATATATATATATATATATATATATATATATATATATATATATTAGGTGTACAAATAAGTTTCCGCAGTTTTTTATAAAAAATTAGGAATTTATTGTAAAGGAAAAGTACATTACGTTTTATTCAAAGTATTTTCCATCATTTGCCACTACTTTTCCCCATCTTTCTGGCAACATTCGGATACCCCGTCGAAAAAACTCTTCATCTTTTGACGCTATCCACAAATCTACCCAATTTTTGGTGTCTTCATATGATGTGAAGCGCTGCTCAGACAGACCATGTGCCATCGACCGGAACAGGTGATAATCAGAAGGGGCTAAGTCTGGTGAATACGGCGGGTGGGGTAAAACTTCCCAGTTGAGTGTTTCCAAGTATGTTTTTACCGGCGCCGCAACATGTGGACGAGCATTATCGTGTAAAAGAATAATTTTGTCGTGTCTGGAGTAGTAATGGGCGCGTTTTTCCTTAAGTGCCCGACTCAATCTCATCAATTGTGTTCGGTAGAGAGCTCCAGTAATGGTTTCGCTTGGTTTCAGCAATTCATAATACACGACACCAAGCTGATCCCACCAAATACACAGCATGAGTTTTTTTCCATGAATATTCGGCTTAGCTGTCGATGTTGATGGTTCGCCGGGCTTAACCCATGACTTTCTCTTCTTTGGATTATCGTAGTGAATCCATTTTTCGTCACCAGTGACTATACGATGCAAAAAACTCTTTTTTTATTCCTGGCAAGCAGCATTTCACTCATGCATAATCGGCGTTCAACGTCTCTCGGCTTTAGTTCATATGGAACCCAATTTCCTTGTTTTTGAATCATTCCTAACGATTTTAAACGATGTGAAATTGCTTGTTGAGTCACTTGTAGAGTAAGTGCAAGTTCTTTTTGCGTTTGGGACGAATCTTCCTCCAATAGTACTTCTAATTCCATGTCTTCGTACACTTTCGGCCTTCCACTGCGTTCTTTGTGTTTAACGTCAAACTCACCGTTCTTAAACTTTTGAAACCATTCCTGACAACTTCTCTCACTTAAAGCAGCTTCACCATATGCTTCTAGAAGCAATCGATGCGCCTCAGCTGCAGATTTTTTCACATTAAAGAAGTAAATCAAAAGTTCCCGCAAATGATGCTTATTCGGAATAAAACTTGACATTTTTGCACGAAAAAAATTACGTGATGCTGATACGGAATCACTAGTACTTTAAGGTTATGGTGTTGCCAGATGACTAAACTTGGGATATTACGTTTTACATCTGACAATTTCTCCATAACCTTCTGGTGGGGCCATCTTTTGACAAACCGCGGAAACTTATTTGTACACCTAATATATATATATATATATATATATATATATATATATATATATATATATATATATATATATATATATATATAGTATAGATATATATATAGTGTATATATATATAAATATATATGACGTATATACTATATATCTATGTCACGTACATATACGTGTGACATAGAGGGGGAAGACAGGATGTGGTGTAATTTATGCATGGCCTCTAATTTGTTTTCACGGTACTAAACAAAGTACTTCTTGACTCAAGAGCTAAACCGGCCTTTCAAAATTTTTATGAGCAATTTAAATTAATGATATTTGGAAAAATAATAAATAAATAAATTATCTAAATACCTGTCTACGGAAAGGCTTCGAAATAAAACTTTCATTTTTGTTATTCATGCACTGTTCAATTTCCATTTTATAAACTTTTTCGATACGCCTCTAAATACTCACACTTGTGACAAAGTTATTGTTTTTCACTATTTTTTTTGATGATTTCTTTAGATATTTAACCCTTTAAGGTATCACTATTTAAGGTACTACTAGTTCAAGACAATTACAAAACACTGTAATGAATGCTATACAACAAACTATTATTTACCTAACATCCGTGTGTAATAAGGTTATGCTCAAGGTTATATTGGTACAGGTGTTATCAATTATTGTTTGGTTTACCGTAGCCTTAAACTTGAAGTAATTTCGATATTATTTATATTTAAGATTCTTATCAAGCAAAAATGCGAACTTTTGCAGCCCGTCAAAGGTCGAAAAGACACTTACTTGGGCCGCATTATGAGATGTAACAGGTAGGTACAAATTGGAATTGCGATGATCATAAGTACACATATACAGCTGAATTACTAGAATTATTGTAAAAAATTCCAACTTATTTAATAAATAGTACCTACTTGGAAAATTTGATTCACCCTAAAATGCAAGCAGTGAAATATAATTCGTTTTACATTAATAATAAAACATTATAAGCCTTTATGTAGATACATACATATGCCTTTAAGATTAATACATAGTTTATAATATACTAAAATAAAGTTATACATCGTCATCCACATATAACATTTTGCATTGACTCCTGTCCCTGGTTCTCCTAGTCAACAATTTTCCTGCTACAACTTTTCTCTTCTTCTACGTCCCATCCTTTGTATTGTCTTTCACGTCTCCTTTTCAAGATCCTCGGGTACTAATCCGTGATTGTCGTACTCAATTTCCTTTCTCCTCGAAGAGTACATCGAATTTCATTTATATTTTACATTACACGCAGTGAAATGTATATGATTGTACATTACACGCAGTGAAATGTACTTGATTTTACATTACACGCAGTGAAATCTAACTGATTTTACATCACGCTACGTGTAGGTAGTAAAGTGAGACATACATATATATACATAATCGAACGCATATTTACATTTCCTTTTCTATAGACTACAACTTATCAAAAATTTATTTTGAATAAAGCTGATACCGTTTTAATGATGCAGAGGGGTAGATAAACTGTGGCACTCTATGGTCCGCTGGTTATAGAGCACGTAATAACGTGTCCGTTATGGTTCGACGCTTGTCCATTTTCATTTTGCTTTGGTTAATTTTGTTTATATCCATTTTAACACCCGATACGATAATAACGACCAAATCACTAACGTTGTTTGTTAAGGAAAGCCAGGTCAAAAGTACCATTAACTGACAAGCTTGAAGAGAGTGATGAGTGTGGATGAAGCAAAGAAAGTGTGCCGGGATCGTAACAGATGAAGGTCTGTGATCTCTGTCTCCCCTAACGGGCAACAGGTGTGATCATATGAATGTATGTATGTACGATAATATATACTTTACGTACTATATATTATGTTCACAGATTTTCACGTCGGAATAAATATATGAATGGCCTATATATATTTATTTCCGATTGACGAGCGATGAGCAAGTTTCTCACCTAATAGTCAGCAATCAATGCCGCTCGTGAACATCTACAGGAGTAAGTGCACTGAAAACACGTTGTCTACCTTAGGGTAAGGATGTCAATAATGAGAGGACATGAAAGATTTAATGGGGGGGAACAAAAGGACATGTACGTGTGACAATGTTGTGTATAATGCCCGCTTTCAACACCCACACACAGATAACATATACAACAGACAGGAAGAAATAAGAGAAGGAAAATACTTGAGCTTTTAGAAAGGAACAAAGTGGAAAGGTGGATACAAAGCTGGAACATACATATATAAACTTTAAAAAATGATATTAATCTTACTGTACTGAGACTTGTATAATTCGCATACTGCACAAACTATATCAGTGCATTTTGATACGAATTACAAAAGTGTTATAATGGAAACAAATATATAAGCATATGTTGTGATTCATCTACTCCTGTATTACTTTAACGTTTTTAGGTTCATTTTTTAAAGTATTATTACAAAGGATTTTTATACACATTTCTTTTTATTATAAATAGTAATATTTATAATAAACGACGGACGACCGATTGGCTCAGTGGCGGGGCCCTCCGCCCGCGAGTCAATGGTCGCGGGTTCGATTCCCGCGTCGGAATATATATATGGATTTATAAATATTTATTCCGAGTCTGGTGACCCCCCCCCCCCAATCCGCATTTCCTTTCCCTTCCTCTCTGCCAATTCATGGTCTGCCGTGCCAATGGATGCGTGACTAGGAACGAGCCTAGTCGCAAGCGTGCCGATCGTCCCGGGGTGTCGGGCTCCCCCGGGGACTATGGTGCCTTACCTCAGCATGCAGGGCTCTGCTGGGGCTGACCTCCATCCTCTCTTGCGGCTCGTGGGATTCACTAAGACGAATTTAATATACCTAATTTGTCGAAAAATGACGGTGACATGGTTCGCCACCCGTCACGTCCTGATTCTCACGAGGGCGAAAAGCGACCAATGACGAGCCGTTTCGCTGCGATGAATGGCAGCGGATGGAGCTCTGTGGTCTCTGCCAACCCCTGCGGGGGATAGGCGTGAGTACATAAAAAAAAGTAATATTTAACCTAAAGACATATTTAACTTTAAGACCTACATTAACCGTTTAAAGTAAGTTAACTGTTAGACTAGCCTTTGATAGAAGGAAATAGGCATTTTTATCAAAATGAGCAAGAGGATGGGCAGTCAAGATTTATTGTCAAATATTTTCGACATAAATTTCACGTTAGAATAGAATAGAAAAATAATTATGAGACTTTTTTTACAATAGCTAAAATAAAAACCTTACTAATATTATAATATATAAATAAACAAAACAAAAGAAGAGTTCTGCTAAGGAAATCTTTTTTTATTTGTAGCGAAGATATTTTTCATTGCAATTTTATTCATTTAAAAAGATATTTTAATCGATGTGAAAAGGTTGTGTTCTGTATTGGACTTTAATTTCACAACCCATGTATGTACGTCCTAATATTGGGTATGGAGCTTTTTTTAATGGGATAGGAAGGCAAACGAGCAGATGTGTTACCTGATAGAAAGCAATCAACACCGCCAATAGACATCTGCAGTACCATAGGCAGTGCAGAAGCGTTGCCGACCTTTAAGGAAAGTCATTATAGGAGGATTTTACACAAAACCTGAAGTACATACGGTTGCCTTCAAAACAAACAAAACAACCGTCCTCGCTGTACCAACTGACGCGATGTTCGGATGGACGAACAAAAAGCCTACAATCACCATAATTATTATAAGCACAGTGTACAAGTGGCGTTGACCAGTTAGCGGAATGCGCTTGCAAGTGCTGTATGGCAAAGGACGTTTCGAACCTTTTTCTTAAAAATAATTTTTTAAATTTTTGAACAATTACATGAATAAAAAATTAAAGCTATGTGTGTGAAACTTTGATACAATTCGTATAATGTATAACAACGTGTAATAAGTTGTTAGGCGGTCAGTGCGTGTAAGGAGAGAATGAACTTTGTGAAATTTCAATTAAAGTGAAGATGGAGCGAACAATTATTCTGGTGAGAGTAACAATTAAATCAACAATTAAGAGTAAGAGATAAATAAACTATTAAAAGTATATATATATATATATATATATATATATATATATATATATATATATATATATATATATATATATATATATATATATATATATATATATATATATATATATATATATATATTAAAAAACGGCTCGACCGATTTGCATATATTGTTTTAATTTGTTCGCTCTAATACAGGGAAGGTTGATGGATAAAAAAATTTAAGGAAAACCTAAAAGAACAGCTGTAAAAATGAAAAATTCAAAATTGCCAATTTTGTACTTCAATTACTGTACGTAAATAGCGTTCGTGACGGCTTTATCGTCTGACGTGTATATACAAAACTGTCCTTTCCTTTGTGCGATTTTTAAATGTTTATTGCATATTACTTTTTTTCTAAAAAAATTTTCTTAAAATAAAATTTTATTTTAAGAAAAATCTTACTTATAGTGAATTTATATAGCGATTGATCTCGACGAATTGAAATTGGAATATTGACTAGCATTGATAATCGCTGATCAAAAGTTATAATACTGTATACTAGTATTAAGTAAATTAAATTAAGGTTTTTTTATTTTATGTATATAGTCATTTTTATGGGATACGAGAAAGCAATCAAGGCCGTCCATAGACATCCGCGAAACCATAAGCATTATGGAAGCGTTGCCGGCATTTATGGTATGAGTAGGCTAGTTTTTTCAAGGTGCCAATCTCGTTTCGTTTCGACAATACCTGTGTGAGTGCTGATTCTACAGGGTGATGGTGCGTGGGAAAGGAGTCTTGATGTATTTATATCTTAATAAATTTATACCCTTATCGGTCGCTAGCTTTTTATACGTGATTCTCGCTAGGTTGTAGCTACAGATACAGTTTTCATTGACTTTATTCATTTTTGGGCTCAATATATTAAAAAATAATTGAAAAAAGTAATTATATATAACTGGAGATGTCAATTGCTTACGGATATTTAACTCACAAGGCAATAGTGCCTGCGTTTCAACATGTCTCGTCTTGTCACCTCCCACGTGACTTACGACCACACTGACAAAGTACTGTTGTCACGTGAGAAGTGACTTACGACTGATATGGGTTAATGTTGTATAATGAATGAATGTTAATTTAAAATCTAATCGACTCTGATATTATTTGAATAGTTTTCGTGAAAAATCAGTAAAAAAAATGATAAATAGTCATTAATAGAGTGGACTTATATGGCTGTAATAATTTATTGGTTGATACATCTTGGCAAAAAGACCATTCTAACAAAATTTGCCATCATTTTTTATAGTGTTATTGGCTTTAAAATACGGCAAATTTTGGTTACAGTGACAAAAAAGTGTCAATACACGTCTTTATTCGTCTATAGTGTTGTAGAAGCCTATTCATCAGGCACACTTGCTTATTTGCCTTTCTGTATCACATTTCTTTCTCTCTCTCTCTCTGAGTACTAAATCCCCCTAGTGGGGCATAGGGCAGACACGACACTTCTCCATCTCGATGTGTCGGATCTATACGCTTCATTTCGCTTCAGGATAGGCCCATCTTCTGCATTTTGGCCGTTACAGTACGCCGCCAACTTTGTTTTGGGCGCCCACGTTTTCTTTTCTCCTCCGGATTCCATTCGAGGACTTGTTTGGGGGTATGACTGGCGTGACGCCGGAGAGACGTATCTTGACATATATTGGGTCCTCTTTTCATTTTTTTTAACAACCCATATATGTCCCACTGCTGAGCACGGGCCTCTCCATTTCTAGAGGAGGAACGGTAGTTAACCCACCACGCTTGTACAATGCGGATTGGCGGGGCTACCAGACTCGGAATAAACATTTATAATCCATACACACTGATGGTAACCATCATGAGAAAAATCAGTATATGTATATATATAATTTATATACATATACGGATTTTTCTCATCATGGTTAAAATCAATCCTGTCACCATGTTTCGGCTTGACGTTGAGTTCTGAGACACCCTGTATTTATTCCGATGCGGGGATCGAACCCGCGACCATTGACTAGGCGGGGGGAGAGCCCCGCCACTAAGCCAATTGGTCGCTCTTTCTATTTGTATCACATAAAAGATGTTATATTTATACTACAACCCAGTGATGGATAAGTCATGTTTGTTATATCATTCATCGCGTTAGTTACACAATAATTGTGATTTGATTATGATTACGATGCTTTGGGCGTAGACAAATGGTTGTGGACAAACGAGGGCCGTAATCCAAGGTTACAGCAATTCACATGCTAATGTTTATGCTATATTTTATATGGCAATGATCTGCTACTGTCATTGTTTTCCAAAGGAGAGCGTGTATTTATTACACCGACACTTTGTTTGCAGAGAATTACACTAAAACACTTTTTGTGGGGACAGAGTCATGGTATAAATAGGTTCCATCCCCATCATCTAGATGCCTGATGGTTCACCACCGTGCAATTTAGTCGTAATGTGGAATTTGTTACCTGCTGTGTTGCCAGGTAAATATGACATAGGAGCATTCAAGAGACGAGCGTATGTGTTCACAAAATGCTGGCAACACATCTGAGACGCCTCCGACGTTGCGGATGTCTATGGATGGCGGAGATTACTTACACCAGATTACCTGCAAGCTCGTTTGCCTGCTCCGCTATAAAAAAAGTTATTGCCCTTATTTTATTTTAACGTTATCTGCCCCCCTTTACTTTATAGTGGGATGTTACTCACATCACCCTAAGGTAAGCGACGCATCCGCATTGCCCTTAGCATTGTGTATGTCTAGTTGGCACTGGCTGCTTACCATCAGTTGACTCATTCGTTTGCCTATCAACTTCATAATTTTTTTTACTATTATTTCTTTGAATAATTAAATTAAAGAATTACAGCAATATTTACGATTTTACTATATATTAGGTCGGGGCAAAAGTATTTTCGTATTTTGAATGTATTATTAGTAATCAAACCTCTTTGGCTGTACTGAATGTAAGTGGCTGGTTTTAATACCATTAAATATGACATTCTGAAGATGCAATAAATAAAAAAAAACTAGTTCCCGCCATTTTTCAATTGTTTTACAAGCAAGCAAAATGAACGTATGTGACGAAGAAATTCGGTAAATTTTAAAGTTTTATTACAAAAAAGGTAAAAATGCGACGAACGCCGCGAATAAAATTTGTGCAGTTTAGGGACCTAATGCAGTATCAATAAGAGTAGCACAAATGTGGTTCAAGCGTTTCAAGTCTGGAAATTTTAGTGTGAAAGATGAGGTTCGCTCTGGACGCCCTGTCACAGATAAAATCAGTGCCATCTTTGAGAAAGTGGAGCAAAGTATCGATTCCGACCTCTACTGTCAGGTAAAAAGCTATTGATAAAAACCGGCCGGAGCTGGTGAATAGGAAGGGCGTGGTGTTCCACCATGACAACGTCAGACCACACTCATCTATAGTCACGCAGCAAAAATTGAGAGAGCTTGGCTGGGATGTGTTGATGCATCCTCCGTATAGCCCTGACCTTGCTCCATCAGATTTCCACCTGATTCGGTCATTACAGAACTCTTTAGGAAGCATAAAGCTAACCTCAAAAGAACACTGTGAACACTACCTTTCAGATTTTTTTAATCAAAAATCTCATAATTTCTGCAGGAATAGGATCATGGCACTACCCACAAGATGGCAACAAGTCATCGATCAAAACGGCACATACATATTATAAATATCTAAAAAATTATACCTAAAAAAAAATTATTTTCCTTTGTATGAACAATACGAAATTACTTTTGCCCCGACATAATATAATCGTTGAAATAGACTAGTAGTGGAGTGGAGACCGTGTTTGAAAAATGTAGTGTAAGACGCCCTTTCGCCAGGGCTGCTGGCGAAAACAGTGTGCAGCCGAAGATCGGGCTAAATGATGTATCTTGGGGGAGACTTAATCCACCAAATTTTTTCTCACAGCCCATATATCTAGCTTATAAATCTTTGTTACTAACAAATATTGTGGGTCTGAAATAAAATTCGAATATTATAAATGTCCATTACGGATATAAACCCACCACGATTGCTCAATGCGGATTTGCGAGGTAATCAGACTCGGAATAACTATCTGTAGACCATACATATATTTATTCCGATATTGAATCCGACGACCGGTTGGCTCAGTGGCGGGGCCCTCCGCCCGCGGTGTCAATGGTCGCGGGTTCGATTCTCGCATCGGAATAAATATTTATATGGATTTATAAATGTTTATTCCGCGTCTGGTAACCCCCCCAATCCGCATTTCCTTTCCTGCCCCTTCCTTTCTTCTCTATCCTTTCCCTTCCTCTCCGCCAATCCAATTGGTCTGCCGTGCCAATGGATGCGTGGCTAGGGGCGAGCCTAGTCGAAAGCGTGCCGATCGTCCCGGGGTCGGGTTCCCCCGGGGACTATGGTGCCTTATCTCAGCATGCAGGGCTCTGCTGGGGCTGACCTCTATCCTCCTTTGCGGCTCATGGAATTCACTAAGACGAATTTGATATACCTAATTTGTCGAAAATGACGGCGACGTGGTTCGCCACCCGTCACGTCCTGATTCTCACGAGGGCGAAAAGCGGACCAATGACGAGCCGTTTCGCTGCGATGAATGGCAGCGGATGGAGCTCTGTGGTCTCTGCCAACCCCTGCGGGGGATAGGCGTGAAAAAAAAATATATATATATATATATTGAATCCGTAGGGGAGACGGGGTTAACCTCTAAGTCAATTGATCATCAATCGCCAGTCGATTGTCGGAAGCTAATAATGTCGAATATTTAGTGACCAATCGATATTAGGTTAAATCTTCTATCTGTAATCTCTACAATTATAAAGCAATGAGATGCACAAGGTGATTCATCATGACCGTAATTATCTAAGCCTATAAAATTTGAACAACAAAAAAACAAAACAATGGTAACTACAAGGCCCATACTGCCCAGATTCCACCATTTTGTTTCGAAGCTGTGACATCATTCCATTGTTTTTGGCGGACGCGGTTTGTGTCCGAATAAAATTATTGTATTAGTATAGAATAATGTTTGTAATCATTATATTTGTGAGTTCAATGTCAGTTTTTATTTCTGCCATTACAATAATGCAGGAATTGTTTTGTGCTACTTTTTTGTCTGAATTAATTTAATTTAAATAATGACCGTATAACCCTACATGTTTATAATCTTTCCCAGGCTCATCACATCTGCATTTAAGCAGTAATAACTCAGTCGGCAAGGATATGCCGTACGACCTGAGGTCGTGAGTTCAGATCCTCCATTAGACAAATAATTTCCTAATAAAAGAACTTTTAGCTTAGTTAACCTTTCAACAAAAACTCCAATTATATTTAAAATAAGTAATATAAAAAAGAAATTTAAAATCAATTCCTACTTTTAAATCCGGCTAAATATCTTATCTAAGTCAGTATTTTTTCACATATGAAACTAAAATTAATTAATTAAATTTAATAATTGAATTAATATTTTAAAAAACTGTATTAACATCAAGTGTCATCCACTATAAATTAAAAAAAATGCTTTTTAAGATAATTAATGGAGTCAGGCGTTACTTTGCGGAAATCCATGACTATGTGGACAGTCAAAACTTTTACTTAGCTAAGATCCACGACAAGCAAACAATAACAGAAACTTAATAATGTGTGTTTCCCTGCTGGATGAAGTGGATTTACCTGGAACTTAAACCATAACTTACCTTAAAACGACGGAAAGACTTACCGAAATACCGCCACTAAGATCGGTGGTTCCATAGGGTGGTGGTGCGTGGAAAGAAGTTTCGAGAGAAGCGCACCGTACTGGATCGTTACTCAAATAAATAAAAATAGTTTTTTAAATATATTTATCTTTAGGTTGGACGTATGAAGATTTGGTAATATACGTAACGTAGGATAAATTATAATGCATAAATATATTTTATAATGATAAGAAACCCCGGAAAATGTCCCAAATAAATGGAACAAAAACCGCCAAGGAAACAATGCTAACGTTGTAAGTAATTAACACAATAACAGAAACAAGCAGCTATATATATATTCATCGATCTCAACTCGATAACACATTAATTGTTGTAAGATATAACGCTATACAGCGATAATTATAATAGGCGGTTTACTTTATTACACTTCCGCCATTATAAATGGAACGCGTTCGCTGATCAATGTGTATTCTTTAATGAAATGTAATTAGAAGGGCAAGACGAAACAAATGTAAAACAGACTTTAAACAACGCTTCCGCGACTCCTGCGGAAGCGTTGTTTATCGCAGTTGTCTATGGGCGGCGTTGATTGCTTTCCATCAGGCGACACGCTTGCTCGTTTGCCCTCCTATCCCATAAAAAAAAAGACCGGTCTTTGGATAGTTCACAAGTTGATGTCTGTGGCAGATATCGCCATTTTCACTGATCATATAAAACAAATCATTTATGAACTGTTTTAAAGGCTGGCAACGAATCTGAGATTGCGGATGTCTACTTGACCTCTTATATACCGAGATATTTTTTAAATAAATATTAGCAATGTTGAAACGTTAACTAAGCTATGTTTTAGGGTACAGTATTATGCAAACGAGTAGGCGTGTGACCTGGTGGAAAGCAATCAACGCCGCCCATAGACATCCGCAATGCTATAAGCAGTGCAGAATCGTTGCCGACCTATAAGAAAAGTATCATTATGGGAGGGAGAGGGTAAGGAGATTGGGCCTCCGGAACTCAACCGCACACCGTACAAAGCTACTGTAGCTACCACCTACTACCACTCAAACGCCGGTTTTCTGCGGGAGTGTGGTACTTCCCCGGGCGAGCCGGCCCATTCGTACTAAAGACAAATATTATGCCATTCTTGACAAAGTATTCGTCTGCAGCGTTGCTCTACCACTAATCATTAGTCCAATTGAGGATCTGAACTCATGACCTCAAATCGTAACCTGCGTGTTCCTTTGCCTGCTTTGCTATAAAAAAAAACTTTGTTTCAGATATTTTCCTCATTCCTACTAAGTTGTGTGACACAATCGCAGATCATTACAGCTGAAGAAACGGTTATATCCGCCGTTCTTACTCCCAGCGATGATAAATCATTACAACGTCAGCAGAGAAGTTACTACGAAAGATATGGTGCAAGAAGACCTGTATATGATCGACTAGATTACGACAGACCATCCTCCTGCCGTAGATGCGATGACAGAGATGATGATGACAGTGATGATTATGATAGAGACAGAGACAGATACGACGATGATCGTAGATCAAACAGACCAACCTCGGGTAGCAGATATGATAAAAACAAAGACTACGACCAGGACGATGATAGAAGATACAACACTGACAATAAAAACAATCAAAAGAATGACACTGATGACGATCATAACAACGACAAAAAAAGACCATACGATGATAAGGACAGGCATAGTGGAAGAAGGAAAAGCAACAGAGATAGAAATAGATATGACGACAGAGATAGATACAGACCGGATTATTACGATAGATTTTTAAGAGACCCTTATAGGGACAGATATGAGAGACCATATTATGAGGATTCTTACAGAGAGAGAAGACCGTATTATGATAGATATTATCCGGATAGGTATGATGAGGGATATGGTGGTAGATACGATGGATATGGATATTCTGGATACAGACGTCCGTATAACGATGGCCGCTATGGCAGTGCGTATGACGACACCTATGGAGGTTATGGCCCTAGTGTTGGAAGAGGACCACATGATAGGTGAGATTTTCTATATATCATTTCGTATTATTATCAATTATCATTATCACTAGTGATACCAATAATTAAGCGTTATTAGTATCAATAGTGTATAAAAGAAGGTGTCGTGACAAAAGTTGAGAAAGGGATAATTAGATGGTTTGGGCACACAGAGATGAAAGATGAGAAGATGGATGAAAGATGACTATTAAAAGATTTACGTTGCGGATGTGGATAAAAGGGTCGGTAGAGGAAGACCACGGATATCGTACCTTGACCGAAATGCCGAAGTTTTTAAGAAAAGCCAGGTCAAGAGTACCCTTAACCGGCGGGCTTGCATGAGGAAATTAATGAGTGTGGAGGAAGCAAGGAACGTATACCGAAATCGTAGCAGATTGAGATCTGTAGTCTTATGGGATATGTCTACCCTTATGGGAAAGAGGCGTGACGATATGTATGTATGTATGTATTATATTTCTAAAACTTAGATGAAAATCAAAGAATGAGAAAAGTTTGTCATGTCAATGATGCGTGAGAAGAATACAAGAAATTGAAAAGGATAGTTAAGGATGTTGTGATTAGAAAGAAAGAGGATCTGAAGAATGAATTTGATAGGAAGTTATCTCATGATTTCCGGGCAAATATAAAGCTGTTCGGGAAATCCGTTAGATTAGCAAAAGACCGAACATCTACCTCAGAGCTGACTACAATTAGAGACGACAATGGAAGTATTGTGAAAGGAGAGGAAAACATTTTGAAGAGTTAGAGGGAATATTTTAAAAGACTTTTTGATAGGACAGAGGTACAGGGTGAGATATGCACGACGTATGAAAACAAAGATGAAGAGATGATTAGCATGGATGAGATCGTAAACGCTTTAAATGGAATTAAATTAGATAAGGTTCCTGTGTATGATAGGATTTCCGTCGAAATGCTGAGGACAGGTGGTGAGGTGATAGGCAGTCAGCTGTACTACCTTTTCAATTTATATTTTATGCAAAGTTGTTATAGTGCCGATGTATAAAAGAAAAGGTAGTGGATGGAGAATGGTAGCGGATGGAGCTCTGTGGTCTCTGCCAACCCCTGCGGGGGATAGGCGTGAATATATAAAATAAAAAATAAATAAATAAAAGAAAAGTGTACGCAACAAGATTAAAAATTACCGGGGCATCAGCGTACCCAGTGTCGTCGGAAAATTGTATGCAAAAGTTTTGATTGAACGTGTTCTGAGAGAGAAGTACAGCAAGATATGCAATGTGCAAGCAGGGTTAAAAAGAGTTTAAATGTTGTATATGTAGCTGTATGGATCAGAACTTTTCCTTAAGGTACATAACCGAGAAACTTCTGGCGAAAAAGCAGAAGGTATATTGCGCCTTCATAGACTTAGAAAAGGCCAACAATAGAGTTATAAGGAATGAAATGTGGTCCACGTTTGGGATGAATAGAAATTTGATTCATACGCCGAAATCACTATACGAGGAGTCAAATGGGTGTATCAGAATAAACGAGGCTTACACAGACTGGTTTAGGTGTTAGAGAGGGATGTGTAGCTTCACCGTGACTATTCAACCTATTCATGGATTATTGCTTGACAGACTTGAATGATAGTCAGTGTGGTTTAAGTATGAATGGATTACTTCATCAAATGCCTCTTGTATGCTGACGACCAGGTGTTGTTGAATTCGGCGGAAAGAGAGGTTTTTCTATTGCAACATATAAAGCCTCCCTGATTCAACCATTGTCCGTCATAGTTGTATGAATATAATATATTTATGTGTTTATTGCAAATGTATGTATGTACAAATTTATATATGTCTATGTATGTGTAGTGCATATTTTTTTATAAAATATACATACCTATGTATATAAGTACATAATTTTACACATTTTATCATTTTTTTTTAAACTATGTAAAAAGATTTTTATCAATCTTAAGATAGAATACCTTAGAAGAAGGCATAGAATACCTTCCGGCATTAAATTTACCTTTATACTAGAATCTGTACAGAAAGAACAATAAAATAAACAATGAATACGTGAATCAATTAAGTAAAAGTGGAGTACATTTAAATTTCACAATTTTTATTGATCTCTTGTTATATTTGTATTGTACTGTTTTGAGTACGGAATACTATTATTTATTTTCTATTCAATTCTGTTGGATGGTAAAGTTTATTTACCGCAGGAAATGCTAAAACATTTACCGTTGTAGTTGTTCACGTAAACGCACACAATCAATAATATATCAAAAGCCAAAATATTCAACGCTTTCTCCTTAAATCGCCTTTGTCACGCGCGCTCAATGACTGGACAATAATACTGGTTCATTACATAAAAACTCCATAACCTTAAAGCGTTGTTTTTTATGGGTTAGGAAGGCAAACGAGCAGACGTTTCACCTGATGGAAAGCAATCAACGCCGCCCATAAACATCCGCAATGCTATAGGCAGTGCAGAAGCGTTGCCGGCCTTTAAGGAAATTGTCATCATGGGAGGGGGTAGCTAAGCTACCATTTAGACGCCTGTTTTCTGCGGGAGTGTGGTACTTCGCCGGGCGAGCCGCCCCATACATGCTAAGTGCATATTATATATCAGACATGTATATGATATGTAATATGCCATTCTTGACAAAGTATTCGTCTGCAACGTGGATCTGCCAGTACAAAATATATCGTAACTGTACCGTATAATGTACCATAGACTATAACACGTTCTTATAGTCTATGGTACGTTAATAATATTTTCATTCCATATTTCCCGCCATAATGTGCAGCTGTCATTGATAAACATATTTTTAAGCTTATTTTTTAAGCTGTTAAACATATTTTTTATATTAATTATAATAATAAATGCTATATTAGTTTCATTGGTTATCATTACAATACAAAAATAAGAAAGACAAACATGAATAATTAATTGTAAGATGTACAAATATTTACTCGATTTTTAGTATTTATTAAAAAGGTACAATATCTGACAAAAGATTAAAACATTTCATTATACATTTATTAACTTTAGTAACATAAATTGTAAACACTCAATGCAATAACTATAATAAGTGGTCATACCCTTACAAAAATAATAACTAAATAATTTAGAACAAGCGTGTAGTGTTCATGTCCATACCCTTCAGAAACTGAGATGCCCAACGGTGAGCCTTTTTTGGGGTCTAAAAAATAAAATGTAATATTATATAATTATGTAGACCTTGTAGTTATAACAGCAACGTCTTATGATTCGGTACGTAACGAGTTAATTTTTTTAGATACGCTCAAATCAATCATTTAGTATTTAGTTTCAGGCCCTGGGATGAGACCTATCGCGGACAGGCCGGCTGGGATGCTGGTGGTAGAGGATACTACTTCGCTTCTGGAAGACCCGAAACAACGTCTGGCGATTACTGGGGGCGTCCGGAATATTCGAGGTACATTTATCTAATTAACTGTATGTAAAGCTTAACGTATTCAAATATAAATTTGTTTTATTCAATACAATTTCCTTAATCTGTGTGAAACGGAATATATCTGAGTGTTTAAAAAAGTCGTTCATAGATTTTTCCCGCCAACTAACACCAATGACGTTGTGTTTTTATTACATTTTAATCTTATATTATTATCAGTTATATTGTTTAATTATGGTAGCGTTTTATACAGTATCGTTCGATTGAGGTGTATAAGTGAAGTGATATGAAATAAATGGGTGTATCGTGATTTTTAAGTTAATTAACAAAGTCCATAAATTTTGGTAAAATAGCCATCATTTTATCAAGCCGACTATGTTACATTTCAAGAGATTTGATACTATTGTATTTAACTTGACACTTGGCATAATAGTTATGACTAATTGTCATCAAAGAAAAGAAAAGAAAAAAGATTCATAGGACGGGAAATTATACGCTTGTATGACAGGGATATACATTTAATAATTTAAATTTAGGGATGTTTTGCGAATAATAATTTTTATTCAAACAAAATTCTCTCTTATTTAGTTAAGAGTACATAAGTAGAGCACAGTGTACTTATTGCAACTGATAACAATACTGATAATCATGTTTCTATCTTAAAGTAAATATGTTTATCCAGTTATTTTTTTAATTCTCATATACGTGCCACAGCTGGGCACGGTAGCCTCCACATTTCTAAAAGAATAGAGATTATATTATTTTTTTTTTATATATTCACGCCTATCCCCCGCAGAGGTTGGCAGAGACCACAGAACTCCATCCGCTGCCATTCATCGCAGCGAAACGGCTTTCGGCAACGCTTTTCGCCCTCGTGACAATCAGGACGTGACGGGTGGCGAACCACGTCGCCGTCATTTTTCGACAAATTAGGTATATTAAATTCGTCTTAGTGAATCCCACGAGCCGCAAGGGAGGATGGAGGTCAGCCCCAGCAGAGCCCTGCATGCTGAGGTAAGGCACTATAGTCTCCGGGGGAGCCCGACCCCGGGACGATCGGCACGCTTGCGACTAGGCTCGCCCCTAGCCACGCATCCATTGGCACGGCAGACCGTGGATTGGCGGAGAGGAAGGGGAAGGATAGAGAAGAAAGGAAGGGGCAGGAAAGGAAATGCGGATTGGGGAGGTTACCAGACTCGGAATAAACATTTATAAATCCATATAAATATTTATTCCGATGCGGGAATCGAACCCACGACCATTGACTCCGCGGGCGGAGGGCCCCGCCACTAAGCCAATCGGTCGTCTTAATTAAATTATCACCCTGGTTTAAGGATTAACGAAGCATCCAGATTTGGAATAAATACTTATGTGCCATACTCGCGACCATTGATTCACCACAGCCAATTATGTAATCATATTATTCTTGGCCTTTTGAATAAGATCAAAATAATCAATTAAATCGTTATAGATTTAAATAGTTCAGCCAAGAATGTAATTTACATATATGTATTTTTACCTATTATTCGGATAACGAATTTTAGGAAATCTGAGGAATTATTAGTGAGTAGTTTATATTATCTAACAAATGATATTTAAATATTATATATTTTTAACACATCTCTGGTTTAGTAGTGTCAATCGGGGACGTCCACACCCCGCGCAGAGGTGTGGGATCGAGCCTCGGGGATGAACCCCACTGCTCGTGCAGCAACTCAACGGGGCAACTGCCCCCCGGTCTTAGGTGCCGCTATTCCTAGCGGCTTTTGGGCGTCCTTTAACGACTTCGCGTCGTCGAGATATGGCTGAACCTATTCCTATAACGTCGTTACGCACATAGCGAGCCGCCCCCACGATGGCGCGCAGAGACAGATTCTGCTGGATCTGAACGCGTTTGCGCTGGGTTGCTGATATCAAAGACCACCAGGCCGGCGCAGCATAGGTCAGTCGGGAGCGAACGTAGGCCTTATAGACCATTAGTAGTGTAAATTAAAAAGAAAATTTTAGGGTCATTAACAACGCCATCTAGCAAAAAAAGTAGAACTGACAATAGTTTCATTTAGTTTTTCAGTAATTTAGTTCAGTATACAATAGATGGCGGTATATTGTACTAAATTGTTTTTTTTGAAACCGTATACCGGATCAAAATTATATATTTCAGTTAACTAGTTATTGAAAGATATAATTTTGATCCGAAAGCAAATTGTTTAAAATATGAAAGTTACTGTGTTTTTAATCAAGATCGATGGAATTAACATGCGATGAAAAAAATTCTACAATACGTAAATTGAAGAATGTTTATTACAAAAATTGTAAATATCAATTATTTTGGCATGAATTTTTGACAGCGACTTTGTATTTATGTTTTATAGTCCTAAACTTTTTAATTAAATAAAAGTAATTCATAAACGTATATTTACATACATATCGTCACGCCTGTCTCCCGTATGGGTAGGCAGAGACCACAGATCTCCGTCTGCTACGATCTCGGCATATTTCCCTTGCTTCCTCCACACTCATTATTCTCCTCATGCAAGCCCGGCGGTTGAGGGTACTCTTGACTTGGCCTTTCTTAAAAAGTTCAGCAATTTTTACACGTATATTTACTTGAAATAAAGTACCTAAATCATAATATTCGTGTATTGTTGAAGATAGCTTCATTAGAACCGATTTCAAGATATACCTACATAACTAACCTTTACATGTTGGTACTGGACGTATTGGTTTTAATGGTATACTTGCCATCAACAAAGAAGACGAGATGGCACAGATATACAGGATTGAGAGATAAACCCGGTTCACTTATCTTTCAGTTACTGTCTTAATTTCTTTATTTTTTTTTGTATATATGGAAGGCGAATGAGATACCGAGTCGCCTGATCGAAAGCAATCTACGTCACCCATATCTCATAATCGAAACTTTTCTTTCGTCTTTTTTAAAAGTCTTTTTTAAAAACCGACCAATGGCCAAAAATATTTTTCTTTTGGCGTTTTGTAAATTTTACGATGTGATAGCAATGCAAGAAACCTGGTTACTACTAGATCTTACATTTCTGAGTGCGATAAGCCGTGCCAGCCGTGTTCAGCTGCACGGGAGTCTCAGTGGTAAATACTTCGGACGGCATCTTACGTGGATTACGTGGTTAGCCCTTACGGGGGTGTCGCTTTGTTATGGAGAAAATGTTTGTTTCCAATAGTTTTTAAGTAATTTGTTACTAACAAGTGGCTTGAGTTGTCTGATTAATAAATATATTATTATTTTATCCTTATTAATAGGGTTATTACAAAAACTTTGCCAACCTTTGAAAAATGTCTAAGGTTGCTTTATGAAACATCCAAAGTTGTATGTAATATTTAGTAATACTCCTATAGGTGGCAATCACAGTGTCATGGTGCGTGGAAAGAAGTTAGATTCATTTTCTTTTAATAATATTCCAGACCGCAGACAGCCAGTGGATGGCAGAACATGGGTTACTCAGGATATAGAAACCCCGTCGGTTACCGCGGTTCGGTTGGATATGGGCAGGGTAATGGCTACTCACTGGGTACAGGATACACTCAGGGCAGTGGATATTCACAAGGAAGTGGATACCGACAAGACCTTAGTTCTTCATACGGGCAATCCAGTGGATGGCACAGTGTAGGCGAGAGAAGACCTTACCGAGATGAAAGGTAAGATGTTTATTGAGATATTTTATTTTTATTTACTTGTTCAGGTACATCTAAAGGTTAAGAAATATATTTTATATATTTTAGCCAAAAGAGGATTATGCAGCATATAAAACAACATATAATATGACACATATAACAGATTATCAAAGACACGTAAAAGTATAAGAACGACGTAATAAAAACAATTCAGTAGAGTAAAAAAATCTATATTAGTATTTGTGTTTTTGTGTGAGTAAATTGCGTATTTACTCATACAAAAACACACGCGCGTTTCTCTCTCTCTCTCTCTGTATGTGTGTGTGTGTGTGTGTTATGTTTCCTAGCAATTTAAAAGCTGCGTAAGAATAATTTAAGAACATTTGCACACATACACGCAAACGAATATGTTTATGTATGTACAAATGGCCAAAATTGGTAGGAAGGAAATTTTTACGATAGTGACTCGTAAAATTGATTTCAATTTAACAAAGTTTTTTCGCAACCTATATATTAGACCCACTGGTTCGCTCCAGCCTAGCCTTCACAATCATCGGGAGAAATACATCGTACATGTATTTCTCCCGATGTGGACATTGAAACCTTTCTCACTGAAAAAATAAGTTTGTCAATGGTGTATATGTAATAATATATTTAAGGAAGTATTAAATCGAGTTCGAGTGACACCGGCTTGCTCTTCACTTTATGCAGGCGCCATATTGGGCCTGAACAAATAATTCTTATATTTACTGGACCCGTTTCGAAGGAAATGTTTAAGAAAAAGCAATAAATCATACCCTGTACAAGTTAGCTTGATCTTTTTGACACAAGTAAATTTTTATGATCGACATAACATTGCAATGACGAACATATTGTTTTCTTAATTTAATGATTTAAAAAATTGTAAAAATTTAAAAAAAAATACATATGAAGACGTGTTGAGGCTTCGAGTTGAAGTTAAAATAAATCCAGATTCACTTGCAAACTTTCTATTTATTACTTGTACATAGAATTACTAACACGGACACATTAAATTGTATAAAGCATTGGTATAAATTGTAAACAATAGTTATATTGAAATTGCGCGGAACAAATATGATGCGTGTCGTCGCTATTCGAGCGGACGGAGAAGTGGACGAGGCACTGGGTGTACAATGTTGCCACACTAAAAACAATGTGGTGTGTACAGACGTCACACATATAACACAAAAGTGCCTAAAGATTCAAACGTAACCCGAAAATTTTAAGACTTTTCATTGCTTCTAAGTAAAATTTAAATAGGAACACTAAAAATAATAGACGCTTGTACAATATTACATCGGTCGGACGGATGGGACACGAATAACAGGCAGTATACAGTATAGACCTGTTTTTTATGTATTTACATCTGTCAAAAAGATCAAGCTAACTTGTGCATAGCCTTTTCTGTGACAAATGGTTAAGTTTTCTTTTTTACAGTGGCGTTAATCAACTTGACACAAGATACAATTCCAATTATAATAAAGCCAACAATGACTATGGTCAATCCGGAAATCGACAGCCAGTCTACGGTCAAACTAACAATCACCAATCCACCGGTGGGAATAGTTTTGGATACAGTAGCAGCACTACACCAGGAACGAGTTATTTATTCGAAAGAGAGGAAGAGAAAGTGACAGTTAAAACAGCTGATGTGACAAGTCAGACGCCATCATAAAAATATAGTTTTAAATGTAATAATGACATTGAATCCAATGGAGTAAAGCCAACTATTTGTATCAGTATTTATAGATAATCAGCTGATGAAACACATCGGGCGCCATCATAAGAAATAGTATTAAACGTAATAACGACTTTTCCCGCCAACTTATATCATTGACGTTGTATTTTTATTTCATTTTTATAATCTTATATTACTATCAGATATATTGTTTAATTGTGGTTGCGAATTATACGATATAGTTCGAAGTGAAATGAAATAAATCCGTGTATCGTAACTTTTTAAGTTTACTTAAAAAAATCCATAGAATGTTTTGGTAGAATAGCCACCATTTTATCAAGACGTAATGTTACTGTAAGCTGACTGGTTAAATTTCAAGAGATTGGATATTATTGTATTTTACTTGACACTGGCATAATAGTTATAACTAATTGCCATGAAGAGATTTTTTAAAAAGCAGTATTTATCCCTTTTTTAATAACGAACTCTTTACATTTTGCGTTATATAACACATTTTTCGGATATATGATAACAACATGAAAACGAACTATAGTAAAATTGTATTCTTATGATTGTTAAGACTAAGTAACCGTAACTGAAAATTTAACTCAATGAAGTTTTGTCAAGCTTTCCAAAAATAATTCAGAGTGTCAAATGTGTACCGTTTTTAAATTTTCTATTTTAAAATGGGTTTTAAATTTCTAAAATAGATTTTGGTATAAAGAAAAAGTACGTTTCTATTTAGAAAATATTTGAATATAAATGAAAGTTAAACTTCCTATTAATAATAGTATAATTATTTAATTAATTACGAATAGAAAGTTTAACTTAACATGTAACTTAACCTACAGTTATGTTGCAAAGATAACACTTTGAATAAAACTATATTTACACACACTTGCATTTTCATTGTAGGTTATTATATTTTGTGAGAATTAATATAGAATAATATTCAAGTAATAAAAAAATATATGCAATACTTATGGTATTTTTATTTGTATACATAGACTGTTAAAAGACAAGAGTAAAGAAGTGAGTAAATACTAAATGAATGACTTTTATGAGTAAAAGTTTTAGCTAACTCGAGCTTAACGCTCGCATAAAATATATTTTCTGAAAAATTAGTTATTTTACTCATTTATTTTCCATTCGCTGGGCTCTGTTAACAGGTTGGATTCGAAGATGTTAATGCTGGTAGCCTATTGGCTTTAACAGCTTTATCGTATACACATATGTGTGTGTGCTGATTTTAAACTCGTCATGATTCTACGTTAAACATGTAGGGGAGGATTGAACTTTAGTAACTATAGTCCCTATTAGTCCCATAGACCCTAAGGTCTAGGGGGTGAGAACCGACCGGGTACGTGAGAGAATCTCGTGTAAGCGGCCGGTGTAGAAGTGTTCCCTACTCTACGTGCTCGGCTAGAGCCGGGGTGCGTGTGAGTGTTGGTGTCGTGAGTGGATCCGAACGACGCTGTTTCGTCATCCGGATCGTGTAACACGTTACGCGGGCGTCGTCTTTTCGGGCGCGCGTTTAAATCGGGTGAATAATTTACCGATTGTACCACCAGTGGATTCGGATGGGATTCGGATCTCTCAAAATGTTTCTTAGAGAGTGTTTTAAAGTGTTGTTTGACGCTCGGCAAGTTAAGGTCGCAGTGGAGGTCGATATTGCGCTGGAACCACTGAGCACCGGTGGCTCGACGAATGAAGCGATTTTGTATCACTTGAAGTTTATTTATTTTTCTTTTATGCACGTGCGCGAAGGCGACACTTGCGTAGGAAATGATTGGCCGGACGCATGTTTTGTAAAGAAGCAGCTTGTGTCTGAGGGACAGTTTGCTGCGGGCGTTAATTAAAGGGTGAAGACGACCTAAGACGAAGGCCGCTTTGGATCGAGCGTTTTGACTGTTGCGTTTTGTTCTGTTAACAGGCCTATACAAAATTAATATACAAGAAAAGTTTACTTACAAAATTAAATTATGCCCAAATATTGCCTGATAACAAAAAATAGTTATTAACAGAAACACATTATTGATATATTAAAAGAAACAGGCGTTTGGTTAATATCATAATACTCGATAATTAAAACTATATTAAGTTACAATGGGGTTTTTAACTCTCTCTCCCTCTCTCTCTCTCTCTCCCTATTTAAGTATTATTACTTTTGAAACATCAAATGTTTTAAATGATGTTTTTTTTTAATTACAAGATATTTCCCGGATAGGGATCTCAAATCTTATTTATGATTTTAACACATTACACTACATGTGGTCATACATAAATTAGGTTAAAAAAATATAAATTTATTATAATCCAACAAAGTGTACACACAAATACATGTTATATGATACAGGGGTGACCCTGGTCCCTAATCTATTTGCAATCGCCGATTTAAACGTATGTTACAGTAGAAAAGAAATTTGGTTTGGTTAAACATTAAATTTTTCGTGTGAAACGTTGGAGACAAAGACTTCAGAACTTCCTTAAAAGGACGCGTGTTGCATACCCACTGCACACGTAATAAGACCAACGATGACGTCAGCATTGTTATATATAAAATGTAAGAACATGAATTATAATAATCGAACAATTAATTATACGATAGAATGATAACACGATACTCTATCTGATAACCAGCATTCTTTCGTCCATTTGGCTCTAACTCCTTGCGTGCCTTACAATCTTACAATTAAATTTGAAAAAAAAAATAAAGGGATATTTATTTTTTTATATATATATATATATATAGTTCAGTTATTATATTTTTGTAGTGGTGTGTGGACAGTTCTAAAAACAAAATGTCGGATCAGGACTCAGTGAATGTGTCAATAAATGCGGGAAAAGATGTTAATGGCGAAGAAGAAGATTCGATAACTTTTTTCTCGAAAGAAGATAAAAAGTAAGATTAATTTTTTTTTTACATTTCAGTTTCAAATCTATATTTATGATATTTAAAAATAAGTAAAATCTATTCATATTTTAGAAACATCATCAATACAAGCAATTTGGAACAACAAGATTCAAGGAATGCCCCCGAGGTGGTAAAAACTGTTAATGGTGAAGAAGATTCTATAACTTTTTTCTCGGAAGAAGATAAAAAGTAAAATTTAAAATATCTTACATTTTAGTTTCAAATTTATATTTATGATATTTAAAAGTAAGTAAAAATTGTTCATATTTTAGAAACATCATTAATACAAGCAACTCGGAACAACAAGATTCAAGGAATGCCCCCGAGGTGGTCAAAACTGTTAATGGTGAAGAAGATTCCATAACTTTTTTCTCCAAAGAAGATAAAAAGTAAGATTTAAAATATTTTACATTTTCGTTTCAAATTTATATTTATGATATATAAAAGTAAGTAAAAATTGTTCATATTTTAGAAACATCATTAATACAAGCAACTCGGAACAACAAGATTCAAGGAATGCCCCCGAGGTGGTCAAAACTGTTAATGGTGAAGAAGATTCCATAACTTTTTTCTCCAAAGAAGATAAAAAGTAAGATTTAAAATATTTTACATTTTCGTTTCAAATTTATATTTATGATATATAAAAGTAAGTAAAAAATTTTCATATTTTAGAAACATCATTAATACAAGCAACTTGGAACAGCGGGACTCAGAGAATGGAAATGGTCTCGAGGTAGCTAATGATGAAGCAGACGATTCCATATGGCTTCTTTCAGCGCAAGATAAGCAGTAAGTATTAAATAAAAATAACAATTTCCTAACCTGCTGCTAAAGCTGAAATAAAAAATAAAAAAATTATTTTATAAGACCGTATAATGAGAATCAATGCTATATATAATCTGCGCTTTCACGTAATAATTTTTTTACGGACGTCATATAATTGGACTTGGAATAAACACACTATATAAATACTATTTTTAGGCTATGTGAATCGACACTTTTTGAACATCTAGACATACTGGATGTTCCTCGAGAAAGTATCCATAATTTCTCAACAAAAAACTCTTTTGATATTGACGAAATATGTAACCTATTACTTATTTCGCCTGAATGCATTAAAGGCTCTTCTAATGGATCAAATTTTAATAATATTATTCTGTTGTCTGGCGTCTATATTTTTATAAAAAACACTTCACGCAAAACATGGCCTCGTTGCACTTACGAGTATGTTATTATTGTGTTAGATCGTATAATTCTAGCAATCATGAAGAAAAAAGTTAAATAAAATTTTTAAATATAACCTGAATTTTAAATTCCAAACATTTAGTCTATCTTTAACGTAATGGACTGTATATCTCAAGAAACCTTTGTACTTTTACGTAATTTTGGCATAAATTTCATTACTTAACTGTCATTAAAAAAAGATCATAAAGCATGGCTTTTGGCGCGAAGTTTTAAACAGTGACTTTGTGTTCGTATTGTACATAAAAAACTATTTATTCTTAGTGTTATTGGGTACTTGTTTCACTTGTAATGTTTTTCATAAAATATAAAAAATTGTGTACATTTTTAGATTAACTACAAAGGTCAGTAAGATGTTAGAAAAGCCACCAATTTATCTAAACGTTCTTCAAAAAACTTATTTAAATAAAACTATTTTTCTATTCACGTAACATTGGTACAAAATTTTATTACTTAAATGCCTTCAACGAAGAAGGCTATAAAACCGGGCCATATTTTATAAACTCTTGCAATATCAATCTACTTTTCACGAGCATACCTACATACATATTTCGATCATGCAGTAATAAAGTCAAGGCGTTATCGCTATCACTTACGTAAGCCATAATCTGTCGAGCATTATTTACTTAGAAGTGTTATAAATACAAATAAACTGTTATAGATAGAGTGCCTAGATGCTGATAACTATTTAATATGTCCTCTAATATTTATTCACTGGTAAAGGTGGTAAAATTCGGAATAAATAAGCAGGTCACTTGGTTTTTATTTTTTTATGGGATAGGAAGGCAAACGAGCAGATGTATCACCTGAAAAAGCAAATAACGCCGCCTATAGACATCCTCAGTGCCACAGCCAGTGCAGAAGCATTGTCGGCATTTAAGGAGTGTCATTTTGAGAGAGGGGACGGGAATAGGCGTTGAACCTCCGGAACTCAAAAGGAAAGAAAACCGGACGAAGCGCGGTAACTAAGCTACCACTCAAACGCCTGTTTACTGCGGGAGTGTGGTACTTCCCCGGGCGACAGTCTATGATAGTCTATGATAGTCATAGACTATCCGCGTTTCTATATGCATGATAAGAACGTAATAATAAAACTTTATATAGTTTTAATACATTAAAAACAGAATGGCCTTAAAGTAATTGTTACTACTCAAAGAAAGAACATTTTGGAAGCCATACGTTTCTTTCGATTATCTGAACGTTTCATTGAAAACATATGTTACAGATAACTATATAATTAATTTCAATTTTATATATTTCTTTAATCATTGTTAGATTAATTTGCTATAACTTGTAGGTACTAATATATTTTAATACGTAACTAATATCAATTTAAATTTAAGTTAAATTATAGATCCTTTTTTATTGTTATTTATTAAAGTGACAATATGGTCCTCATCTCCCTTCTCCATCTTGAGGAGTAAAGAATGGCTGAAAACCAGCGCTCTCTGAGACTTGTCTCGGACAGTATATTGCTGAGTCATTGCTTTTTGCTGGAAAATTGTTATTTTTGATTGTTCGTTACATATTTCAATTTGTAGGATTTTCGGCACTAAATAGTTTTTTATTTATTTGTAAATTTGATTAGGGAAAATTTATCCTGAACCTACAGGTCTATTCTATATTTTAATGGAATTGACTCTGCATCGTGGCATATTAAAAAAAACCCAAAACTCGCACTTCGAACTTTTGGCGCGAATTTCAGTTATAAATTCGCGCCAAAAGTTCGAAGTGCGAGTTATTAAATTTTTCCCGCTAATTTATTACATCAGTGATATTGTTTTATTTAGTTAATTTTCACAATCTTATATTATTATCAGTTATATTGTTTAATTTTGCATTGTTGTTCTGTATGTATTGATGAATACGGAGAATATGTAATTAAATAAATGCGCGTATCTTGACTACAAAAGTCCACAGCTGGTGGTAAAACGGTCACCATTTTGTCAAAATTAACGTGACAAGTTGTATAGATTTTATACTTATAAATAAATATGTTCTCTATACAACCTATTTTTTAAAATCTTTGGGGATATATATATATATATATATATATATATATATATATATATATATATATATATATATATATATATATATATATATATATATATATATATATATATATATATATATATATACATATGAATTACATGCATACGTTATGCGCGAGTTTAAAAACCGATTTAGGATGTCTTCAAACATCGTCTCGTCAAAAAGCTGAAAAAAGCTAAAATCGAATCGATAGAAAGACATATCTTAGATAATAGGCAATTTAAAAAATCATTTTTCATCCGGGACTGTATTTCAATTTGTTTTTATTTTACTTGATACTGGCATAATAGTTATACCTACAGCTGCCATTCACGAAAAAGAAAAAAAAACAGTGATATTGTGATTATATACTAATAAGATAATTATATACTACATACATAATAGGATACTATAATTTATAATCCTTCATCATTGTCAATTAGATATATTTAAAAATTTTGAACTTGTTACGATCGATTTACTTCGATAAAGGTGCAGAACCTTTTTGAATAGGCTTAAAGGCGAAATATGATTTCAAATAAAAACGTACGTAATAATATAGACAGTCAAAAGTTTTACTTAGCTAAGATCCGCGACAAGCAAAACAATAACAGAAAATTAATAATGTGTGTTTTCGTTGGGTTAAGTGGATTTATTTGGAACTTAAACCAAAAACTTACCGAAAATCGGCCATCAATTCTCCACCCACCAACCATTATACACAACACCAAACACACATTATCACTTTTTCATCTTGTAAACGACACGTGTTTCGCCCCAACACGAGGCATCTTCAGGTAGGTCTGTTTTGACTGTCCATATAGTGATGGATTTCCGCAAAGTAACGCCTGACTCCATTAATAATACTACATACATAATAGGAAACTATAATTTATAATCCTTCATCATTGTCAATTACATATATTTAAAAATTTTGAACTTGTTACGATCGATTTACTTCGATAAAGGTGCAGAAGCATGACGAAGCTTTTTGAATAGGCTTAAAGGCGTAATATGATTACAAATAAAAACGTACGTAATAATGCTATTCGATATAATATTATGATTATAAGGGTTATCGTAAGTAAATAGATTCAAAAGGAATTATATATTAACGTCAATATTAAAACCAAGCCCCCAATCCGGTCTGCCGTGCCAATGGATGCGTGGCTAAGGGCGAGCTTGCCGACCGTCCCGGGATCAGTCTCCCCCGGATACTATGGTGCCTTACCTCAGAATGCAGGGCTCTGCAGGGGTTGACTTCCATCCTCCCTCGTGGTCTGTGAGAATTCACTACGACTAGACGAATTTAATATATCTGATTTGTTGAAAAATGACGGCGACGTGGTTCGCCACCCGTCACGTCCTGATTCTCACGAGGGCGAAAAGCGACCATTGGAGAGCCGTCTCGCTGTGATGATTGGTAGCGGACACAGCTCTGTGGTCTCTGCCAACCCCTGCGGGGGATAGACGTGAATATATATATATATATATATATATATATATATATATATATATATATATATATATATATATATATATATATATATATATATATATATATATATATATATATATTTCGGTTGTCTACCGTAGAGTCTACTATACCTGAAGATCCCTCGTGTTGGGGCGAAACACGTGTCGTTTACAAGATGGAAAAGTGATAATGTGTGTTTGGTGTTGTGTATAATGGTTGGTGGGTGGAGAATTGATGGCCGATTTTCGGTAAGTTTTTGGTTTAAGTTCCAAATAAATCCACTTAACCCAACGAAAACACACATTATTAATTTTCTGTTATTGTTTTGCTTGTCGTGGATCTTAGCTAAGTAAAACTTTTGACTGTCTATATTATTACGTACGTTTTTATTTGTAATCATATTTCGCCTTTAAGCCTATTCAAAAAGGTTCTGCACCTTTATCGAAGTAAATCGATCGTAACAAGTTCAAAATTTTTAAATATATATATAGTATATAATTATCTTATTAGTATATATATATATATATATATATATATATATATATATATATATATATATATATATATATATATATATATATATATATATATATATATATATATATATATATATATATATATATAAAAAATTAAAACCAATAAACTACCACAATGTGGAATTTCTTTGTCCAAACAATTACAGCAGTATGATGATTCTATCACTATTTAAATTTTATATTCTTAAATATTTAACTTAGAAATATATTTTAATTATTTTTTAAATCAGACTTCTTCCATATAATACCGGTTAGGAATTAAAGAGAAAGATAACAAAAGATAACAGCTTTTACAATAATCAGTTAACGCACTAATCAAGGATGATTTTTATTGTGATATATTAAAGTTTGATAAGGCAAACGCAAAACAATAAAAGGAAAAAAAAGGTTAAAATACTGCCATTACAAGGTAATAAATAATATTATTAATGGAGTCAGGCGTTACTTTGCGGAAATCCATCACTATATGGACAGTCAAAAGTTTTACTTAGTAAAAACTTTTGACTGTCCATATAATAAATAATGATAAATCTGAATCATTCTCTAGTGGTTTTTGAAAAATACATTCCATTCGAGGGTTCATTTTTCCTTTGTTTATTACAAATACGAAATTGGCACCTTCAAAAAACAAGCCTACACATACCTAAAAGGCCGGCAACGCTTCCGTGACTCCTGCGGTGTCGCGATTGTCTATGGGCGGCGTTGACTGCTTTCCATCAGGCGGCACGCTTGCTCGTTTGCCCTCCTATTTCATAAAAAAAATATATTAATTGGATCTATGAAGTATAAGTTAATCCTCTCCGATTTTGAAGTTTTTTTATGTTGAAATGCATTGTTGGCCTGAGGTATTTTGTTAAGTCCTCAACAGCGCCATCTGCGGGATGTCGTCTGCAGTGATACGTCTGACGACATCCTCATTTGCAGTCTGGCTCATAAAGATGTAACTGATGTGACGACGCTGCTCGCGCACTGGTTGACTCCAAGAAATATATGTTAGAAGGTCTACGAGTTCTCTCTTGCCTTGCAACCGCCGAAGCAAACACACGTCTGTTGGAAGCGACTCTTAATTTAACCCATGTCCCGAGTTGTGACAGATCGAGAATTGAGACAGAGAGAGAGAGAGAAAGAGTTGGTCACTTTAATTCATTTGCGAGTTTCGCCTCGATTTCTAACTAAGAAAAGACAGACTTGCGACCACTCATCACTTCGTATAACAGTATTATAATAGGTTGTCCAGAAAGTTCGTGCCGATACTTTAAGACAATAAAAACTCAGCTTATTTAAATATTGACATACATTTATTAAATTGACTGCCTTCTTCATTAGTATATGTAGGGGGCTATTGAATCTGATCCGTCCACCGCATTGGAAATCTATAACGCGCTCGTGTCCCTTCCACATTTCTCTACAATACAAGGCGCTCGGTGGGGGTGTTAGAATATCTATATAACAACTGAAAAATTTAATTTTATTCTTATGCACCTGACAATTTTAGTGTGTTTATAAAACTGTTCAACATAAAATAGTATCCTTAATTTATTATTAATAATAATGATAATTTTTTATTTTCTCACATTATGTGAGGTATAACAACATGAAAAAATACGTTTATAAGCTCCATCATATTGCCACTTATGGCGTACAAATTTCATTAATTATTACATACATAGAGATCTAAATACATATGTCACTTATGATTACAAAGCATTAAATTATTAATAAACTGTTACATTGTCATTAAAATTATAATTGATTTATCTAGTATATACATTCGATCTAACTTTTAAAGCAAAAAAGTCTTTAGTATTATAAATATTGCCATCTATTAGGCATTCATTTAGTCTTTTTTTAAATAATCTTGTGTTCAATTATTTTAATTTTAAATCGACTAAACATGTTGGTTAGTTGTTTATAATTCGATTACTAAAAGCTGTTCTACAGACAAATGTTTGTTAACTTACGTCCGGTTAGAATGATAATATTTTCATAGTGCCCAGTTATTAATTACATTACTATATTATACAAACTAAACTTGATGATACACTAATTAATTGAAAGTAACCCTACAAAAATATTTGTATGGTTGATAATCTTCACTTGAGAATTTATCCCGGTGTAATATTATACGTTCAAATTTTTACGTTTTACACTGGTAGAATGAATTCTCAACACATGATTACTGTGTGAGTGACATATAAATGTATCACTAATGCATTAAAACCTTATTCGTTCGTAATATTCATTTTAAAATGAAAAAGAAATAAATTGTTATAAAACAAAAGGCATTAGTCCGACTGACGTCTTTTTGTATAGACCCGTCCAGCACAAAACATTATATATATATATATATATATATATATATATATATATATATATATATATATATATATATATATATATATATATATATATATAGTATATAGATATTATATATATGATACAATGATATGAAAGAATAAATTAATATCATTTTGAAGATATTTATTTGAATAAATCCCCTAAAGATCCCGCGTGTCGCCACAGTACCATCATGAAGACAAATGACAAGTACAACCTAGACTCCGAATAAATAATAGTTTTAGGCCATACAGCATTATTGTGATGTGTCGTGACAAAAGTTAAGAAAACGGTTTGGCTACATAGAGAGGATAGATGAAAGACGACTGATAAAATAAATTTACTATATATTAAAATATATTTCATAAAATATTATGTAAATGAAATAAGAACACGTCACTGATGTTATTTAGCGGGAACAGTCAAGATGATGTTTTTAAGGGTTTAGTGCTTATTTAATTTTTGATATTATTTCTATTTTAAATAATTAATTACGATCGATTTTTTTTAAATTTATATTTAATATAATCATTACTTTATAAACCTGTTGTATTTTAAATAAAGTAGTTTTAAGTTTTACATGAATATATTGATAACAATGAAAAAATATATTAGTTTATTTTACAATAATACCATGCTTAGAATTGCGTAAAATTTAATAGTGCATTCATCATTTTTCGAAATTTAATTTTAAGGCAAGGGAATAATCCATTGGCATTTGGACCATTCTCGACAAAACTATAATAATAAAAATACAACAGATAATAAAAGTACACATAAAACAATTATGTCTGGCCAGAAACAGCGCCGGCGCCAATTTTCTTTTATTTTTTTTTAGGGGTTGTAATGTATTGTAATGAATTCTCTTTACCAAGACAATTATTGGTGCTGAAGAAGAGACTTTTAGATAAGCTCATAACGAATGAACCGTAGTAACCAATATTTATTGTCGTTAAAACCGCCTTTTTAAAATTAAGTACCCAATTGTACCTTTGGAAGAATTAGTTTTCAAAGTTTGTAGGATAATAAAGCGAGATTCATGTGAAATGATTCCTAAAGAAAATTATCTTCTCTTTGGTTTTTACGTGTAGCAAGAAATATGATAAAGTTAACTGGTGAATTTTAAATTTATTTAGTTAATGTACGCGAAAGAACGTACCACAATACTGATGCGTTTTACTCATTGAAACTTGTAACTGTTTGTTAGTGTTTTAAAATTTAGATTTATTGCATATTGGCTTTTACGTTCTTGGACACATGTACGTATTATGAAGACCACTTTTTAAGCCTACATATTTTTATAGGTCTAGTGCGTTACGGATATCTATGGGCGGCGTTGATTACTTTCCATCATTTCGGCGTTGAATGGAAACACGCGTGCTCGTTTGCCTTCCAATACCATAAAAAAATTTGTTTTCTTCTTATTGTTCAATGAAACTTGAAACTGATTAGTAATTTCAGATTTAGATTTACAAACTTTTATTGCGGCTTCGGACCCAAGTCTTGGTTGGAAACACTACATGTTCTCCTGTTACTTCTACTTAGTTTCTTATTCAAAAGGACACAACAGAACGAGTGAATCGCCTGATGTTAAGCAACCACCATTGCCTATATAGGCCTGATCACCAACGGTAGTGCAGATGCGTTACCTTGGGTAACTAAGGTCAATGTCCATCAGAATTAACGACCCAATTGGCTCAGTACCGGAATAACTGCTTTCGGAGGCAATATGTACGCCCTACACGTATTTATTTCGAGCTGGATGCCCTACTAATCCGTTTTCTACAAGCGTGGTGGGCCAAATGTCAAGTTCAGAAATAGTGAGGTATACTCGGGCTGAGAAAAAAGCAATTCATTGTATTTAGTAAATGTAAACAGGAGATTATTAATTCTAGTTTTGACAATATTAGTGTACACGAGAATACAAGTGAAGGGTGTCGTCTACGGTGTATAATAATTAACTGTAAACAGGAGATTATTAATTCTAGTTTTGACAATATTAGTGTACACGAGGATACAAATGAAGGGTGTCGTCTACGGTGTATTTACTGTAAACAGGAGATTATTAATTCTAGTTTTGACAATATTAGTGTACACGAGGATACGAATGAAGGGCGTCGTCTACGGTGTATAATATTTTACTCCGTACCCTACCGATGACAAAAATCGCATTAATTTCATCGCATCATTACAAAAAACAAATACGAACCGCTTGCGCGCGTTGACTTAATTAGTGCCGCCATCTAGTTCAATACTTCAAACTATTTTACAACAGCTTTAACAATCAGTATTCACTATATTCATTTGAATTAATGGATTTCAGTAGTGCCAAAATAGAACGGATGATTTCGCCAATGTCATGTAGAATGGAGAAGAAACGAAGGATCTAACACATAAAACACATAATGTGTTATGTGTTAGTGTGTGTAGGTGTGTTTTATTTTTCAGTGAGTGCGTGAGCCTGAGTGTATTTTTAATTTATTTTATTTTATGCTACCAAACTAATGTTTACTGATTATCAATTCTGTGAGATTATATGCCATGTTGGATAGCCATTTGTTTATAAGTTTTTTTAGTGAATTGACGTTTAGATTATGAGACTTCTCTAACCGATTTAATTTAGTATATATAAACGGAGCCAACAACTTATATAACTTAGTTTAATTGTATATTTAGTCGTGTGTTTTTTGTCGTCGTGTAATATAACTTAGTTTTTGTTGTATAATGCATATACATTGTCGAGCCGCTCTATACAACTTACAATATATAGCCCAATAAAACTCTATCACTCTCATATGGACGTAAAAAAGCGAAAACGTAGTAATCCTCAAACTCATACTTAAAATTTCTGAAAAAAGTTTCTGATCATTTAAAAACAGTCAGTTTCAACTCTGTACAAAATGTTTTCTCATCCCGAATATGCAATTACATTTTTTTGACATCTGACATTTACTGCGTTTTCGCTCTTTACATTCTCAAATACTATTAATAACTGTTATGTATACGAATGAGAGCATTAAGAAATATGTGTGGTGTAACCCTGAATGATAGAATAAGAAATAAAGATATAAGAGAGCGATGTGGAGTAAAAGAAGGTGTTGTGACAAAAGTAGAAAAAGGGATGCTTATATGGTTTGGACATATAGAGAGGATGGGTGAAAGACGACTGGCAAAAGAAATTTACCTTGCGAATGTGGATGGAAGGGCCGGAAGAGGAAGACCACGAAAAACGTACCTTGACCAGATTGCTAACTTTTTAAGAAAGGCCAGGTCAAGAGTACCCTCAACCGGCGGGCTTGCATGAGGAGAATAATGAGTGTGGAGGAAGCAAGGGAAGTATGCCGAGATCGTAGCAGATGGAGATCTGTGGTCTCTGCCTACCCTTACGGGAGACGGGCGTGACGATATGTATGTATGTATGTATGTATACGAATTAAACATTTCTCATTGTTTGGAGTAAATCGAACATTGCGAGGTCGTCTTTCACGAAGTGTTGATATAACCGCGATTAATGAATTTACTTTGTTCGCGTTCAAATCCCGCCAAGGTTGCTCGTCCAATGATTCACACTCGTTATTTGAAATCGCATATCTTACGTTTGTTGTGATTTAATATTTTTAGTGGTAGAGCCACGGTGCAGATGAATACCAATTGTCAAGAATGGCATATTATTTGTCTGTGGCATTAATGGGCCGGCTCGCCTAGGAGAAGTACCACACGCCCGCAGAAAGCTTGCGTCTGAGTGGTAGCTTAGCTACCACGCTTTGTCCGGTAAGCGGTTGAGTTCCGGAGGTCCAATAGAGGGGTATTCTTCTGCTTCCTCCTTCAGCACGACATTTCGAAACGAACCAGTTATGAACTAACAGTTGGAGGGGAAGGGCGACGCGCCCCAAACCTCTGTTCCCTGGGGACCTGTAAATGTCTACAAGTTACCTTGATTAAATCCTAAAAAAGGGTTTAAATATGTTTAATGCTTATCTATGAGTTCTGAAGTGTTTTGCATGGAGAGCCTCATTCATCTTTGTCGCTTTGTAATTCTGATCGACTTAGTTCGCCACTGATCGGAATCTTTATTTTGTAAATATTAAAAATATAATTACCATATTTGAAATAAATATTATTTCAATAAACTAATAATATATTTAGCTTCCTAAGCTATAATATATTAGTAATATTGCCGCAACAGTGTGGTAGTGCCTTAACGATGACACAACGCGAGCTCTCACTTGACCGGTCTGCCGTCTGACCGAGCTAAGCAATGCCAGTTTGCCGCCAACGCTCGTATGAGCTTCATGTCACTGACTCGAAGTTGAACGCACTACGAAGCGCTTTTATTTTTTTTAATGACTTGTTTTTTTTTTAATAACCTAATTGAGTGTAGGGAATTGTAGCGTTCAGGTGCAAACGTCAAACTCAAGTGACAGATAAGAAGTGATAACCGGAATCAATAGACAAGTGTTTTTTTTTTTGGTCCGTATAAACTTTGTGTATTTTGTATATTTTTCGGTGTCGCGATGCATCGAGAGGAATGTGCATTGTCGAATATGGTGTTATTATAATCGAGTTTTGGTGAACGAGGTGAGTCTACGGTAATTTTTTTTGTTTTTGCGAATACACGTACATCGAAAGCGGTCGATGACTTTAAGGCTTTTAAGAGAGGCGTGTAGTCGTTCAAGATTTTCATGCATATTCAAATATTGGATTCGAAATGTTAAATTAGTGCTTGGAACCTATGTTATTATTTTATGTATGAGTTATTATTGTATGGGCAGTAATAATTGTTTTATAAATTCTTGATTAGTTTTATTAAATAATTATACACAAATATATAAATCCAATCAGTCGTCGTATGATCTAATTAGCTCAAGTGACGAAATTACTGCTTTCGCAGTCAATCGTCACGGGTTCAAATCCAATATCAAAATATATATACGTATGAATGACCTACAGGTTTTTTTCCAAGTCTGAGTGTTCCAATAGTGTGAGTATACTATCGTATATATCGTATAGGTTTAATGTCTACTCCTCCAAAAATGGGGAGAGGTGACCGGATTTTTTATTATTAAGAAATATAAATTAGTAAAGCCTTTAAGGAAACGATATCACATCTCGCTGACTTAACCGAGAACAGCATATGTTTTGTATCCTGCAATGACAGACAAGGCTCTGATGAGTGTCTGATGACGTTTTCTGATGATTCAGTAAAACCAGCTACCTTAAGCTGTATTTCTGAATCGTTACAACGCTGGAACCTTCAACAAAGTAAGCCCACACATATCTTAAAGGCCGATAACGCTTCTGAAATGCCTATGGCATTGCGAAAGTCTATGGGTGTTGATTGATTTTCAGCTGATGACATGCATGCCCGTTTGCTTTCCTATACAAAAAAAAAATCGTGAATAATGAATTTCTTAGTATTCTGTTTTTTCTTATTAAAAACCTATGACATATTTAAGTTCCTATTCAACAATTCAATGGGACAGTATTCTCTGACAGTCCACATGTTTTATATTATGATCCAATTATTTAAATACTTTTTTACTACGAAATTCTATCAATTTAAAAGTATAACTGCCGAAAGTGTTACCGTTTTTTCGGCAGAACCGGTCATAAATTTCAAAGTCATTTCAAAGTAATCTTAAAAGTTGTACTTGAATATAGAAGCTTTGATTTGAGACACGCACGTGGTATGCATTAATTATTTCTCGCGTCCATGACCTAGACGTATCAAGGTCAGACATTCGGCCATTTTTCAAATATAACCTTGACATCAGTAGATTAGTGCGAAGCGTACTTTCTGAACCAGTGATGCAAATGTTAAGTCCGTTATACAAAACTCTCGTACAAATTTGCTGTGTGCCTTGCTACCTGCTTCAATGAGGAGCTTATAAGATATATTATCATATGGTTCTATCAAAGTGGCTTTTGGTTCACGAAAATTAAAAAAGAAAGCCCACTGACAAATGAATAAATTAAACAGATAACCCCGAAAAAATTGCAAAAAGAGAGCAGAGTTTCTTCTTCTGCTTCTACTTCGTCCAGAGTCACCCATGCGAAACATTAGTAGTATTTTGATTGTTAACAGACTGAAGTTCGACAAATGAAATTTCATTTGTCGAAGAATAAATTTGACTTAATTCTTGTGGAAGAGCTATGGTAACATTCATTGTCCAGCTAGTCCTGTAAAACACTACACCACCCAATACAATAATGTTTCTTTTTTTCTTTGATGTCAATTAGTTATAACTATTATGCCAGTGTCAAGTATAATACAATAATATCAAATGTTTTGAAATGTAACTAGTCAGCTTGTCAAGTGACATCTTGATAAAATGGTGGCTATTTTACCAAAACCTTCTATGGACTTTTTAAGTCAAGTTAATTACTTATTGATACTTCAATATACGCATTTATTACATATCACTTCACTTATACACCTTAATCGAACTATATTACATAATACGCCACCGTAATTAAACTATATAACTAATAATAAGATTATAAAAATGAAATAAAAACACAACGTCACTGATATAAGGTGACGGGAAAAGTCCTACAATATTATTAATTACGGCCAAATGACTGTCATTTTATTTTTTCGACAAGCACAGATAAAAAGTCAATAAGCATCCTCCTGCATTGCCTATGGTACTGCGGATGTCTATGGGCAAACTCGATTGCTTACTATCAGGTGATACGCCTGGTCGTTTGCCTTGTTATCCCATAAAAAAAGTCATCAAAACATTGTTACAATCAAATCGATAAAAAAGTTATTATATCTTGTGTATTCTTGTCGCCAATACCGTATTAATGGAGTCAGGCGTTACTTTGCGGAAATCCATCAGTATGTAGACAGTCAAAAGTTTTACTTAGCTAAGATCCGCGACGAGCAAACAATAACAGAAAATTAATAATGTGTGTTTTCCTGCTGGATGAAGTGGATTTATTTGGAACTTGAACCAAAAACTTACCGAAAAACGCCCAGCAACTCTCCAGCCACCAACCACTATACACAACACCAAACACACACTACCACTTTTCCACCTTGTAAACGACACGTGTTTCGCCCTAACACGAGGCATCTTCAGGTATAATAGACTCTACGGAAGACAACCGAAAAGTCACTTTTCGGAACACACATCCAGCAGGAAAACACACATTTCACATCCAGCAGGAAAACACACGTTATTAATTTTCTGTTATTGATTGCTTGTCGCGGATCTTAGCTAAGTAAAACTTTTGACTGTCCACATGCCAATGCCGTAGTTTACCTATTAATAGATGCAATTCATTAGATTCCCTACATTTTCAGGCCTTCAGGCCGGATTAATACATTAAATAGTATTTAAATTTTTTACCGTTAATTTAATGACAAACTAAATTTTTTTAATATACGATATATATTAACACTACGTTAATTTCATTCATATATTGATTTTGTTTACGGAAATAATTAGAATAACAGACTTTTAATTTCTTTTATGTTACTTTTATATAAATAATCGCTATTTATTCTTAACAAACAACATATAAGCAGTACTTGTTCATTTTGTTTTTAGTAAGCTGTGATTACCTTTGTTTAGGTACAAGCCGCAAGTTTGGATTGACCGTCAGACCGTCAGAGCGTATATTTATCTAAAGCCTTAGTAGTTCGAATAAATTAATCTAGCAATCGTACCCGTTCTTTTGCATTGATTGAATATAAATCCAACAAACTTCTTGATTGCGACTATATAAATCTCAACTAAAAACAAGTTTGTTTTTATGACGCACTTTTTTATATTTTATTAATAGAAACAAAAGAGAATAATGTCCCTTTCGTATATTTTTAGCGAGGACTATCCGATAAAAACAACGTTGATGGTTAACCGTATCAAGACCTTAAATTCCTAACGTTACGATTGCAGTACAATTGAGGACTTATTGCGATGTGTGGCGCTTGTAATTTGAGTCGAGTTCGATGAATATATTACAGCAATTTAATTTTTTACTATGCAGGCATTCGTTTCGTATAAACGTACTGCATTAAGTTATAGAGCCACGCTGCAGACGAATGCTTTGTTAAGAATGGCATAGTATTATATTTGTCTGTAGCATGAATGGACCGGCTCGCCGGGGAATTACCACGCTCTCGCAGAAAACCGGCGTCGAATGGTAGCTTAGCTACCGCGCTTAGTCCGGTGAGCAGTTGAGTTCCGAAGCCCAGGATGTCAGTGAGTGAGTCCTTGAGTGATGATGCAGATCAAAGCTACGAGACAATTTCGGACATCAGCAGGCCAAATTACAGCGAAATCGGTCCATAAATGACGATTTTAGCTTTATATAGCGACTAAGATGCGCTATTTCGGTTTTTTTCTCCCCGCATTCATGTGATCGTACTTGTCACCATTTTTTGTTCAAGATCGACCCCAGTAGATATTACGGTTCGAGCTGGCCGTTGAGCAACTTCCCAGCTTCAGATCTTCATAGTTTAGATATAACTCCTATCCAAATGTTTCCCTAGAACAAATTTACCTCCCACCTCTTACTGGTTTTAATAATATGTCTCTCAGTGGTAATATAGCTTTATACAATATTGATAAATTAAAAGGCACAATCAAAGGACAAAACCTAATCGAAAGGATATCGAATTTGATATTGATCTTTGCATCACACCCACCAACTAAATATTAATCGAACGAATGACATTACCTCAACGGTATATGAGGAGGTGCCGTATTTGTGGTTGTGATAGCTTGACGTCTCCTATTGTGTGGTCTATTGCCACTTTACTATTTGAAACCTCTCGATATTCTTCCATATCGAGAGGTTTCAAATAGTAAAGTTAAAGTAATAGTAAAGCATATGTGATTAACTATATATGTAATATACTAATGCGATTACGTACCTAGCTATAATAATTACGTAAAAATGGGTTTAAATAGCGTTTTTAAAACAGCTGTCATTTGACCTTTACACGCTCACAACATGCGAGGAATCGACCCTTTCTCTCGACGCAAATTACATCAACTTATAAAACACAATGAATATATGTATATAAATATAAGTATTCGTCTGTGATATTGCATGGAATATCTACATTTTTAAATCTTATATCCACAAAAAACTTTGTAGGTAAATTGTTACAAATCACATATATTATCTTCAATTATATTTTTTATGGGATAGGAAAGCAATAGAGATTGCTCATCGGTCCTGAAATCTGCAATTCTAGAGGCAGAATCGTTGCCGGCCTTTAAAAAATGTGTAAACTTATTTTTTTAAAAGTTCCAATATCGTGTTTGTCCTCTATACATTACATTTTCTTTTTTTTTAATATAGGTTAGAGAACTTTGTGATTAATGATTTAAATAAATTTTAACACATTTTTTTGGCAGTGAAATGTCAATGTGTGCGAAAAAAATGTGTTAAAATAGGATAATTAAACCTTAATTTTTTATGCACAACCGCAAACCTTTATTGAATATAATCGGAATTTTACATTACTGTTATCATTAAAAACACATTTCAAATTGAGGACTGAGGGCGTGATGTTTGCCACGTTTTAATTATTTAATGTGGCAACATTTACACATTACGCATAGTTTTTATTGCTTATAGGCAGTAGTAAAAATGTAATTATCAGCTGTTAGCTTATATCACAATTAAGTTAGAGACATATTACATACAGAAATATTAGTATTTTTATCCGCACGATATACTGAAATATATAGTGAACATAAATGTGATCTAATAAAAAAAGCGATCAAGAATGAGTGTAAGTTATGAAATCAGTGTTCAAAGTCGTCGTTTACACTTCGTTTATATGTAGTTTTTTTTCTTTTCTTTGATGGCAATTAGTTAAAACTATTATGCCAGTGACAAGTAAAATGGAATAATATCAAATCTCTTGAAATGTCTAGTCAGCCTGTTATATTACGTCTTAATAAAATGGTGGCTATTCAACCAAAATCTTCTATGGACTTTTTCAGTCAAACAGATATCATTTCACTTCACTCATAATCCTTAATTTGACTATATTGTATAATACGCCACCACAATTGAAGAATATAACTGATAATAATATAAGATTATGAAAATGAAATAAAAACACAACGTCACTGATGTAAGTTGGCGGGAAAAGTCCAATATGTAGTTATTTTAACGTCAATAATTCCGAGTTCAAATCTCGGACGAATTTACCGATTTTACAATTGACACAGTTTAGACGAAAGAGTGCCTATAAGTATTATTCGACATCTAATGTTATTGCTCTATAGACAGACCGATGCGTTTTTATGATTTAATACATGTAGTGACAATTGACGAGCAGAGAAACTTTTTGCCATCATCCGACTTTTTGCCACCACAACATGAAAAATTCGACTTTTATATGTATTTGTAATAACTCTTACACTTATTACCTTACTTATACATAAGAATAGTAACAAAACGTGACAATACTTATACTATTGCAACCTGATACTGTACCTCCGGTATTTGCATTACTAGGATATGTAACGAAATGTTTTGGTAATTATTTAAAATAGTCTTAACTTATTAATGGAGTCAAGCTTTACTTTGCGGAAATCCATCACTAAATGGACAGTGTACGGAAGACAACCGAAATTTGTCACTCTTCGGTTGTCTTCTGTAGTGTCTACTATACCTGAAGATGCCTCGTGTTGGGGCGAAACACGTGTCGTTTACAAAATGGAAAAGTGATAATGTGTATTTGGTGTTGTGTATAATGGTTGGTGGGTAGAGAATTGATGGCCGATTTTCGGTAAGTTTTTGGTTTAAATTCCAAATAAATCCACTTAACCCAACGGAAAAACACACATTATTAATTTTCTGTTATTGTTTTGCTTGTCGCGGATCTTAGCTAAGTAAAACTTTTGACTGTCCATATAACTTTAACTTATTCAAACGTTTTACATGCAAGACACCTTGGTAGAGGAGGTATATAGCAATGCTATGACATCCTCAAAGGTCTAGTGTAAACGATAACATGGATATTGATAAAATATAAATATCAAATTATATGTTTTTTGCTCACATTTATACTTTGGAACCGTAACCCTAAATAACATTTCTAGAATCACAGTAAAAAATAATGACACAATTGTCCCAAGTTTCCTAGAATTAAAACTATTTTTTAAATTGAATTGATATGAATTTAAAATTTTCAAAATTTGTCGACTTTGAAAGGCCCTCCTTTAAAAAAAAGTACTAGAGTGCCTTGGCAAGTGCCATTAAAAGTTAGCGCATTTAATCAGGATTGTAAATTGGTACAATACTTGTTAGTTTCATACTAAAAAAAGGGACTAAAAAACTAAAAACCTCAAGTAACCCGATTTTTGCTAACCCATTCTACTCAGTTAAAATGTTTTTTATTCGCACAAGCTCACCAAGTAGGTTCTTAATTTTAAGATCTTCAAATAGATTTTTTTTTTTCTCTTGATGGTTACAATCAATCCTGTCACCCCGTTTCGGCTTGACGTTGAGTTCTGGGACACCCTGCATATATATTATCGTTTTAAATGAAATCTTTGCGATGAATGAACATCTTGTGGCACTGACTCACAAATGTGGAGCTACTTACAATCGGTTGCGATACAAGACTACAAGCTGACAGTGTGTCATTACCCTATTTATTGGAGAGCACAGATAATAAATTAAAATTCAATGACAACTCATTTAGCCTTGTTACTTTGTAATATTTCTAATTTCATGTAGAACACTAAGCTTAATTAATTTAAAATAACTAAATGTAATTATAAGTATATAATTCATAAGTATATGTTATGGGTGGCGTTCAGGAAGCTTCATGAAGTCAGTTCATCTCTCATAACACAAAGCCTGAATACGCAAAACATGACCATTGCGTATAATGCCTGTTTGCCATTACTTTAGATAGTAGTAAAGCCACGCTGCAGACGAATACTTTGTCAAAAATGGTATAATATTTGTCTGTAACATGAATGTGGGGAAGTACCACACTCCCGCAGAAAACCGACGTCTGAGTGGTAGCTTAGCTATCGCGCTTCATACGGTGAGCGGCTGAGTTCCGGAGACTAAACACGCTACGCTTTGCCACTGAGCTAAAAAGTCGAATATGTTCTCCAGCCTCAAACATCTCGCATTTGAAAATTGTTAATTATTAGTTATTATTAGTGCAACCACAAGTCCGGAAAAATGATTAATATTTACACATAATATTAATCCGTATTGTTATGAATAAATTTCAAATGAATTATATGATTATGTAGTAGAACTAATGGGGAATTCCAGTTTAAATTCCAAGTTTCCGTTATTAATATTTGCATAATTTCAAGAGTATGTTAGATGATTTATCCCTAGTAAATAACAAATAGATAACCAATTGGCCCAGAGGCGGTGCCCCCCGCCCACGGAGTCAATGGTCGCGGGTTCGATCCCCGGACCGGAATAAAGATATGTATGTATGGTCTACATATATTCCCACTATTCACATCCTTATCCATAACGTGTTGTGACGAAAGACAGCGGTGATTTTTTACCATCAGGTAATCTTGAGCAGATTAATTATTTTTTTTTTTTTTTTTTTTTTTATGGGATAGGAGGGCAAACGAGCAAGCGTGTCGCCTGATGGAAAGCAATCAACGCCGCCCACGGCTAATTAACTCGTTTGTGTATAACTTTAATAAAAATATCCGTATCGAAATCGTAAAACTCAACAAAAAAGTTACGACACATATATCCGGCACAATTGACACATATATTTAAATAAAAAACAATACATAAGAAAGAAAGAAAAAAATCGATAACATGTAACGTATCTACGATATCTCAAACATTATTATAATAACCTATAAAAGTTATACGATTGTATCTGGCCATAAATAATAATATATACGATAAAACCGCTTTGATAGTCCGACAAACTTATTGCTTGTGTAGCCATTTTGTTTTTGGCTTGATAGTTGTCAATATTAAATTCTTTAAATTCCACGCTATGAATTCAAATTTTTATGCGGTAGAAATAAATGTTTGTCGAAACATTTTATTATTTGATTATTTATATCAAAGAAATAAGTTGAAAGACAAGATTGAAAGCTGATTTGTAATATTTTTGACTTCCTGTTTTTTTGTGTTTCCATTGAATATAATAAATCTTAATACTTTTATACACTTACAACTTTCAAAACTAAGCGTAAATAATATGCTCGTATAGTTTCATATTGTTTGTGTATGCATCGAAAATCACTAAAAAAATTTCTACAAAAAACTTTAAAATATTTACATATACATTCATCCACTAAACTCTTCGATACAAAAGTGAAATTATTCAACTAAAGATCTGATATTGTGCGAAGCGATTTGGCCACAAAATGTACTTCAAAAAAACCAAAAAAATTTGTTGAGTGAATGTGTTAGCAAATTAAAACATTTTGAAAACTTTTATGTGAGTGGACAGTCAGAACTTTTTACTTAACTAAGATTGACGAAAGAAAAATAATTTTCAGTAGAAAATACAATGTGTGTTGAAGAAGTGGAAGACAACACATTATTATTTTTCTATTTTTGTTTGCTTGTCGCGGATCTTAGCTAAGTAAAAGTTCTACATACATACACACATATCGTCACGCCTGTCTCCCGTAGGGGTAGGCAGAGACCACAGATCTCCATCTGCTACGATCTCGGCATACTTCCCTTGCTTCCTCCACACTCATTATTCTCCTCATGCAAGCCCGCCGGTTGAGGGTACTCTTGACCTGGTCTTTCTTAAAAAGTTCAGCAATTTGGTCAAGGTATGTTTTTCGTGGTCTTCCTATTCCGACCCTTCCATCCACATTCGCAAGGTAAATTTCTTTCACCTTAAAAGTTCTAACTGTCCACATAACGTGTATAATGTTTGCATCGCGTACCACATTATTGTATAATTCACGTATGAAACTCATCCTTTATACAATTATGAACATATTGTGCTCTGTTTACTTAGCTGACTTAATACATGAGTCACTATGACTTTGTTCATAAACGACTCTCATCTAGTGTCTCAACAGCGGAATTTACAGTAATCAAGGTATTGGTTTTATGGTAATAGTACGGTGGTACCGTATAAACCGAATAAACAAAATAATACCGGAAATGACTGCGAAATATTGCATAAAATAATGAAAGTTAGTAGTAAAATGACAGTATATCAATTAACATACCTATTTTGTTCACACGTAATAAAAAAAAACTTGTATACTTTCCCATGCCTCAAATCAATCGAAAGGAATGAACTGATTAAACAATATTTAATGTTTCCCACAAATGCATATCTCGTAATAGGCACTAAACAATAGTCTAGAGTAATGGATGGTCAAAACTGTCTATATGTATATCTATATGTATGTCTATATGTATCCCTCTCCATGCCGGCATTTCTTATTGATTTTTTATTTCCTACTATTAATAATCGTTGATAAAAAACTTTTTATTCATCCACTCTTATTCAAATATATTTTTTTAAACTTGTAGTTGATGAAAGTTGATGTTAATACAGTTTTTTCAAATTTTAATCCATTAATTACATTTATTAATTGTAGTTCTTATATTACTTGTTCATAATATGCATTTCAACTACTTCTACTTATATGGACAGTCAAAAGTTTTACTTAGCTAAGATCCGCGACAATATTAGCTAAGTAAAACTTTTGTGTCCATGTCCATATAGTGATGGATTTCCGCAAAGTAACGCCTGACTCCATTAATAATACTTCTACTTAAACGATATTCACGAAGTTTTGCATACACATTGGGTTTCCGTGACAATACCACATTATGATAATAAAACTTGCTAACGAGGGCCTGTCAGGAGGTAGATAGTGCATATCTTTTACAGTTACTAGTAACCCCATCGAATTTTGGACTCATTTGGACTTTAGTTATGGGCGCGAGAAAATTCGCGGGAAACACAATGTCATTTAAGCGTGGGACTTTTCCCGCCAACTTAATTCAGTGACTTTATTTTAATTTCATAATCTTATATTACTATCAGTTATATTGTTAAATGGTAGTGAAGTATTATACAATATACTTCGATTAATGCGTATAAGTGAAGTGATATGATATAAATGCATGTATCGTAACTTTTAAAGTTTACTGAAAATGTTTATAAAAGATTTTCGTAGAATAGCCACCATTTTATAAAGACGTAACGTGACAAGCTGGCTGTACAAACTTATAAGGCGGACTCCGCGACGGGCTTGAATACAGAGCCACCAGCCACAGTAAAACAAAACTTAAAGGCAGTAAAAAAAAATTAAAAGCAAAACAAAAAATGGACTTATTCGATCGGTTTTGACAAGTCCCACATATTACACTTGGTGAAAAAATAATCAATCTAAAAACTAGAAAATCCAATTAAGTATATAATATGTATATGTAATAATAAATATGTATATATAATAATAACTATATATATAATATGTATATATAATAATAAATATGTATATATAATATTTTTTTAGTTAAACGGTTTTCTAAGACATTGAAATAATAATATTTCCATTAAACTTTGAACCTAAATATCATGAGTTTTCTCCGCTAATGCCAAATATTCAAACATAATCTATATGTTCTTCATTATATTCTATAATTTTATCGGTATTAACGTAAAAATTCATTATTTTTAGATAAATTTTATGCGAGGAAATTATTTTTCGTATCGAATGGCCAAACTAAATCTACGAGGATAATCATAGTCGGTACTACCGTATGTACGCACGTGTGTATGTTGGCACGTTAGTACAAAAACAATTAACACGCTAGTGGGCTTGCAGCCCACGCGCCCTGTGACGTCACACTCAATGTGGGTCGCTGCCGCGCCCCCAGGAGCCACGGCACCCCGCTGACTATTGTACCGCAATACACGAACACACCTGCCCCTCGTTGAATACAGTTTCATTCGAAATTAGTTCAAAGCAAAAGACGGATCGAACTTTCAAAACTTGCGAACAATAATTTACGTATATTGTATAATTAATTATGGTTCGCATCAATAGATCAAGATAGAGATCATAAACACAATGTAAATTATCTATTAGAGCTAGTAATAGTTGTTGCGATCTCAGAAGAAGATTATTACTTATGTATACACACGCCACCGTGTCGTAGGATAGATGTATTATTTCAGAAACCTTTAAAGTTCACATACATAAACAACAAACAGACAGACATACATATATAGATACTTTTTAAGCACATTATATGCACAGAAGAGTGTGAGATTTGGCGCGGTTATAATCAAATAGAAGAGGAATGAAGGAAGAAAAATATATTTTACATACTATATATAAAATTAAAAAAAAAGTTGTAACATGGGTGAAATAAAAGGCATTTATAGGGGTAGGCAGAGACCATAGACCTCTATTCGCTACGATCCCGGCACACTAGCTTTGCTTCGTCCACACTCATCACTCTCTTCATACAAGCTCGCCAGTTAACGGTATTTTTGACCTGGCCTTTCTTGAGAACATCAGAAATTTGGTCAAGATACATACTCCTCGGTCTTACCCCACTGACCCCTCCATTGAAATCGGTAAAGTAAATATTTCATGTAGCTATTTTCACCTGACATACCAATAAAATTTTAACAGAAATAGTTTTCCTTCATTTCGTCCGGCTCGCCGTTCGTAATGGTTGAAACTTATTAGCACCATTTCTATTTAAGAGTAATTGGTGCACCGCCATTCCGAATCGTATGTATATATGTATGTATGTACGTGGATGTACGCACGGTAACTTGTACTAAATGTTTGTATTCACTAAAATAGAAACTTGGTTCGAGGAATGGTTAGGACTAACCCCGTTTTGTGCCCAGCGAAAAACGAATGCTTATGCAAAGATAACCGAACGAATTTAATGAGTTAATTACAGTTTATAAAAATCTCATAAAAATCAAACTAAAATAGAAATAGAATAGAATAAACCTTTATTTATGACACATTTTTTTAAAATAGCTAAAATTAAAACCTTAATAATATTATAATATATAAATAAACAAAACAAAAAAAGAAAATAATTTTAATCTAACAAGTGTCATAAAATGGTTCTTGCTCAGCATATGCCAGGCGTTCTATTGGAGCACCTGGCGCTGGTTTTCAGCAAGAAGCAACGTGGTCAGATCGCGGACCACAGTGACGACATTGATACGGACACACACATATATATCCATATATATACTATTACTCATACTCATATACACATACAAATAAATACACATACACATAAATACAGTAAAATTAAAAACAACTAAATCATGAAATAAATTCACCGCAACCAAAAGAACAATTTCATGTTTGCATACTTAAAATTAGATTAGATTTGTATTTTTTTAAACATATTTATAGTATGCAAGTCACGATAAGAATGATATAATATTTAAAAAGTTCAGTATTCCGGAAAGAAGGTAGAATAATTTAATAAAAATTATAGTTCTATAAATTAACCGTACGAATAACATCTAATTGTTATAGCTACTTAGATGTCATTGGCTCTACCAATTGGCTCAGTGGGGAAGGCCCCCCGCTCACGGAATCAATGGTAAATATTTATATGTATATATATATATATATATATATATATATATATATATATATATATATATATATATATATATATATATATATATATAGGGAGAGTATGAAATAATAGTAGGTAGTACATATAGATGACGTAACTGGCTCAGTGGCAAAGCTATCGCCGTTGCAGTCAATGGTCGCGGCTTCGATCTCCACATCCGAATAAATATATGTATGGCCTACAGATATTTATTCCAGGTCTGGCAACCCCGCCAATCCGCATTAGATAAGCGTGGTGGGTTAATGTCTGTTCCTCCAGAAATGAGAAGGCCCGTGCTCAACAGTAGGACATACATACATATATGTATATATATTGACTTCAGTTCTATATATGTAAATATGTATTTATTTTTATTACCTGCGTATTCGTCTTGGATGATGTCATAATCGACTCCTATAAGGACTGATGATGGACTGCCCAGTTAACAAAGTAGGTATGTATGGTTAGCATATAAATACGTTCATTATTTTTGTGTATCGTTTATCTACTGGTAATACTGGGCCGACGTCCTGGCACAGATCTAAAAAAAAATTAGTAGAATTCCTTTTTTTTTTGAATTTTTTTAGTTCTTGACAACGGCACCACTAATTGAGTCTTTCCACTTTGAAAGACTCAATTAGGGGCGCCAGAAACCATTCACACTTTCAAAATCTCCTTGTTATTCGTTGGTCGGTTTTGAAAATTAGCGTATAAGAACACGAAGTTGTGATACGTAATTTTTATACATTTACATAAAATACAGCGTGTTAAACTATGTTTCAGATTTTTATAATAACTTAAGATCAAACTAAGCAAATATTGCATATTTCATTGATAGGCATCCATATGACAGTTATGAATAAATCCTCCCAGCTTAGATTATGTCCATAGGTGGACTGATTTTGTCAGTTGATTTACAACAATCAAACATATAGTTATACCAATTAAAATGAGTATTTCTTAAGATGATAGGTGAATTTCTAAGGTACTCGTATAAACGTGAAAATATTCATAGGTATAAACGTAGAAATATATAAAAATATAAAACTTTTAAAACTTGCTTGTTGGGCTTGAGAAAAATCGCGGGAAAAACATTGTCATATTTAAACTTGCCACATAGGACTTTTCCCGCCAACTTAAATCAGTGACGTTGTGTTTTTATTTCATCTTCATAATCTTATATTGTTATCAGTTATATTGTTTAACTGTGGTGGCAATATAGTTCGATTAAGAATTATAAGTGATACTTAAAAAAATTTTAGAAAGTTTTGGTAGGATAGCCACCATTTTATCAAGACGTAATGTGACAAGCTGACTAAAGATTTCAAGATATTTGATATTATTGCATTTTACTTAACACTGGCATATTTGTTTTAACTAATTGCTATTAGAAAGAAAAGAAAAGAAAAACTTACAACATTAATAAGGTTGCGTTTATGGTTATTTTTTTTTAATTTTATAAGTCATAGCTTATTACAATTTTGCCTATCAAGTCAATTTCAATTAATCGATTACAAAATACCGGATAATGAAATTGTGTATACAAATATAACTTTAATAAACTATAGTTTTCAAAACGCATAAAGTTTTTAGCGACAAGAAGAAATTCACAGGGTGACTGTATGTTGCATTTTATTATGCCTTGTTGGTACGCTGCCCTTATAAGGCGGTTCATTGATGTTACTGACATTTGCGGATGACTGGTTAATCGTTCTTTGCGAGGAACTGTAATAGACTTCCTGTTTTTTTTGCATTAATTTTACTTTTACAAAAAAAAACAGTATTCAGATAAATATAGTTTTATTTATTTATTAAAATCTTTCTGTAAAAATTTTAGTACAAATGCAATGGACTCAATGTCGCAAAGCAATCGCTGTCAGTCAACCGTGAGCCAGTATTATGCGTGTGGAATGACATGGTTAGCTCTGAGGCCTTTACAAACTCAAGAGAAGGACTGGTAAGTGAAAGAACTGTAGATTGAAAACTAGAAACACGATGAAGGATGAGGAAACAGATTTTATAAAAACGATGAAAGAAACACCACGACAGCAAAGAAAGTACTAATACTTTCTCTTGTATCTCACTCTTTTATCACTACTGATAGCAGTATAAAAATCCCTCACGTGAGGACCTTGATATAGACCGCTATCGGAGAAGATTGATTCAAACAACCCATGCGAAAAATTTCGTGGCATCATATGTAAAATTGACACCAGAGCATAAATCTCTTTAAAAATTTAATTAAAAGAAAAAAATATGTAGAGTACTTTACAATATACATATAAGGAAATCGAAAGTTGTGATACTTTTATATAAATCTCACGCAGTATTAAGTTCCTGTCGGATGACGTCACCTCGTCAAAAATTACTGAGGAATACATCAATTATAGTATGATGACCGAGATGTTAGGAAACTTGTTTTAGTTCCTTCCTATTCGATGCACAGTGATTTACATCTTAGATGGATGTCAAAAATATATTATAAATGAGACTGAAGTGTCTTCTAACATCGAAACATTTTTTATTTTATTTGTCTACATCATCTTTAGGCAAAGAACGTAGAAAATATAAAATAATAGTTAAAAAACAGATCAAATCTTTTAGTATTAACCAAATCTACATGTTTTAAACAAGGTAATATCATCACTTGCTGCTAATTATATTACATACATACATATCGTCACGCCTATCTCCCTGTAAGGGTTAGGCAGAAACCACAGATCTCCATCCGCCACCATCCCGACATACCTTCCTTGCTTCCCTCACACTCGTCCATCTTTTCATCCATCCTTCCTCTCACATTCATCGTAGCGAGACGGCTCTCCGTTCGTCGCTTCTCGCCCTCGTGGGAATCGGGACGTGACGGGTGGCAAACGTCGCTGCCATTTTTTGATCAATTAGGTATATTTTATTCGTCATAGTGAATTCCTCGAGCCGCAAGGGAGGATGGAAGTCAGCCCCAGCAGAGCCCCGCATGCTGAGGTAAGGCACTATAGTACCCGGGGAGCCCGATCCCGGGATACACTGGGAGGCTCTGCCACTATTAAAAATAATTTCTGTTCTCTTTCACTTGGTCCAAGATCATTTGAGCCCGATTTAAAATACACATATTATGTATAAAATAATTTTGTAATTTAAAGAAACATACATTTACATATGTCATGGGAGCAAGTTTGAAATGCACGTTATGAAATGTTTGCACCATATTATATTTATCATAAGTCAGTGGTTTTTAGATCAACTCACCAGGATCCGCTTCTTTTTTTAATGGTAAAATTAACAATATTTCTAACATAAATATATTTAATAAAAATATGGAGGCTTGTTTTTTGAAGATTCCAATGTCATGTCGTTTAAGATATACCGCTGGAGGTAGATGATTGCAAAGCGTAGTAGTGCTTGGAAAGAAGTTTCGGGAAAAATGTACCGTACTGGATTGCCATTTATGCAGATGGTGGCGAGAAAACTTTTCTTTGTACTGACAATTAATTTGTGTTGCTGTAATTCTCACGCATGGCGGGCGATCTCCTGGTATTTACTTTCACAATCGCTTCGTACTTCACCCAATGAGAGATGGTAATATTTTATACCGGAAACAACATCGATATTATTATAATTATATCAAATTCTGAAAGTTAAAAAACGTAACTGCTGCGGTTCTTCTCAGCAGCATTAATTTTCCAAATCGGCAATAAACAAAAAAATGACGAATCAAAAAGACTTTAAAATTTTACGTCAAATAGTTTACTTGAAAATTACTTTTTTTAGCTTTGATTTATTTTCAACAACAAAATCTTTCCTAGCAGGCCGGCGGTTGGGAACCGCTGTCAAGTTAGTAACGAGTCACCGTAAGGCTTTAGACTGGTGAGCCAACAAAAGAATGGCGTCATCCGCCGACGCCCGCGCAGTGTAGATACGGCACGTTTAGACCTCTATCTTCGCCCCCGGCTTGACCGTGTGCTGTCACTGTTACAAACAAGTTTAAAACTACATTCATTTCAAGCAGGAATAGCTCAATGGATAAGGACTGAACATACGACCTAGTTGTTAGTTCGATTTATCCATTAGACCGGCTATACTCAACCTGCGGCCCGCTGGGCTTTTGTAGTTAGCCCATCTACTGATAATTTATTTTATATCATTTTAAATTTCGCGCCCATAAGATAAACTGAGAATACGCTGAGTAAATAGGTTCGACATAACACTATCGCACAGCGGTGTAGAATGCTATTATAGATACGGTATTTTGCCGTAACATAAGGCTACTTATTCATTTATTTTTTTAATTTACAGCAATCGTCTGATTGTATCACAGCAACACGTCATTTTAGTGTTATCGTAAATATGACAAATAAAGTGTTTAGATTAGTGATGTTTTGTACTGGGCATTTTTATTTCAGTGTCAAGCGAGTGAGAGCGCAGGAATTCCCTCTCCTTGGCTTCCATACATCCATGTACGTGTCGCTTGGTTTGCGGGTCGTGACTTGTTTTGAATTTATTTACATGACACAACTGTGTCAAAACCTAAAAAGTCATCAACTATTTTTTTGTGCGGACCGCGAAACCACGTGACTGACACGTGTTTATGGCCCCTATGAAAAAAAGGTTGAGTACCACTGCATCAGACCATAGTGTACCATAATATCCGAACACAAGCGCTATTATCTAATATCATGGATCCACAACTAGCAAAAGCGTAGTGGTGCGACGATCTACGCAAGGCGGCTGGCAGAAACTGGATACGTGAAGCCGAAGATCGGGCCAGGTGTCGCTTCTTGGGGGAGGCCTATAATCAGCAGTGGACCGCCGCAAGCTGTTGATGATAATGACAACTAGCAACGTCTTAACATGTCTTGAATTCATGCTAACCATACCAATTTATTTTAGTCGAAATGATTATTAAGGATTCTAGTAATTAAAAAAACAGTATTTTTTTAATTACTATAATCCTTTATAGCTTTATTTACAACAACAGTTTCAGTATCCTATCGGGGCTGCCGCGGTTTTGCTCGGCTTCCGAAAGTAATTGAAAGTAAAAGGAAGAAACAGAATTTAACATTTTTCAAGCTGTTCTTTTATGTTTTCCCTGTATTTTTTTTATTCGAAAACCTTCACTGTATAAGAGCAAAATAAAGAATATATTCAAATCGGTCGAGCCGTTTTTGAGTTTCAGCGAGACTAACAAAATAGCACTTCATTTTTGTATACAATACATAGATTAATTTTATGTCTGTGATTGTATAATTACTTTAATTTCTCATGGAAAATCAGATAGAATTCAAGTGAGCTGAGATATAATATAAAACCTTAAAAATTCTTTGCCCTCATTTCTCCATCAAGTGCCCATTTAATATTACGTAAGCCTCCTACGCAGATTAGTTCAATATCAAACACAATATGAGAACGTCTGAACACTTTTTTTCCAAACTGTTGGACACGTCACAGCAATCCACCCGATCCTTTTGTTACATTGACCTAACCTGACACTCCCGTAATATGAGCCCGGCGGTGTATCTTTTACTATTGTGCCAGCGGAGACTTCATTTGTACGAAAAACATAGTGAATTAATTGTACATGAATGAGTAAAATTATTTCAACAGGAAATAATATCCGTTTGCAACTTGTAACATTTTTATTAGACTATTAAGGATATGGATAATCACAATTTTTACTTGGCTAAGATCCGCGATAAGCAAACAAAAGCACAAAAATAATACTGTATATTTTTTATTGGAGGAAGTGGATTTACAGACAACTTAATATAAATCTTTCCGAAAAAAGTACCGTCAGCAATTCTCCACTTCTCACCTTTAGATTAAGTTCTCTGTAAATCCACTTCCTCCAGTAAATTTATTTCAACAGGTAATAATATCGGTTTGCAACTTGTAACATTTGTAAAAGACTATTAAGGATGTGCATAGTCAGAAGTTTTACTTGGCTAAGATCCGCGATAAGCGAACAAAAGCACAAAAATAATAATGTGTGTTTTTTACTGGAGGAAGTGGATTTACAGACCACTTAATATAAATCTTTCCGAAAAACGGCCGCCAGCAACTGTCTACTTCCCACCTTTAGATTAGGTTCCACTTCCTCTAGTAAAAAAACACACATTATTATTTTTCCTCCTTTAATTTGCTTATCGTGGATCTTAGCCAAGTAAAAATTCTGACTGTCCATATAATAATGGATTTCCTCAAAGTGATGCCTGATTCTATTACTCAGACTATTAAAGCTGTATGTAATGTAAGTCTTATATATTGTTTGGAATACGTATTCATGAAGTAAATAATATTTTTTCAGATTATCATCATAAATAGGACTTCTACAGTCCCCTTTTGGACATTGCTGTATTCCCACGCATGGCACTTTTTTTATGAAATAGGAAGGCAAACAAGCAGGCGTGTCACCTGATGGAAAGTAATCAACGCCGCCCATAGACATCCGCAGCGTCATAGACAGTGCGGAGGGTTGCGACCTTTAAGGAAAGTGTCATTATGGGAGTGGGAGGGAGGCGGAGGGTGTTGGCCCTACGGAACTCGACCGCTCACCGTACGAAGCGCGGTAGCTAAGCTACCACTCAGACGCCGGTTTTCTGCGGCCCATTCATCCTACAGACAATGCTATTGCGCCATTCTTGACAAAGTATTCGTCTGCAGCATAGCTCTACCACTTTCAATTAGGATTAGGAATCTTATATTGGTTTTTTTCTCACATAGGCGTTGCTATCGATCTACCAATATGTATGTAAGTAAGTCACCTTGCATGACACCCGATACAAATGAAACAAAGCAATTATATTCTACGCCAAGAAACTCAGAGCAAGAATCAAATATATGTATATAATAATACCTTTTCCCTTTCAAAACTATATCAAGGCTTAGAACAGACTCACTTCTTTACTAAACATTAATTTTTCCATAAAGTATGTATCATACAGCCGGTAATAACTGGATTTGAGTGAAAAAAACATACGTAGACAGTTATCGCATACGGATTTGAATAAATTTCGCGAAAAACGCCAGTAATGTATCTTTCTGTAAAGCAATAACTAGTGAACGTCGAACAAAGTAAAGTGTTGCAGAAATCTATGAACATTAGGAATAACATTTAATTTTTTTTGTTATTATGTATTCGATTAATAAACTACAATAGGTATAGACAAAACAATAGATTTAAACACAGTGTTATTATAATGGGGAGCCACGTTATGCAAACAAGTTGACAGCTTATGCGCCTCGCTAGTTCCTCGCAGACGATGATTTTCCTAGTATTGTTTGTATCACTTTCACCTATTGTCTATGATAATTCTAAGAATTGCCTACAATGTCGCCAAAGAAATTGGGTGAAAGAATGGAAGGGAGAGTGGTTATAGATTTTTAAACGCTTGTGGATGGTTATGTACAATATATTCGAAACAAAAACTAATAATATACAACCCGTAACTCCCAGGGTTGAATGTAATATTCAAATTTATATAATTTTTTATGGACCAAGTTCGCTTACGAATTGTCACAATCGTTTTTTAAAACGCATTTGCATGTGTTTATTTTATCTGTAAAAAAAACGGTATTAAAGAAGAGTTCTTATAAATACTTTCGAGTTATCGATTTTATTTAATTTATCAACTATATGGTAAGGTGATTCTGATAAGTGCTGGCTAAAAACTCAGCAATTAGTAATTTATAATTGTCAAAATTTTATCACCGCTACAATTACACTAGACTCCAGACATATGACTCATCTATCTTGAGATCTTCCAGTACTGAAAATAAATAAAGATATGGCATTAAAGATATCTAATTTATTTTCACATCTGTTACTGTCAGCTTCTTTATTCGTTGGTGAATACTGGCCCTAAGTTAGGATGTCGTACTTCTTGGAAAAATCCAACTAATTAAATCTTTAAATGCAAAGACAGTGTCTTTTCTTTTCATCTTTGTTTTTATAATAAAAATCATACCGAATACAAGTTACTGCCAGCTAAATATATATTAAAAAACATTAAAGTTATTAAAATTTAAAGTTTATGTAATTAGATTTTTATACAGCACTAAAAAAAGGACATTCTAATCCTGGTTGTTTGCCAGTATTTATTATATGCCTACTAACATTTTACAACAAAATTAAGTTTGTTAAATAGTTAATACTTCGATTAAAATTCACCGCGAGTTCGCGTTAAAACAGTGACGCATGTCTAAAATGGCGCTCCCAAAAATGGCGGAAATAACTGTCATATATCCTGGAGTTAGCGAACATTGGAATCGAACACCAGTCGCTATGCGGACATAAGTTTTTTTAATGTCTGCGAGCAAGTAAAAATATCGTCGATCATAACGAAAAATTGTTTTTATACAATATTTTAATCATATATTTTATACATAAGTGTGCGTAACCTTGTATTATAATAATTTATGCTACTTATTTATTATTATTTAAGATTGGTTTTATTACATACTTTGTAAAAAAAGAATGTTTTAATACTGTAATATTTTATGACAAATCAAGAAATTAAAGATCTAATAAAAAAAAAAAATCTAGTATCTAGATAGTCCTTTGTTAGTTCCAGTCGAAAATTGATGTTAGCGGTATAGAAAATTCTTAAAAAAAGTTGTAACATTTTTTATAAAATAAAGTCAAACATAATACTTTTAATTCATTGACAGCATTAGACAAATATCTTAATGCCTTTAAAATCCTTTGCGCAATAAAATCAGTGATGACGCTAATGGTTGAAATTTGTTTAGTGCTGCGAAATGAGATAGACCTATTAAAATATTACCACTCAAATGGCTATAAACATTTATTTTATAGAATGAACAATTCTGCAAAGTGTCATAAAAAAGATTTATGAATTTGAAAATTAGGTGTATTTATTTTTTATGAAAGTGATAGGCAAACTAGCTAGCTAACTTGATAGAAAGTAATCGCCCATACATCGACAACACTTTTGTACATCAACGACAAAAAATTAAGCAAGGCTAATGTCTAACAATGTACTGTTAAAATTGTATTGATGATTGATTATTAAGAAACACAGTGGGAATAGTTTTCTACATTTTTAGTAATGTTAAAATATTGTTAATTTTACCATAGAAAATAAAACAAGCGGACCCTGCTGTGTTAATCTAAAAACCCCTGGTTTATGATAAATATAATATGGTGCAAACATTTCATAACGCGTTTCTGAAAATTTCAAACTTGCTCCCATGACATATGAATATGTATATATTTTTTTTAATTACAAAATTATTTTATATACATTATATGGCAGAGTACTAGATTATGATGTAAATTATGGTAGGGGCACAGGGAAATAAAAAGGGGTATAGGATTCGGGCCCCCAGATCTTTGCACTCATTGCACGAAATACGGTGGCATAGAAAAATGCTACCAATTAGAGTCGGCTAACTAATATATAGCTATACCATTATTAATTCATTAATTTTTCGTTTAATAATTAATTTTCATTGACATTAACAATTGAATGTCCAACGAAAGTATATACGTACTTTACATAAATTAAAAATAGTATATACAACATATAATATAATTCTCAAAAAATATTTATTTGTTTGATGACAATTAGCTATAACTACTATGCTAGTGTAAATTAAAAAAATACTTATTTTTCTTTTCTTTGATGGCAATTAGTTATAACTATTATACCAGTGTCAAGTAAAATACAATAATATCAAGTATCTCAAAATGTCCTTGACAGCTTGTCACGTTACGTCTTGATAAAATGGCCAACATAAAATTCCACGATACATGCACTTCATATCACTCCAACCGAACTATATTGTATAATACGCCACTATAATTAAAAAATATAATTGACAATAACATAAGATTATGAAAATGAAATAAAAACACAACGTCACTGTTGTAAGTTTGCGGGAAATGTCAAAATTATTTATTTAACAGAAAGTTTGGGTATCAATTTTCTATTACATGAACGTACATTACTTCGTTAGTCTATGGTTTTTGAAATAAAATTTTGTGGTATTCTTCTTCTAAGATTGCTTCTCTCCGACTTGCGAAGGTTGGCAGCCAATTTAGTACAAATTTCCTCCTCCTTCGCGAGGTGCAGCAGTTCTGGAGCACTCGCTATCCCGGTCCACTCCCTGATATTACGTAGCAAACACTTTATTTTTCGATCAACTTGTCTTTTGGTCGCGATTTTTCCCATCATGATCGGTTGCAGCAATTTGTACCTGTCGTGTCTTATGATATGACCCAGGTAAGCAACTTTTGTACCGTTGACGGTCTGCAAAAGTTCACGTTTTTACTTGACTTGTCGGAGAACCATCCGTCTATATGCCTACATTTCAAATGCTTCTATAAATATTTTGTGGTATTATAATATAATAAATTTCGATCATATTAGTTTCGAAATATAATCTAAGTATGTGAAAGTACGATATCAATATTTGATTGTTTCCGGTTGTTTCATTTATAATTACATATATCTAGAAAGCGAAATTACAATGAGCGTATTAATTTTCATTTCATGGCTTAAGTAACGTGTGTTACTTTATAAGGCCGTTACCAACAATACCTTATTTTTTGGAATAAAAACACTATAATGTATTCACACACACTTGCGGAAATTTTCTGTCTAGGTTAAAATAACTCAGTTTATTGTTCGCATATAGCCGTGCCATCCGTTCAGATTTCTTCGGATTTGTCCTAGTTTGAAGGGTGTATGGAGATGTGCCAGTAGTGTTCAGTATTGTAATAAATAAGAATGAAGTTAAAAGTTTTACTTAGCTAAGATCCGCGACAAGCAAAACAATAACAGAAAATTAATAATGTATGTTTTTCCGTTGGGTTTAGTGGATTTATTTGGAACTTAAACCAAAAACTTACCGAAAATCGGCCATCAACTCTCCACCCACCAACCACTATACACAACACCAAACACCCATTATCACTTTTCCATCTTGTAAACGACACGTGTTTCGCCCCAACACGAGGCATCTGCAGGTATAGTAGACTCTACGGAAGACAACCGAAAAGTAAAACTTTTGACTGTCCATATAGTGATGGATTTCCGCAAAGTAACGCCTGACTCCATTAATAAGAATGAAGTTTATAACTTCATTACATTCATTCATTCATCATTAATACAAATATTAGTATAGAAGTATTTTTTTCCACAGTCCATATATGTCCCATGCCTAGGCAAGGGTCTCCCCATTTCTGGAGGAAAGAACATCATAATGTCTCTCTGTAGGGTTAGGCAGAGACCACAGATCTCCATCCGCTATGATCCCAACACAACTTCCTTGCTTCCTTAACACTCATCCATGTTTTTATTCATCCTTCCTCTCACATTCATCGCAGCGAAACGACTCTCGTTCGTTCGCCGCTTCTCGCCCTCGTGGGAATCAAGACGTGATGGGTGGCGAACCACGTCTCCGTCATTTTTTTAACGAATTAGGTATAACGCTTATTCAATATGAATTGTTGCAGTAATCCGACTCGGAATACATACTTATTTGTAGGCCATACATTTATTTTTCCCGATGCGGGGATTGAAACCACGACCATTGCCTTCGTAGGCATATATGTGTGTTATATATAATTGTAAAATAATTTTATTCTTATTTCCCTTATCCTTGTAGCCCTTATATGTCTTAAAGCCGGACAAGGGGATGCCATTTATGTAGGAATTGAAATAAACTCACGTCATAAGTCCAAGATGGATTAGCGGATCACCCATTCAAATGCGGAAACTGAATCCGCGACCTTTGACCTGTAACTTTGCTATTTAACCTTACTTTAGGTCGTAATTTTTAATATGCTAGTTTGTAAAAGATACTATTATAGAATTATAAATTTTTAAAATAAATAGAAAACGACATAGTGTAAAAATTATATACATACATATCGTCACGCCTGTCTCCCGTAGGGGTAGGCAGAGACCATAGATCTCCATCCGCTACGATCACGGCATACTTTCCTAGCTTCCTCCACACTCATTACTCTCCATACAAGCCCGCCGGTTAATAAAATTTGACATTGTGTCAAATATTCGTTCGGTTTGAAAATCAAAAATTCCTCCTACCTTTCAAGAGTGTTGTCCTGGTTTTTTGATTATACAAATGGACACCGTAATCCCATACGACTATTTATATACCATTGTTTATTTTTACAGCTAGAAACCAAGTACGTTGACTTCCAATAAGTCTGAGTTATGCGTCTATACCGGTTAAACATACGTCTTAACTCGAAGTTAAACGCTGTGTGATTACATCTTGACTTCATCTAATATTTTTTTTTTTTTTTATATATTCACGCCTATCCCCCGCAGGGGTTGGCAGAGACCACAGAGCTCCATCCGCTACCATTCATCGCAGCGAAACGGCTCGTCATTGGTCGCTTTTCGCCCTTCGTGAGAATCAGGACGTGACGGGTGGCGAACCACGTCGCCGTCATTTTCGACAAATTAGGTATATTAAATTCGTCTTTAGTAAATCCCACGAGCCGCAAGGGAGGATGGAGGTCAGCCCCAGCAGAGCCATGCATGCTAAGGTAAGGCACCATAGTCCCCGGGGGAGCCCGACGCCGGGACGATCGGCACGCTTACGAATAGGCTCGCCCCTAGCCACGCATCCATTGGCACGGCAGACCGTGGATTGGCGGAGAGGAAGGGAAAGGATAGAGAAGAAAGGAAGGGGCAGGAAAGGAAATGTGGATTGGGGGGGTTACCAGACTCGGAATAAACATTTAAAAATCCATATAAATATTTATTCCGATGCGGGAATCGAACCCGCGACCATTGACTCCGCGGGCGGAGGGCCCCGCCACTGAGCCAATCGGTTCATCTAATATAAATACAGTAAATAAAAATAAATACCATTGACATCGCTTTTCGAATGTTTGGTTCATTATCAACGATCTGTTATAATCCACTGCTGACATAGGTTTCCCTTTAGGTTCGCCATTGAATCCAATCTTTGGTTGGTGAATGGACTCAGGCGTTACTTTGCGGTAATCCATTATTATGTGGACATTCAGAATTCTTACTCAGCTAAGATCCGCGAGATAAGCAAACAAAAAAACAAGAAAAATAATAATGTATGTTTTTTACTGAAAAAAGTGTATTTACGGGAAACTTATCGAAAAACGGCTGTCGGCAATTCTCCACTTCCCAACTACTATCAACAACACCAAACACACACCACCACTTTTCCACCTTGCACACGACACGTGTTTCGTATCAACAAGAGGAATCATCAGGTATAGTAGACTCTACGGACGACAACCGTTAAGGTTAGCTCACTTAACAGTCGTCTTTCCTAGTTTTGTGTGCTTGTCGCGGATCTTAGCTAAGTAAGAATTCTGTCTGTCCACATATGCATGCTTTGGCTTCACGCATCCATTTTCTGCCAGTCGCTATGCGCTGATAGTCACTTCACCTAGCCGAGGAGTACCCCATACTACAAACGTAATACAAATAAGGCATAATACTAAACTGCACACAATACATGTGTAGAAAGAAAGTAGTTAACTGGCTGCTGAATTTGAATGAAAAGTGTACGGAGAGGCTGCTCTTCGGAAAGAAATTAAATCTCATATTATAACAGGCTTACATATACACGCATATACACACACAAACAGGTTTCTATCTTTAATAATCTATTATTATCTAACTTAACTCATTTTTATTATTACTAATATGTTTTAATTTCTTCCTTTAGTCAATGTATTATTAACTAAAGGAAGCGCCTAGTTAACCACAATACAGGGAAACCTAATGTGGGATCTAGATTCCTGTAACATATGTAAAATTTTGTAAATAGAGGTATTTATTAATGTTTGAATAATAAAAGAAATCATTTCCTGACTCCATTTGTATAACCTACATTGGTTCAAGAAAAATGATCCTTATCACGTTCCGTGCCACGTAGATTCGAAGATGTTAACGCTGGTAGCCTATTGGCTTTAACAGCTTTATCGAATTCAGGGGCCACGTAGAGCGTATATGCTTTCTAAAAGGCCGGCGACGCTACTGCAACGTCTGTGGCATTGCTGATGTCTATGGGCGGCGTTGATTGCTTTCCATCGGGTGACAGGCTTGCTCGTTAGCCTTCCTATCTCATATAAAACGCCCCATGCTTTACAAATATATTGTTTTGGTTCTCGGGTGCGCCTTACAATAAATAAAATAATGCAAAAATCATTATAATCAAGAAAAATGTGTATACTTTTGAAAAACATAACACAACAAAGCAATTAATTTATTTTTCTTGCGTGTGCGTGTGCGCGTGTTTGTTTATGTCACGTTAAGTCTTGATAAAATTGTGGCCAATATAAAATCTCACGATACACGCATTTCATATCACTCCACTTATACCTTTCAATCGAACTATATTGTATAATACGCCACCATAATTAAACAATATAATTGACAATAATATAATATTATGAAAATGAAATAAAAACACAACGTCACTGATGTAAGTTAGCGGGAAAAGTCAAAATTATTTATTTAACAGAAAGTTTGGATATCAAGTTTCCATTACACGAATGTGCGTTACTTCAAAAGTCTATGGTTTTATTGAAATAAAATTGTACACACACAATGTTACACATAATTCAACAAATACGCGGCTTGAACGGAAAATCTTCAAAAATGGTCTTGCACGGAACATTACTAAATATATATATATATATATATATATATATATATATATATATATATATATATATATATATATATATATATATATATATATATATATATATATATATATATATATATATATATATATTCTTTTTCATTATTTAAAAGTATAAATGGTACTACTGCGTTGGCAAGGTCCTCTCTAAACCTTCATAAATTTGCAAATTAGTGTCATCAAAGTATAATTTTCTTATTTATATGGAGATTTTGCTTTAAAACGCGTGTAGAGTACAGATTATCCTTTAATATTTATTTCAACTTTCGTGGAAAGTTGCCTGTGTTTTCCAGCCATATATTATTGTGTAAACTAAGGCCAACCAGTAACGTTAATCGTTAATAAAAAATTTACTCGTATAATCGATTGTTAGTCAAGCGGTTTTCTTTTTTATTCAGAAACGAATATCGATATTAAAATACATCTGGCAATCTTAAATGAATTATTCATCTTCGGTTTGATATATCCAATCTCTAGCATCTACACTAACCGTTTTTGGTAGCTAGTCACTGCATAAATAAAATTTTTTAAATTTAATCAATAAAAAGTTTTATGTGAATTAGTTTCAATTTTTTTTATATTGTACGTTCCTTTACTCTTGTAATGCCCAGGCACTGTAATGATCCTGCAAAGAACTCACACACCCCTATTATAAATAAGTCGTACTAATTTAATAACCTTCTGAGTGTACCATTAAAAACCTACTTAAGTTTCATCGCAATCCGATTTATGGAACATGTACAAGACAAATATAACATTTTATTTATATAATTTTATTTAATTTTTATTTTTATTACAAAAGGTACAGTTACAGACTACATAATAAATAAAATATAAGATAACAAGAATTTAAGGTAAACCTGAATTTCACTTACAACTATACACAACAATTACAATGAATATTTAACAATAACAATACGAGGGACTTGTGATTTCATTTATATGTATAATTAGGTAGACAAACACTATTATTTTATTAGGTTACAAATATTACTATTAGGTAGACAAATACCTTAAGGTTTTAGATATTTTGCCAGTAACGCTGGCTTATATTGACGTTGACGTAGGACGAGTTGTTGTTTTATTTATATATATTATCTGTGTATATTTGGTCACAGTTTTAGATTTTTAGCATAACCTTAAATTTATCATGGATATATATCAATATATTATATTTAATGAAACATTTTCATAGATCATAGATTTTCATAGATCGTAACTTTCTTATTTCAGTGTTGTATATTTTACTTCTGCAAACATTAATAGTATTATTCATATGTTTGAAATAAATTTAGCCGTGAACCTAATTTATGTTTGCCCCTTTTCCAATGTCACAGTGGCTTAGCATTAAGTAGGTAATCCTTCTCGGTTGCATATAAGCCATTTACCTAAAATCCATGCCACTGCAACTATTTGCAGTATAATACTTGATTTAATACTGTAATATTATGAAGTTAGATTTTTTAGTTAGTTTAACTGTAAAAAATCCAACTTCATAAAGAGATAATCAATATTTTTCAGATAGAAAACAAATTAATAACTATCTAAATCAGAACTTAATTACATAAATACATAAATTCCTTTCTTGAATGTCATAAAAATAGAAGGCAATTAAATACCTATTTCTCAGATGATTGATTTAACTTACCATAGTCTATGGTTGTTTGATGCATTTTATTTTTTATTATACTTACTCTCAAAATATTTATTTTACTTTTGGCGCCAATTTGCATTTTGCTACATTAGTTTTGATGCCTTACGTTTATTTTATTTTTCATAATCTTGTATATATATATATATATATATTCACGCCTATCCCCCGCAGGGGTTGGCAGAGACCACAGAGCTACATCCGCTGCCATTCATTGCAGCGAAACGGCTCGACATTGGTCGCTTTTCGCCCTCGTGAGAATCAGGACGTGACGGGTGGCGAACCACGTCGCCGTCATTTTTCGACAAATTAGGTATATTAAATTCGTCTTAGTGAATCCCACGAGCCGCAAGGGAGGATGGAGGTCAGCCCCAGCAGAGCCCTGCATGCTGAGGTAAGGCACCATAGTCCCCGGGGGAGCCCGACCCCGGGTCGATCGGCACGCTTTCGACTAGGCTCGCCCCTAGCCACGCATCCATTGGCACGGCAGACCGTGGATTGGCAGAGAGGAAGGGAAAGGATAGAGAAGAAAGGAAGGGGCAGGAAAGGAAATGCGGATTGGGGGGGTTACCAGACGCGGAATAAACATTTATAAATCCATATAAATATTTATTCCGATGCGGGAATCGAACCCGCGACCGTTGACTCCGCGGGCGGAGGGCCCCGCCACTGAGCCAATCGGTCGGTCTCTTGTATATTACCAATATGGTGATGATTGAATGAATGATTTGATTTCGTTCAATTTGCGCTCTTAAGTGATGGAATCTCATTTTATTAATCGGCATAAGTTTAATTACTTCACTATCAACTACGAAGAAGAAGGCGTTACATGTTAATAAAGTTCTCTAAATATAAATAATACTGGCTGTTCGATCTTTATTTAGCTTGCGATCGGACCGCAGGGTGATTGACTTCTCAGTTTGGTTTTTATTGAAATAGGCGCCAAACGACGGCAATGTCAATTAAGGTGTGGTACAGACAAACGGTATTTTTCAATCGTGTAATTAATTTATAGATTGATGTAGGATATAACAAAACGACAGGTATGCTGCCTTTTATTATTTCAATACGTATTTGTATTGTAAATTTATATCTAAACTATGTATGACGACGTATTTGTGTTGTAAATGTATATCTGTTAACTATATATGAATTAGTTCAGTAGCGAAATTATTGCTTTCAGAGTCGATATTCGAGGGTCTAATTTTCGGAATAAGTTTATGTATTACCTACAAGTAAACATTTCTAGTTAAATTTATTTAAAAAATAATTTGCACAAGCGTGGTGTGTTAATATCCATTTGCATAAAAATTGGTAGGCTCGTACCCAGAATTGGGACACATACAGAGTGTAGAAAAAAAAAATATGGAAGTTTTAGTAATATAGTAATTAAATATAAATTTATGACCGTTTGTTTTTGCAATAAAATAATATGAAAATCCTAAAAATTTAATAAAGGGTATAAAGTGTAATAATTTTGATAAAATGCAAATAAAAATATCAAAGCTTTGTTTATAAATATTTTACGATAAATGTTGAAAGCTATAGGCTATATACTCTTTCTCCTTTCATCTCCTTCACTTCCTTATAAATATTTTTTGTTATAGATAAATAAAAAAATTAAACTTTTGTATAATCTTATTTACTATTTTATTATTTTTTTATAAACCTACAAAACCTCAATCATATGAAATGATTATACCACTTACTTTACTACTCAGACCGGTAGCAAATTAATTAGTATAACCGTTGAATCATAACAAATACTTTCATGTTTCGATGAAAATATAAGCTTCTACTTGACCTAAATTAATGAGAACAAAATTCTAAAATTAATGCTTGGTCATTCGACGAACGTTTCTCGAATATGTTGTATATTAGCTCAATTTGATGGTTAAGAGCAAGATGCAGTTGAAAGCGTTTCGAATAACAGAAAATTTTGAGGTTAAGTAAATATCATTAAAGAATGAATGATTGAATGATGACTGAATGACTGGCCTCCAAACACGAGTTCAATATAACGTTTGCTATAGTATATTACATGAAACAAAATATAAACAAGATTATGTTCATTCTCATGAGGAGTATAACTAAAGTGACCTTTATTTTTTGTATAATATGTTCTATATGATATATATTACCGCAAAATTTAATTAAAAGATATAGTAAAGATTTAGTATAAATGATTAACAAAAAGCACTAGATTAAATAATCTTATTTCGACAAGTAATTATTTATAATCTTAAATAATTAAAAAAATTAATTATATTTATTTTATGTTTAGTAAAGATGGTAGGAAAACTGTAGTGATAGAGCTACGCTGCAGACGAATAGTTTGTCAAGAATGGCATATATTTGTCTGTACCATGTATGGGCCGGATTGCCCGGGGAAGTACCACACTCCCGCAGAAAAGCGGCGTCTGAGTGGTGACTTAGCTGGTGGTGGCCCAACCACCCCTCCCAAAATGACACTTTCCTTAATGGCCGCAACGTGCAGAAAACACTGCCTATGGCACTCTGGATGTTTATGGGCGGTGTTAATTGCTTTCCATCAGATGAGACGCCTGCTCTTTTGCCTTCCTATCCCATAAAATAAGAACCAATTTTTTTCTTCGTTTCCTTCTTCCCTTTATATTACTTCATTTTTAGATCACATGACTTCCTTCTTCCTCTTACATTATTCACATCGTTACCCTTAGGTAGGCAATGCATCTACGGAATCCAGATATTCATAGATGGCATTGGTCGCTTACCGTCAAGTGACCCTTGACTCATTTGCCATTCCATAAAAAAATAATCTCATTCAACAAACAAGGATAATTTTTGCCACACGGACGATTCACTAAATAAAAATTTAAAAAATATATCACTTGTCTATGGGCGACGTTGATTGCTTTCCGCACACGCGCTCGCTGGTTTGTTTTTTTATGCCATACACAAACCAGTTTCTTTTTTCTGTTTACACAGCGTAAAGTATCCTTTTCCTTGTGTTATTTTCCCTTTACCACGTAAATTATTTGAGGAAGTTTTTAATATCATTACGCGGGACGTAATATTTGGGTCAACGGGCCAATGTCGGTTGTTAGCAAGGATGTGACGAACATATTTGAATGCAGCATACATATGACATCACTTCCTAGCTATTGCACTAGCTCTGATAGAAGCGGGACGAATATTGAGTGCATCCTTATAAATACATTGTAAATAAAGCGTTTATTAATTTGACGACGCAAATGCATCGGCTTGCTGGCCCGCTTTTGGTAAAGGCGAAAAGCTAAAACAATTGTTTTTCTTCATATTTTCGTTGATGGAAATTAAGGAACTAATCTATTCTGCCAGTTGTGTTTTTTGAAATAAAATACAACGGCTCTAATTGCTCTCAAAAAATAAATTGTATTTTTTTTGTTCGATTGCGAATATGTTTCCATCCACCCAAAACTCAACCCAATTTCTATTTTTCCTGATTCAAGGCCAATGCCTTCAATTCTCTATTCGTTTCTACTTTTTGCTTTTAATTGGTCTGTAAACTATCTACTTAGACATCCTCATTTACTTCTTCCTTTAACTTTTACCTCTATGACATATAAAATAAAATTATCATGACAAACCAAATGCCTCAAATCATACTTCTCTTGTAATTTTATATAATACATCTGCTAGTAATTTTTTTCTTAAAAATGTCTTTCGTATCTGTTAAATTAAACCTTGTATAGGTTCTTTTTTGAGGTACGGTTTTTCATTACTTTATCCATTATTAAGGCAAATATACATTATTATATACATAAATTGTTTGGTTTTTTTATTTGTAATTAGATACATCACCTCCCTAATAAATCATTTTCTCTACTTTGCCTACAGGTTGACAGGGAGAGAATGCCTATTGGCAGTCCATCTTATGTACATTTTGTGCACTAACGATTAAATAAATAAAACACTTTTCCCGTCAACTTACATGAGTGACGGGGTATTTTTATTTCATTTTCATAATCTTATATTATTATCAGTTATTTTATTTAATTGTGGTGGTATATTATATAATATAGTTCGAGTAAGGCGTATACATGAAGTGATATGAAATAAATGTATGTATAGTTACTTTTTAAGTTGCCTAAAAAAGTCCATGTAGAAGGTTTAGGTAAAATGGCCACCATCTTATCAAAACGTAAAGTGATTGACTAATTTTATTTCCAAAGATTTGATGTTAGCATATTTTACATGACACTGGCAATTATGCCAATTTTTTTTTATTTATTTTTTCTTCTTTTCTTTGATGGCAAGTAGTTACAACTATTATGTTGTAACTACTTGCCATCAAAAAAAAGAAGAAAAAATAAATAAAAAAAAATTATGACCGATAACTCAAAGTATAACACGTTTTGTTTAAGAAGTAAATGATTCATTATTAAATTTTATTATTATATTATTTATCTATATTTCATTCATAATTCTATTAGTTATAAATGTACGTCTCTAATTTAAATGTCACTATAAGCTTGTTGGTTCATATCTCAACGGAGACATCGTATAATACCATAATGTCAACTTAAGGAATGTCAACTTTCTTGGTATTATCACTTGCAAATAACACCAAGAAAGTTGACATTCCCCTAAATACCAACGGTTCAACATAAAGGCATTTAAAGAAAAATAGATTTCTAATTTGTTTTGATAATTATCAATACAAATAATTAATCTGTATATCTTTTAGGCTAATTATAATTAGTGAAATTTATCTTAATTAATATCAGCTCATTTTGTAATCCTACCTTGGTTTACAACATTTTATTTTAATATTTTTAAAAAATAACGTTAATATTAAAATAAGTAAGGGTGCTATAATGGACATACCCCTTATTTATTATGGATTTATATGGACAGTCAAAAGTTTTACTTAGCTAAGATCCGCGACAAGTTAGCTTAGCTAAGTAAAACTTTTGACTGTCCATATAGTGATGGATTTCTGCAAAGTAACGCCTGACTCCATTAATAATATTATGGATTTAATTCTATTATTAGATTTAAAGTATTTATTATATACATTTTATTGTAAGAGATTTTAACGACAACTTATTTGACGTGAGCAATCTTAATGCCTCTCTCTTAATTCTTTTTTTTTTTGGTAGTAATTAGCTATAACTATCAAGTCAAGTCAAGTAAAATGCAATAACATCAAATCTCTTGAAATATAACTAGTCAACTTATCACTTTACGTCTTGATAAAATGGTGGCTATTCTACCAAAACCTTCTATGGACTTTTTCAGTCAACTTAAAAAATCACGATACGCGCATGTATTTCATAACACTTCACTATACGCCTTAACCAAATTATAATGTATAATACACCACCACAATTAAATAATATAATAATATAAAGTTATGAAAATGAAATAAAAACAAAAGTCACTGATGTGAGTTGGCGGGAAGAGTCCCGTGTTTGAATTATACTATTCGTTTTAATTAAAACCTCATTTCCATGACAGACGTGATAGCGTTCATTGGGGAAATCCTTAAAGATTTTTGGAACGTTCAAAAGATTGCTTGCTAGTGTATCAATGATTTCGGTTGATAAAGTAGGTATTGAAACTGAAAGAAAGACATATAAATGGTTGTGAATAATGGGAGGGGAAAAAAATAAGAAATAGAAAAGGAGTCCATTCTTTACATCCATACATTTAGTCATCAGAGTAAACGCGGTAGCACAAAAATTGGTACTAAGTTATGTCGATATTATGTGAGGAAGTATTTATCAGGTCAAACCGGTCTATTCATCTAGTGAAAATTGAAGGTGACCTTGAGTTGAAGAAATCGGAAATTGCGACATCGACACTACTAAAGACTTAAATTATGGACTAAGGAGACACTGTTGCCTACCTACTGGTATTTACTTCTATAGATGCCCATAGACATCCACGGGAAGACATGGGGAGGCCTGTTTAAATGCCGGAAACCACAGAGTAATCACACAAAAAAAAAATATACGAACACTCCCATATTGTTAATCGTAAGCGCTTTGACTCACGGAAATTATTGTGTAAGGACATTCGTTGAAGATATTTTACGACTGTATTACGGTCATTTACGTTTATAGTCGTTTGAATGTACGTCACGTATATACTTACCTCGCACACGAAAATATCCTTCGCACGCCTCTGAATCATACGTGCTTTTGAAAAAACAAAACACGTGTTCCAAAGTTTTATTATTACCAAGTGAATCACTTTGGTGATATATTAGTGACGAAACGAATAAAACACATTTCTTTAAATTCATATTTGTCTACAGAATACCGTACCGTATCACTTCTCGTCTTCCGTAGCGGTAGTATCATATCCTTATCATCCTGTCTAAATCCATCTTTTCTTTCTCCTGCCTTTTCCTTCCTTCCCGCCTTTTCCCTTCTTCTCCGACTAATCCACGGTCTGGCATGCCAAAGAATGCGCGGCTAGGGGCGAGCTTAGTTGCAAGCGTGCAAGGAAGGTACGTCGGGAGCGTAGCGGATGGAGATCTGTTGTCTCTGCCTAACCCTACAGGGAGACAGGCGTGACTATATGTATGTATGTACAGAATATATTATATGATGCCGCACTGTAGAAGAATTTCTAACAAAACTTTTGAGCAAAAATATTCCAAATATAGAATTCTTACATACTTGACATATTTTTTGAAGAATGTATGACCGGTTCGTTCAAAAAAGTACCACACTTGTACAGGAGTCTAAGTAGTTGTTTTGTAATTTCGATTTCTTTCGTTTTCTTAAAGGAACAATGTTAGTTTTAAATTCTAACTGACCATCATAACAATATAAAACTTAATTCCTATTAGTAATTCTAGTATATATGTACATGTATATAAATTTTCTTTTAAATTGTAATAAAACTAATAAAATATTTATTCGTCATTAATACAAAAAACAATCTGTTTCCCGTAATACGGTGGACAGTTCACTTTTTTATCACATTTATATATTAGTTATTTATATATTATGCCAATTGAGCTACTACATATAATATTACAAAAAATATGAATCTAAAATAAAAAAAATCGGAAGCAGTCCTCATGACAGAAGTGAAAACATAAAACTGTTTTTTGAAATTTCAAACTAATTGTATTATATCAGTATTATACCAATTATGTAACTAAATAAAAATTGATGTATGAAATAATTTAAATAAATAAATATTAATATTAATATTTTAATAAATAAATATTAATATTAATATTTTAATAAATAAATATTAATATTAATATTTTAATAAATATTTTTTTTAATATTTTAATAATATATACCTTAAGAGTCGTATAACACGGCTATAGAAGTTTTCACTTCAAAAATACAAATTTTACAAAAAAATAAAAGATATTACAAAATGTAATACTAGTGGCGCTTATGTGTGTGGCATGTGTGAAGGCGTGCGTATTTTTGCGTGTGTGCGTGTGCCCGATTGTGTTTTTAACTACCAGATTTATTTTGCATAAAACAATAAATACACAATGGAACTAAACTTCCTTCACGTAAATATTACTTCTGTAATGCTAATATTGTTAATTTATTTTATTAACAGCGACGTTGTTGAAGACCCGCTTCGATTAATCACCTAATTACCACAAACAATAACTGACTGATATATTTTAAATGCACGCGTCATTATGTTTGTTTAGTTTTAGTACTGAAGGAAGCAAGGTAACAAATAATATTCCTTCCTCACTTTATTAGTTCTTTGCGCGCGCATGTGTACACATTAAAAATAAAAATTAAAAAGTTTCTCGCACAAATATTTTACAAAGTTTTTTTGTGATTTAAGATTCCAGTGATTATAAAGTGTATAGTTTCTTAAACTAATTAAAAAATACGTAAGTTATAAAATTATTTAATAATATTTTAACTAGTGAAATAACTCTAGGTCCAAAATCGTTTTATAATTTTAATTCGGTAATACAAAATCAAACCTAAAAAATCGAAATAATTTAAAATAGAAAAGACTTTATTCATGACACCTTTTTTACAATAGTTTATATTAAAACCTTAATAATATTATAATATACAAGTAAACAAAACAAAAAGAATATAATTTTAATCTAACAAGTGTCATAAGATGGTTCTTGCTCAGCATATGCCAGGCGTTCTATTGGAACACCTGGTGCTGGTTTTCTGCGAGAACCAACGTCTTAGAAGAAGCCTTCTACTTCTGATTCTTTTTATCAAACCAGAGGAATGTGGCTGAAAATTGGGTTTTTGATACCGTAGTATTGTCTTGTTTTCATTAGCATAAGGCTCCCCAAAAATTTTCCACATCGCACTACTTATGTTTTTCTTGTCCACGTCAACCCTACTATTTCTTTAATATCGTCCACCCATCTACGACGTTCTCTCTCTTTTTTTTCTGGGCTGTCATTCTGTAATGTCTTTGACCCATTTGTCCTTCTTGCTCCTTATCAGATAGCCGTGATTTTTCTTACAGTATATGAAGTATAGCTAAATAATCATATAAAATTTACCGCTTTATTTCAATCACTTTTTGATGTGTAATATGTTCCTAAAAAACTGATGTAATGTTTCCGTTCACAGATAAGTATAATCGATGATTTCATACCTCCAAATAAATCTTATATCAATTATTACAAGCAAAAGTAATGATACAGTTAATTATAAATCTTTTTTATATATATTTTTTTTCTACAAAGAAAATTTGCAATTCGATATGTTTTAGTAGGATTCTGGTTAAGCTTTGTGGTTAAATTAAGTTTAGAATTATGCACGATTATACTCCAAGATTATGCTCAGAGGGCTATGGAGAGAGCTATGCTCGGAGTTTCTCTGGTGGATAGAATTCGAAATGAATAAATTCGCCGGAGAATCAGAGTCACCGACATAGTTCTTATAAAGTTAGCAGACCAAAGTGTGGGACACCCCTCTGCTAGATGATCGGGCTGAGTGGCGCTACTTCAGGAAGGCCTATGTCCATCAGTGGAATACCACAGGCTGTCGATATACATATACATTTATATATCTTGGCACTAAGATATATACTATACATATCGACGCAAAAAGTGAAAGAGCCGTAAATGACACGGGTGTCCAAAGAAATAAAAATTATTGCATATTCGGATCAGAAAAAATACTGCGTCAAATGTTCTGAGTCTCACAGTCCTTCGATCTATAGAAAATTTTGTACAGCGTTGGAACGGACTGTCTTTTGAGTGATCAGATACAATTTTTTTGGCTCTGCTTTTCATGTAGTGGTTTACTATGTTACTATGTTTTCGATTTTTCTTGCTTATTCGGTTATTTACGATATATATATATATATATATATATATATATATATATATATATATATATATATATATATATATATATATATATATATATATATATATATATATATATATATATATATATATGGACAGTCAAAAGTTTTACTTAGCTAAGATCCGCGACAAGCAAAACAATAACAGAAAATTAATAATGTGTGTTTTTCTGTTGGGTTAAGTGGATTTATTTGGAAATTAAACCAATAACTTACCGAAAATCGGCCATCAATTCTCCACCCACCAACCACTATACACAACACCAAACACACATTATCACTTTTCCATCTTGTAAACGACACGTGTTTCGCCCCAACATGAGGCATCTTCAGGTATAGTAGACTCTACGGAAGACAACCGAAAAGTCATTTTTCAGTTGGATTAAGTTCCAAATAAATTCACTTAACCCAACAGAAAAACACACATTATTAATTTTCTGTTATTGTCTTGCTTGTCGTGGATCTTAAGTAAGTAAAACTTTTGACTGTCCATATAGTGGTGGATTTCCGCAAAGTAACGCCTGACCCAATAATAATACAATATATATATATATATATATATATATATATATATATATATATATATATATATATATATATATATATATATATATATATATATATATATATATATATATATATATATATATATATATATATATACCATCCACCAAACCAGAGAAAGACCATTTGTACCAAACGCGTATCAAAATCCAAAACCAAACATCGTTAATATAATTATTATCAACCAAACGGAGCACTAATTCGTAATATCCGACCAGCCTCCGTTCGTTATCGCGTTGATGGCCAAGCGTTCTTAATTCCGCGGGACCTGTCCCATATATCGCTTTTTTTTTCTTTTTTTTATGGCATAGGAAGGCAAACGAGCAGGTGTCACTGATGGAAAGCAACCAACGCCGCCCATAGACATCCGCTATGCCATAGGCAGTGCGGAAGCGTTGCCGACCTTAAAGGAAAGTGAAGTTATGGGAGTGGGAGTGGGAATCGGAGGGGGAGTGGAAAAGGGAGATTGTTGGGCCTCCGGAACTGAGACCGCTCATCGTACGAAGCGGTAGACAAGCTACCACTCAGACGCCGGTTTTCTGCGGGAGTGTGGTACTTCCGCGGGCGTGCCGGTCCATTCATGCTACAGACAAATAATATGCCATTCTTGACAAAGTATTTGTCTGCAGCGTGGCTCTACCACCACTAGAAAATTATGATGTTTGTTAACAAAGAAAAGCAAGGTTTGATATTCCTACATTTTTTTTTTGATTTTTGTTTGTTTTTTGTTACTTCCAGTGGTATTTTGTGAGAAAAATTTTAATCTTCTTTTTAAGAAAAATTTTATTTTTGGTCCTGTGTTGAAAAATGAGTGATAGCGTACACTTTAGAACCACGAGCTATATGAGCTGTACAATGAGCCGAATGTCATCAAAACCATTAAGATTGGACGCCTTTGTGGGGCTGGGCACGTGGTACGAATGGACGAGGCTAGAGTACCCAAACGCCTACTCGACGGCCAACCAGATGGTCTTAGAAGCCGCGGAAGGCCTAAGCTCAAATGGCTAGATGGAGTCAAGGGCGACTTAAAAGCAATCGGTGTGAGGGTCTGGAGGGAAAAAGCTAAACGAAGATCCGACTGGAAAAATTTACTGAACCAGGCTAAGGCCCACCCGCGGCTGTAATGCCTTGATGATGATGAGTGGTGTTTTCGAACCGATACGACATTGCAACCTTCAAAAAACAAGCCTACAAGAAAAGAATAGACATTACGCCCACCACGCTTATTTTTAAATATTCTTATCTTATAAGAAGCGGTTTATTTTGTACTAGCTGTATATATTATAGAATATATACACATATATATTAGGTGCGCAACTAAATTCTCGCTGTTTGTCATTAGACAGTTCCAGCACAACGTGTTGGTCGATTTTGACATATCCGAAACGTCACGAACCAAGCTTAGAAATATGGTAAACAAACCACTCTGACACGTTAGTGATTTTATTGTGAAAATGTCTGATTTTGTGAAAAATAATCGTCATTTACTCTTCTTATTTAATTCAAAGAAAACGCCGGTTGAAGAGCATCGCGAGTTAAAAAAAGTTTACGGAGATAGCAAAAAAAAAACAAAAATCTAGTAATATAAAACATTGCTAGTATTCTTTTAAAAAAATCGATTAAATTCATCGATTTAATATTTGTCAACGTGTAACGAGTCTGTAACGTGTAACGGGTGATTATTTCGTATTATTTTCTATCTCTCTATATACTTAATTGTCTATACGTCCTTCTAAAGGCAAGTCCTATGTTGTTAAATTCAGTTGGTCACTTTCGTTATCACCAGATACTTTGTTCCCGGGAAGGCTATTAGTAATGAGTTTATTTTCTGCCTCATCCAGTCCTTCACTGAGTTCTATGTCATACACATGTGTCGATTGTGCGCTTCGAAATGGGTTTCGGTGAAGTGAAAGATTACCAAGGTGTTTTGTATCGGATTGCTAAATTTCGGTAAGAAATCTGCTTAGTGTATGTATAAACTACCGAAACACTCACCATAAACAAAAATTGTATCCCTACTATGTTGATAATTGGCGATCTATTACGCTTTTTTCCCGTAACTTCTTTTCACGGACTATCATTCTTTGACTAACTATCATCCTTCAGCGTTATTTCTAAACTAATAGTAATAGAATCTTCAAAGTAAAAGCTTATACCTTTTTCAGAGACATTTAATGTTTCTACAATATCTATAAGTGGCGATGATTGTTTTCCATCAGACAACACACTTGTTCGTTTACCTATATTCCCCATCAAAAAAAAAATCAGAAGCAGTCATGAGGACTTCCGACAGAAGTGAAAATTTAAAACCATATTTCAAAATTTCAACCTAATTGTAATATTAAAATTTAAACTTTCATAATTGTTGAATTAAAATTTTCACATTAATCTGAATTTCACATCTATCGGCACCCCGATATATATATATATATATATATATATATATATATATATATATATATATATATATATATATATATATATATATATATATATATATATATATATAATATTAATAATATATAAGTATATATGTTTTATTTAATAGTTAAAACACATTATGGTTTCGTAAACACAGTATTAATATAATATTTCTTTTACGAAGCGAAATTGAATGATATAATATTATAAATAATCATTTTGCAAATATTTACAAATCTCGCATTGTGTCAAAAATATATCTATAGCTATATTCATAGCTATATATACCTGTAACATTAGCATGTTGCTGACGCGAACCCATAGATTTTTTCCCTGCCCAGAGTCGTGTAACGCGGCTATAGAAGTTTTCACTAAAAAATAATAAATTATTTTTGAAGTGAAAATTTTTATAGCCGCAGTGGAAAATCTTTATTATTTACTATAAATTACAAAGATTTTCCATTGCGTCAATCCATTACTTGACACAGATCTGTACACAACTCTGGTTACATCTATACATTTTCATATCATATCATCTAATTTGGGTGCATTTTTTATGTTGGCTAAGTCGCGTTCTCCACTTCCGTACTCTTCTTCTCCAAAAATCCGCTATATCATAACTCACCACATCTTTATATTTGGTAGGCGGAATTCATCCCATAGCACATAAGAACCTTCATAGAAGTGAGATTTAAAAAATGCATGTATTGATGCTTTTTAAACTAACTGTAAACCTATTAAAAAATTTGAAAAAATTGCCACCATTTTTTTTGTACATAATTATAATCAAACTTTCAAAAGTTATTTCTTTGTTGAACTGAATCTGAAATCATTGCAGAAATGAAAGATTATTTAATTAAATCGATCTATGTATATCATTAAGTATCGCTATTATATACACACTATAACATATTAACAAAATATTTACAATGTCCTTATGAAGAATTCTACGAAATGTCAATATCCACACATTGGCAAAGATAAAACCGTGAGAACACAACAATTAGATAAATGCTGGATGACGCCACGCGTTGTTTTGATTCAAATGAATATGGCGTAAATATTAATTGTTATTAGAAACGTTTAGTCATACGTTACATCTTTTAAAAAAGATATATATCTTTTTTATCCAACTGCACCAGAAAGAGGGTAATTCTTTTCGAGTGTATGTATCTTATAATGTTTAGTATTGGTAGAGCCTCGCAACAGACGAATACTTTGTCAAGAATGGCATAATATTTGTCTGTAGCATGCATGGGCCGGCTCGCCCGGGGAAGTACCACACTCCCGCGTCTGAGTTGTAGCTTAGTTACCGCACTTAGAACCGTGAGCGGTTTAGTTGCGGAGGCTACAATAATAAAAATATATAATATAATATATTTTAATGCTTTATAAATTGATTGGTACATTATTATCCTTTGTATATGTATGTGTTCTTATTAAAAAAATTCCGTAATATAGTGCATTTTAGGCAGTGATCCGACATCGCCCTGTAAAACGTTTGTCGGATTACCGCGGGTTTTTTTATGGGATAGGAAGGCAAACGAGCAGACGTACCGCTTGATAGAAAGTAATCAGCGATACCCATACTCATTCAATCCCCCGGGATTGATATGCGGGATTACTCAATCGGCACGGGATCACGTGGGATTCTGCAACTTTGAAATTATGTAATAAAATGAAATTAAAACTACAGATTTTTGTTTAAAAATCAACTTTTATTAAACTTTTTTTACAAAAAGGCACAGAAATTGTTTCTTTTCTATTAATTAAATATAAGTAATTAGTAATCTGTTTTCTTAGATTCATATTTAAATGTTTAGCATAGTTTAATAGTTTTGTTTAATTTCCTTACTCCTAACAACAGTTTTATATTTTTAATTCAGTCTTTTTAATTTATATAATGTCTTTTTAAATTCACAACTTAGATAGAGCTACTCGCGATTTACACGAAAGTTTTAGCGCCAAATTTTTAATTTGCGGGATCCGCGGATATGCGTTTCGAAGGTGCGGGACCCAACAGAGTAATAAAAGCAGCGGGATCCCGCGGGAATACGTGATCCCGTTTTGCGGGATCGCAATTCCTAGATGTGACATGTCCCTATAATGCCGGAAACTCCGCAAAGAAGGCGTTGAGGAGATCTCGGTCGTCAGCAATGTGAATATCATGTAGTTGAACGCAATCAAGAGGAAGATGCGTATGTTAGCGTACACAAATAATACATTGCGTGTTTTGTTCGCAGGATCCACCGACCCCCGTCGGTGCAGGGCGTGATGGAGCACGCGTTGCAGCACCGCGAGCGTGTGGGCGTGCAGGACTTCGTGCTGCTGGAGGACTACCGCTCCGAGGCGGCCTTCATTGACAACCTGAGAAAGAGGTTCAATGAGAACATCATCTATGTGAGTTTCGAGGCAGTTGCCGTATTGTTTTAGGAATATATTCCTATTTTGACATAAAAGCATTCAAGAGACGAGCGTGTGTGTTCACAAAAGACCGCCGACTTTAAATGTTTAATATATAACAAGGTAGAAGGTAGCTGGTTCCACAGAGTGGTGGTGCGTGGAAAGAAGTTTCTAGAGAAACACACCGTAGTAGATGGCCACTCATCCTACGTTTGCTTGTTTTTCGCAGCCCATATACATACGTCCCATTGCTGAGCACGGGCCTCTCCATTTCTCGAGACACGGAATTACCCACCAAGCTTGTCCAATACGGATTGGCGGGGTTACCACACTCGGAATAAATACCGTAGGCCGTACATACATAGATATATATATTCCGATGCGGGGATCGAACCCGTGATTCTATGAGCGGGGGGACCCCGTTGGCCATTGAGACACTTGGGTTTGCTTATTTGTTTAAGAATATAACTTTACTTTTTATGTTTGTCGCAGACCTACATTGGTAACGTGCTGATCTCCGTCAATCCTTACAAGAGTCTACCGATCTACACGGAGGAAAAGGCTAGATTGTTCTACAAGAAGGCTTTCTTCGAAGCACCACCTCATGTGTAAGTACATCTATACTAACACTATTCTACCTAAGGACTTAACGGACGGCTGTTTGTGATGAAATTGGGACCACTTAAGCATCATCAGGACATAGGTCTCCCCCAAAAAGCGTTACCTAGCCGGATCTTCGGCTTCACGCATCCAGTTTCTGCCAGCCGCCCTGCGCAGATCGTCGCACCATCTTGCTGGGGGGCGTCCCACATTACGTTTACTAAGTCGCGGTTAATATATGTATATAAAAATAATAATAGTATTACAACAGCACTATATAGAATGATTAGAACATACTCGTGTGATAAAAGGAACGCTATCAGTTCCATATACGAGATATCTATCTGGTAAAGTATAGAACGTCGATAATACCAGCGTAGTTTATTAAAACTCCACGGCTTCATTAATACCTGTTTATCGCAGCTTTTCGCGACTAACGGTGAGCCGTTTCGCTACGATGAATGTGAGAGGAAGGATGGATGAAAAGATGGATGAGTGTGGAGGAAGCAAGGAGGGTGTGCCGGGATCGTAGTGGATAGAGATCTGTGGCCTCTGCCAAACCCTACGGGAGATAGGCGTGACGATATGTATGTATTTATGTATCACAGCTTTGTTGCAATTAAGAGTCATGGTAATACAGTTGCGCTCTGGAAATAAAACGACCAATCGGAATGGCAAAGACGCTATGGCACGACTTAAATGTAAATAGAAATAGAAGAATAGAAAATTTATTCATGACACCTTTTTTTTACAAAGACTAAAATTAAAACCTTAATAATATTATTAATGGAGTCAGGCGTTACTTTGCGGAAATCCATCACTATGTAGACAGTCAAAAGTTTTACTTAGCTAAGATCCGCGACAAGCAAAATAATAACAGAAAATTAATTATGTGTGTTTTCCTGCTGGATGAAGTGGATTTATTTGGAATTTAAACCAAAAACTTACCGAAAATCGGCCAGACTTTTCGGTTGCCTTCCGTACAGTCTACTATACCTGAATATGCCTCGTGTTGGGGCGAAACACGTGTCGTTTACAAGGTGGAAAAGTGGTAGTGTGTGTTTGTTGTTGTGTATAGTGGTTGGTGGGTGGAGAGTTGTAGGCCGTTTTTCGGTAAGTTTTTGGTTTAAGTTCCAAATAAATCCACTTCATTCAGCAGGGAAACACATATTATTAATTTTCTGTTATTGTTTTGCTTGTCGCGGATCTTAGCTAAGTAAAATTTTGACTGTCCACCTTAATAATATACAAATAAATGAAACATAAAGAAAATAATTATAATCTAACATGTGTGTCCCAGTGACCCTGTATAGAGTCAAGTGGAAGGAAGCGTAGCCTGAATCGAGACGGCGTCTCGGTCTACAATTTCACTCCCATACCCGCGATGAGATATTTCACATCGAAAGTTATTACAACATTATATATAGATATTTTTTTAGTACACAAATTGTTGTTTAAATCTTCACCCACGGCGTCTATTTTAAAGATTGACCCCTTAATTTTCGAGTATAGATCTACACTACAACTACAATATTTTTCTGAAAAAAAAATTACTAATAATTATCTACCTTATTGTGAAAATCTAATCAATATCTGCTCAAGTGTGTATGGAATTTGAATCAAATTAAATAATTTTCCTACTCCAATGAACTACTTTGGTTATAATCAATGTGGAGAATTGTTATCGAGGTCTGATAACGATTCGATTGAGTCCGCCAGCATATCATCCATATCGCCGATAAATATTTTTGTTGAAGCATGACTAAGACGCAAGCCGCACTGGAAACTAAGCGAAACGAAGATTAGTTCTTCGCTTCGCTCTTTCAAAAACATTAATAAATAAATCCCTAATTGTTAAGTGATTTAATCCTATAAATAAAAGTAATTTATATTTTCTTTTCATAAGCGGTTTAAGTACAATTAAGTACTCACCTGATGTCAGCTATATATATATATATATATATATATATATATATATATATATATATATATATATATATATATATATATATATATATATAGCTCCATTATATCCTATAGCTATTTTGTTTGTCTCGCTAAAACTTAAAAACGGCTCAACCGGTTTAAAAGTTTTTTTGTTATTTTGTTCGCTTTAATTCAGGGAAGGTTTATAAATAACACAATTCAAAGAAAACCTAAAATAATAGCTGGAAAAATGAAAAAATCAAAATTGCTTATTTTATACTTTTAATTATTGTCAATAAATGGCGTACGTGACAGCTTTATCATCTGACGTGTATACAAAACTGTCGTTTCTTTTGTGCGATTTTGAAACGTTTATTGCATTTTAAATTCGTTTTTTAGAAAAAAGAAAGGTTTATTTTAAGAAAACTCTTGATTAAGGTGAATTTATATAACAGATTGATGTCGATGAATTGAAATTAGAAGATTGATAATCATTGATTATCATAATTGATAATCGCTGATCAAAAGTTATTATCACATAATTGTAGGTGAAACGAAGTTCACCGGGTCATCTAGTTAATTCATATTTCTTCTTGCTATGATTCGAACAAAGGACCAAACAACTGGTCCTTTGTTCGAATCATATTATACGGTTTTAAATAAAACCTCATATCTATGACTGTCCGCGGTGGAGAGAACCAGGAGAAAGAGTCAGTTTAGAATTAACCCTTCTTTGCATGATTTTTTCTTTATTGGTGAAATAAACCAAGGTGATATAATTCATATTCAAAATTAAAGGAAACATTGTTAAAAAAATCTTAGTATATATTTATATAATAGTATAAATTTAGCAAAAAACAATATGGTAGGAATTTTCATCATCATGCAAAGTTAGAATCATTAGCTTAGTAATAAATAGAAATAAAAGAGGGATATCATTGGATGTTTTTATTCCTTATGATAATTAACAAAACAATTATTACTTTTATTTACTTTTTTAGCAAGAGAAACTCAAATGTAATCGTACGTAATAGCAACTAGAACAAATAGCAGAATGACAACTTCAAGCTCGTTTTACTGATAGTGACACTTGCTTGTTTTTGACAGCTATGTTTCTTTTTATGCAATGGACATTAAAAAGGTATCCAGACACGATCAACTTAAAGTGTAATTGTTCTTTTATATAATTTTTGTTTTTATAATGTTATGATGGAAATTTCCACCATTGTGCAAAGAAGGGTTAAGATCTTGATAATTAAGAAAAATATACGTTGACCAAATTACGGAAGTTGTTAAGAAAGGCCAGGCGAGCTTGAAGAGATTGATGACTATGAGGAAGCAAAGAAATTGTGAGATCGACAAGATCGTATCAGATGGAGGTCTGTGGTCCTTGGGTCTCTCTCTATCTATATAGTTTTATGTTAGTTAAAGATCTTTATCTTTAATAAATATTTAAATTCAATATATGATATATTTCTGTAACTGAGATCTCAAATTTGACCTCTATTAACTCGAGTTTAGAATTTATTGATATGCCATTATGATTTCCTGCTGCACTACGTCCTTATAGGGTTCAACCCATCTTTGTTTTTAATGATGTTAATTTGTTATCACTTGAAGGAAAGCAATCGACGCCGCCCATATACATCAGTATCATAGTCAGTGCAGAAGCGTTGCCGGCCTTTAAGGAAAGTGTCATTATGGGAGAGGGGAATGGGAGAGGGGTTGCGCCTCAGGGACTCAACCGCTCACCGGACTAAGCGCGTTAGCTAAGCTACTACTCAGACTCTTGTTTTCTGCGGGAGTGTGGTACTTCCCCGGCCGAGCAGGCCTATTCATGCTACAGACAAATAATATGCCATTCTTGACAATGTATTCGTCTGCAGCGTGGCTTTACCACTTTAATTTGTTTTAGTGCCACATAAATAAATAAGCTAGTTAAACATGTAACATAGATTCATTTGTTTTTAAATTACTGCGGAAATTTTGAATTGAAACAAGGTGACGTTGTTTGTAGTCATAAAGGTTAATGCGCGTATATCCTCTAAGCTGGACGATTATATGAAGCAAGGACAATACGAATTATACGGCTTGGTGCACGGCAAATGAGTTAATGAGTTTACACAGACCTAGAAAGAGGATTATTTCTCGTGAAATAATCTCTGCAACATTTCTTAACAATTATAAATCAATTTACCTTGCAATAGCCGCTTTTATTTATCTGCTGGTACTTCATAGAAGATTCCTTCATAGTTCCAAAGATGTAGACAAAAGAATTGCGACTGGGTGGAAAAAAATTGGGTTTTGAAAGAAATTATGAAAAGCAAATAACTAGGCATAAAAACCAGGTGGTGTGTGTTTGGTGTTGTGTATGGTGGTTGGTGGGTGGAGAGTTGCTGGCCGTTATTCGGTTAGTTTTTGCTTTAAGTTCCAAATAAATCCACTTCATCCAGCAGAAAAAACACACATTACTAGTTTTCTGTTATTGTTTTGCTTGTCGCGGATCTTAGCTAAGTAAAACTTTTGACTGTCCACATAGTGATGGATTTCCGCAAAGTAACGCCTGACTTCATTAATCCATTAAATCTCCTCTTGTTCTTTACAGATTCGCCATTGCCGACAACGCCTACCGGTCACTAGTGTACGAGCATCGTGAACAATGTATTCTGATATCAGGTAACTAACTGTTCACAATAAAACAACTGGTGATGATATTCTTGAAATAAATTGTGATGATGATACAGCTAACGTATAGCATCATTTACCTAATACGCAGCACATATTTAAGGCGATTTTTGACTTGCTTGCCTTGGCTTAAGTGCCTGATGTGTATGTTAATACAAAAGCCAGTTTGCATCTTAATTCATATACAACGAATATAATATCAGTCAAACTAATCATAACTAACGTCATAAAATGTAAAATACGTAATCAAGCTTATTTAACTATAGGTGAGTCAGGGTCCGGGAAAACTGAAGCATCCAAGAAAGTGCTAGAATACATTGCGGCCAGAACAAACCATCTTACCAACGTGGAAACCGTCAAGGATAAACTCCTGCAGAGCAACCCCCTCCTTGAAGCATTCGGTAACGCCAAAACACACCGCAATGATAACTCCAGTCGTTTCGGCAAATACATGGACATCCAATTCAACTACGAAGGTGCTCCAGAAGGAGGACATATTCTCAACTACCTTCTAGAGAAGTCGAGAGTCGTCAGTCAAATGTCAGGGGAGAGGAACTTTCACATCTTCTATCAGTTGCTAGCGGGAGGTGACCAGGATTTGCTCCGGCATTTGAAGCTCCAGGGAAGGCCGGAGGCGTACAAGTATACCACAGATATGGTAAGTTATATAAAATTTTAATAATAGCACTGTTTTAGATAATATATAAATTTAATAATTGTATAACCTAAAAATAAAGTTTTTGACTGTAGGATGATTTACAATTAGTATTAAGAACACGAAAACTACAGACACCGAAAACGAAGTACTGTCGTTTGCGCTTGATAAGAACTTAGAGCAAGTGTCTAAGTTACCTTAAGAACTCCATATTCAATTGATTAATGGAGTCAGACAAAATCCATTGCTATGTGGACAATCAGAACTTTTATTTAGATAAGACGCGCGACAAGCAAATAAAAACAGATAATAATAATGTACGTTTTCTACTGGAAGAAGTGGATTTACGGGAAACTTAAACTAAATCTTACCGAAAAAACCTTCCAACCACTATTAAGAACACTAAACACATACCATCACTTATCCACATTGCACACGACACGTGTTTCACCGCAACATGAGGCATCATTGTAGACTCTATGGAAGACAGCCGTTAAGTGTCCCGCGAAAACGAAACGAAGCGGGGACGTCCCCGCCAGTCGGGCCGTTTTAGTCACATTCTGACTTTTCATATAGGAGTGCAGTTCATTTGTCCTTCTTATTTCTTACCAAATGGCCTGTCCACTTCCATAAGGAAATGTAAATGTGCCTAGCCTAATTATATGTTAAAATAATTGTATATGTGCTCACACACATATTTTTATTATTAGATTAAATTCTATTAAAACTTATCTTTATGGTCTTACATATTTATCTTAATTTTTGTTTCTGTCTTAATTTTCTTTTTCTTTAGTGTTTGTCTGCCTAATTATACATACACCGTGACTTTTTAATTACCCAAGAAAATTAGGTAATATATTCAGTTGTCATACTTATGAATACATGCGTCTCATGCAAAGTAGTAAACAAATTATATGGACAGTCAAAAGTTTTACTTAGCTAAGATCCGCGACAAGCAAAACAATAACAGAAAATTAATAATGTGTGTTTTTCCGTTGGGTTTAGTGGATTTATTTGGAACTTAAACCAAAAACTTACCGAAAATCGGCCATCAACTCTCCACCCAGCAACCACTTTACACAACGCCAAACACACATTATCACTTTTCCATCTTGTACACGACACGTGTTTCGCCCCAACACGAGGCATCTTCAGGTATAGTAGACTCTACGGAAGACAACCGAAAAGTGACTTTTCGGTTGCCGATTTTCGGTAAGTTTTTGGTTTAAGTTCCAAATAAATCCACTAAACCCAACGGAAAAACACACATTATTAATTTTCTGTTATTGTTTTGCTTGTCGCGGATCTTAGCTAAGTAAAACTTTTGACTGTCCATATAGTGATGGATTTCCGCAAGGTGACGCCTGACTCCATTAATAATAGTAAACAAATACTACGAAGATGGCGTACAATTATTTGATGCATTTACAGGATTTTTTTAAGTCCAATAAAACAATATTTTTGTATCAACGCTATAATATTTGAATGTTACTTACTGACATACATATTTTTACAAACGAATTTTAGTTTTCTCGGGTAATTAAAAAGTCACGGTTTATAAATGAAATCATAAGTCCCTCATATTGTTATTGTTAAATATTCGTTGTAATGGTTGTGTATATTTGTAACTGGACTTCAGGTTTACCTTAAATCCTTTTGCATGTTCGTAATCTTATATTTTATTTCATCTATATTCTGTAAGAAACCTTTTGTAAGAAAATAAAATAAATAAATAAAAAAATATTAACAATCGCTTACGATCTAATTTGCGGTGAAATCGTTTCAGCACTCAAGTATAGGCCAAAAGTCAAGTGACGCGGACCAGTTCCGGACCGTGCAGGAGGCGATGAAGGTGATCGAGATAGCCGAGGCGGAGCAACGCGAGATGTTCGAGATAGTCGCCAGCGTGTTGCACCTCGGCAACATAAAGTTCGTCCAGAACGACAGTGGGCATGCCGAGATACTAACGCACGACGCAAATAGCGGAAACGTCGCAGATGTAAGTTCAGTTCAGTTGGATTCGAAGATGTTAATGCTGGTAGCCTATTGGCTTTAACAGCTTTATCGTATTCAGGGCCCGCGGGCTAAAAGCCCGCGGGCAAGTAAAATATAATTGGGAATCTGCGCAAATCGCAGACTCCATCGGCCTGACGCCGTGTCGGAGGTACACATATGTGTGTGTGCTGATTTTAAACTCGTCATGATTCTACGTTAAACATGTAGGGGAGGATTGAACTTTAGTAACTATAGTCCCTATTAGTCCCATAGACCCTAAGGTCTAGGGGGTGAGAACCGACCGGGTACGTGAGAGAATCTCGTGTAAGCGGCCGGTGTAGAAGTGTTCCCTACTCTACGTGCTCGGCTAGAGCCGGGGTGCGTGTGAGTGTTGGTGTCGTGAGTGGATCCGAACGACGCTGTTTCGTCGTCCGGATCGTGTGTCGCAGATGTAATGATACTGAAATTCTTTATAGAGTAGGCCCTAAAAACCGCTCGAAACGGCGGCGCAAACATCAGTCGAGCATAAGTCAGAGTAGTGGGGTTCAACCCCGATGCTCGCTACTACACCCTTAAGAGCATGTAGATATCCGAAGGCAATCGAGCAAGCGTGTTAAATGAATTATCTACGGTGTTGCTAACAACGCTGATGTTCTAAAGTTTTTTTAATTTGTATGATTTGATTTGATTCGAAGATGTTAATGCTGGTAGCCTATTGGCTTTAACAGCTTTATCGAATTCAGGGCCCACGGGCTTCAATGTAATTTGTAATCAACGTAACTTAAGTACTGTAACAAAACGAAGAGACGCCTGAAATAGTATTGGTATGGTAAGTAATCGAATGGTTTGAGAGAGTTATAATTCGATTTGCAATTTGATTTTATTTGTTATCGATATAACCTGGGAACTTTGACAAAAGGATGCAAATTTTCACTATTTTTTTTAAATTACTTAGTAAGCAGATTACAAAGCTCGTCGCGAGTTTGATGCCTGACCTATGTGTTTCAATGTCGCTTTCCACATTCTTTCTGTTCCAAGGAAGGAATTTGAACTAAAAAGAAGAAATTTTATTTACTTATATAAGTCATGATTGTTGCAGCTGCTCAAAGTAAACAATGAGAAACTCCATGAGGCCTTAACGAGTCGGACAATCGACGCGAGGGGAGACGTCGTCAACACTCCTCTCGACCTGGAACAGGCTCAGTACGCCAGAGATGCCCTGGCCAAGGCTATATACGACAAACACTTTAGCTGGTTGGTCTCAAGGCTCAACTCATCGTTGGCCCCCAAGGAGAAGGATCCAAGAGCATCTGTGATCGGCATTTTGGATATTTACGGTTTCGAGATTTTCCCCAAGAATAGGTAAGTTAGTCCTATTATCTAATGATAGTCCTATTATCTAGTGAAACCTAGTAGATACATATACATAAAATATTAGTTTTCGGAAAAAGTTAATTATCGTAAGGAAGTAATTAAATTAACCAAATTAACCAATCTACATGATTGTACTCTTATTATAATGAGTACAATCATGTCATCATCATCATCATCATCAACAGGCTGCGGTAGTCCACTGCTGGACATAGACATCCCCCATGAAGCGCCACCTAGCCCGATCTTCGGCTACACCGCCCAACCAACCATCTAGGCGAGGGGCGTCCCACACTACGTTTACCGAGACGCGTTCTCCACTCCAGCACTCGGTTTATGTAGATTATTATATGTATAATATATGATAGAATTATGTAGATCGGTGTAAATCCCGCAAAATGAAGGCAATTTCATTATTCGATTTTTACATTCATCGTTTTTTCGTGTATAGCTTCGAGCAGTTCTGCATCAACTTCTGCAATGAGAAGTTGCAGCAGCTGTTCATTCAGCTAACTCTGAAGCAGGAACAGGAGGAGTATCTTCGTGAGGGTATTGAATGGGAACCCGTTGAATATTTCAATAACATCGTCATCTGCGATATGATTGAAGCAAGACACAGAGGTGAGAGGAAACGATTTATATAATAACTTGAACAATGAGAAAAGTAATCAAATGAAAATGATCGCTAAATTGTTTATTTTAATTTATTAGATAAGATTTATCCAGTATTACCGTATTTTTCGGACTATAAAACACGGGATGATAAGAGGCACCACAAATTAATAAGATGATTTTTAGAAGAATATATTTTATTGTTACTTACCCATAACTTTACCATAAAACTCACTTTGAATTTAAATAAAATATACAACTATGAGATGCGCACCTATAGTCTGAAAAATATAGGTAAAAATTTTAAAGATTTATAAAAGTATTGTTGCGGTCAAGCAAGCCACTACAACTTTTTAAAAATAAATTTAGAAGAGCGGTAGCTAAGCTACCACTCAGACGCCGGTTTTCTGCGGGAGTGTGGTACTTCCCCGGGCGAGCCGGCCCATTCATGCTACAGACAAATAATATGCCATTCTTGACAAGGTATTCGTCTGCAGCGTGGCTCTACCACTTCAGAAATTTCTTTACTCATCTTGTTGACATATCATCATCCACTAGGTATAATCGCGATCCTGGACGACGAATGTCTCCGGCCCGGAGACGCCACAGATGGTACCTTCTTGGAAAAGCTGACCCAACATCTGGACGGACACAAACACTACAAGTCTCATCGCAAAGTTGACTCGAAGACGCAGAAGACTATGGGACGCGATGTAAGTTTATAATGTGCAAATAATACCTGATTGTGATTCACTTCATTGATATCAAAGTAATAATCAAATATCGACCCAACATTTAGGAACTATAGGACTGATAATAAAATTTTAAGATAATTTGTTGAATCTTTACAAAAATGTTTTAAAAAATACTTTTCAATCATTCTAGTTTTTTCGTTGTTGTGGGGATCAAAGTAGTTGGTCCTAGGACCTTTACAACTATGAACTTAGCGGCAAAGGCAACTATTCCGACTTCAGCTCATATGCATTATTAAATTGCATTATACTTTTTATCATTATATATATATATATATATATATATATATATATATATATATATATATATATATATATATATGTATATATATATGTATATATATATATATATATATTTTAACAGCCCATATATGTCTCACTGCTGAGCACGAGCCTACCCATTTCTGGAGGAACGGACATTATGGTGGGTTAATTGGCGCTTGCGGATTGGTGGGGTTACCAGACACGGAATAAATATTTGTAATCCATACATATATTCATTCCGATGCGGAGATCGAACCCGCGACCATTGACTCCGCGGGTGGAGGGCACCGTCCTGATGGTCCTAAATATATATATATATATATATATATATATATATATATATATATATATATATATATATATATATATATATATATATATATATATATATATATATATAATGTGTGTGTGTGTGTATTGAATATGTTTAAATTAATATAAATAGTTTTTAATTTTCTTTTCTGAACAAACTGTACCACCTCCGAATTTCTCTGTTTCGTCCGCAGGTTGTCTGGTACAGAATGCCTAACGGCATTAAGTCCGCATGTTTTTTTTTTGGCAAAAGTTTAAATATAATATCAACTAATCTACTTTTTTTTAATGATTTAGGAGTTCTGCCTCGTCCACTACGCGGGCGAAGTAACGTATAACGTGCGTACCTTCCTGGAGAAGAACAACGACCTGCTGTTCCGGGACATCCAGGGCCTCATGGCCACTAGTGGAAACACGATAGTCAGCAGCTGCTTCAAGGTTTGATCATCCGTTTATATATTTTATCTAACCATTCAGTGAAAATACTAAGTAATATTGTCATCATCATCATCAAGGCTTTACATCCACGGGTGAGCCTTAGCATGGTCCAGTACATTTTCCAATCGTGTCTTAGTTCGGCTTTTTCTAAGTAATAGGTCTCAGAGGCGTGCTAGTGTGAATGCGATGGTTGAGGTTGCATGTTAAATAAATTAGCACTCAGATCCACCAACAGCTATTGAATATTACTTATTACAATTACATTAATATTATATTATAAATTCACAAGTGTTCTACAACAAACGATCAGAATACACGTGAATACGAGTGAATGATAAATACGGAACTACGGAACGTCTTAATAAGGCCTTTTGGGGAGGTGAACCGTCAACCCCCCCCCCCGCCGCGCCCTACCTCCGGGCTTGCCCTCAAATTTTATTCTTTTTTCTCGTATTCCGTTCCTATCTTTCCGTAGTATTAACACAGTAGCAATATTATAGGACACCAACATGTCAAGCAAGAAGCGTCCGGAGACAGCCATAACTCAGTTCAAGAACTCCCTCAACGACCTGATCAAGATACTGAGCAGCAAGGAGCCCTCATACATCCGGTGTATCAAGCCGAACGACTTCAAAATGCCCAGTAAGTTAGAAACAATTTTAAAAAATACAATCACTGAAGAACAAAATTTTACGATGATTAATGGAGTCAGGCGTTACTTTGCGGAAATCCATTACTATGTGGACTGTCAGAACTTTAACTTAGCTAAGATCCGCGACAAGTAAACAACAATAGAAAATTAATAATGTGTGTGTTCCCGCTGGATGAAGTGGATTCACAGGGAACTTAAACTAAATCTTACCGAAAAACGGCCATCAGCAACTACCAACCACTATACACAACACCAAACACACAATACCACTTTTCCACCTTGCAAACGACACGTGTTTCGCCTCAACACGAGGCATCATCAGGTATAGTAGACTCTACGGTAGATAACCGTTAAGTGACTGATTTATTAATTTTCGCACATTATTAATTTTCTATTGTTGTTTACTTGTCGCGGATCTTAGCTAAGTAAAAGTTCTAACTGTCCAAAACTATACGATCCAGTACGATGCATTGTTCTCGAAACTTCTCTCTACATACCACCAATCTGTGGAACCACGTGCCTGCAACAGTTTATCCGAAACGCGAACAATATTGCCACCTATTGTGTAAACACAAGCCTACACACTTCTTAAAGCCTGGTAAATATGAGCTCGCATAATATAAAACGGCGCAGCTTTTTTACATTATGTATCACTCTAACACGTTCACACTGTCGTGACCCACTGGTGGGTCACACTTGACTGTTCTGTGCCACCGGTGCGGCGTGACGCACCGGTAGGCTACACTTGGTTGTTCTATGGGCCGGCGTGATAGTTAAACGTGACCCAATCGACCTTCGAACTCGCAACAGTGTCGCCCCGTTCCACGATGCGTAAGGAGATAAAACATTCCCGCCTCACGCAAAAAAAAGTAGATATTTGCCCCGGCGTGAAAGTATTAAAGGTTAAAAAAATAAATGTTGTTTTCAGTGCAATTCGATGACAAACTAGTGTCACACCAAGTGAAATACTTGGGGCTGATGGAGAACCTGCGCGTGCGTAGAGCCGGTTTCGCCTACCGACGGACCTACGAAGCCTTTCTTGAGAGGTGCGACCATAAACAAATTTATTTATTTAATATTATTTTACTTCATTTCATTAAAACGTCTGTCTGTTTAAACGTTAAAACGTTATATCTGTTTCCTTGATGCAACAGAGGAGCTCCTTGACAAACTCGAGCGTCTGCAGAATTTGTGCATCCGCTTCATTTTTGGACATCGGAAGACCCGAAATTCCGAACATGATCCTATTCGACGGCGTCGAGATACTCACATTCTTTCTTTACTTTACTCTGTATTACATAATCCCAGATCTCCAGCATATCTTCAGTTTCTTGTCCCCAGGGATCAACCCTGTCGCACGTCCTCCTCCCTTCTCCTTCGTATTCCTCCGCATTCTTCCAGCCGTTACGGTAGCTCATTCACTGTATACGCAGTGCGCTTGTGGAACTCTCTCCCACATACCATACGTGATAGCCTCTCACTGGATGGATAAGAGAAGAATTAAAGAACATTTCCTTTCAGTATAAAATATTTATATATGTATATATTTCTGTGTATATTATGTATCCTCTTATTTATATAATATAAAAGCATGTACGACATGTTAATTCGGTGCCGTCGTGACAGGTATAAGTGCCTCAGCGCGGAGACGTGGCCAAACTACCACGGGGCCGCACGTGATGGTGTGCAGTGCCTAGTGGATGTGCTGAAGTACGAACAGGAGGAGTACCGTATGGGCAAGTGAGTATATCATTACCAGCCTTTCATAGACCATTACTGTACACCTATATGGTCTTCCCCCTTGTTAATTTGAAGGTCATGTTTAACTTTGGTTTTCCAGTACCCTTTGCTAATTTGAAGATTTTCTTTAACTTTGGTTCCCCAGCACCCCTTTGCTAATTTAAAGATTATCTTTAACTTTGGTTCTTCAGCACCCTTTTGCTAATTTAAAGATTATCTTTAACTTTGATTCACCAACACCCCTTGGCTCATTTAAAGATTATCTTTAACTTTGGTTCTTCAGCACCCTTTTGCTAATTTAAAGATTATCTTTAACTTTGATTCACCAACACCCATTGGCTCATTTAAAGATTATCTTTAACTTAGGTTCACCAACACCCCTTGGCTAATTTAAAGATTATCTTTAATTTTGATTCTCCAGCACCCATTTGCTAATTTAAAGATTATCTTTAACTTTTGTTCACCAGCACCCTTTGCTAATTTGAAGATTATCTTTAACGTTGGTTGTCCAGCACCCCTTTTCTAATTTAAATAGTATATTTTACTTTTGTTCACCAGCACCCTTTGCTAATTTGAAGATTATCTTTAACGTTGGTTGTCCAGCACCCCTTTTCTAATTTAAATAGTATATTTTACTTTGGTTCCCCAGCACGTCTTTGCTAATTTAAAGATTATCTTTAACTTTGGTTCTCCAACACCCCTTGGCTAATTTAAAGATTATCTTTAACTTTGGTTCTCCGGTACCCCTTTGTTAATTTAAAGATTATCATTAACTTTGGTTAGAAACTCTTAGCACTTTCATAGCTCTCCTAACGATTCTGATCTTGTGAAGCATACAAACTGTCATTGTGCACGTTTCGACAACGTAAGAGGGTACAGGCTGGAGCATTGGTCAATTTTTGGCCTAGTTGGGTGCAAAGGATACCGAATAAAAATAAACTCAAACACAATATATCATAAATTAGTAATTTATGTAGAGGTCATTTTTGACATCTGTCTCAAACGAGAAATTTCAGTTTGCTTCGGGCCGATATTTTGACTCGAGCTCTCGAAATAAAAATCTACTGTAGGTCACTTACTTTACTACTACTAACTACGACTTAGTAACTATAGTAACTAGTCTTATAGCTATAGTCTAGTAACTACAGTAACTAGTCTTATAGCTATAGTCTAATAACTATAGTAACTACTCTTATAGCTATAGTCTAATAACTATAGTAACCAGTCTTATAGCTATAGTCTAGTAACTACAGTAACTAATCTTATAGCTATAGTCTAATAACTATAGTAACTACTCTTATAGCTATAGTCTAATAACTATAGTAACTAGTCTTATAGCTATAGTCTAGTAACTATAGTAACTAGTCTTATAGCTATAGTCTAGTAACTATAGTAACTAGTCTTATAGCTATAGTCTAGTAACTATAGTAACTAGTCTTATAGCTATAGTCTAGTAACTATAGTAACTAGACTTATAGCTATAGTCTAGTAACTATAGTAACTACTCTTATAGCTATAGTCTAATAACTATAGTAACTAGTCTTATAGTTATAGTCTAGTAACTATAGTAACTAGTCTTATAGCTATAGTCTAGTAACTATAGTAACTAGTCTTATAGTTATAGTCTAGTAACTATAGTAACTAGTCTTATAGTTATAGTCTAGTAACTATAGTAACTAGTCTTATAGCTATAGTCTAGTAACTATAGTAACTAGTCTTATAGTTATAGTCTAGTAACTATAGTAACTAGTCTTATAGCTATAGTCTAGTAACTATAGTAACTAGTCTTATAGCTATAGTCTAGTAACTATAGTAACTAATCTTATAGTTATAGTCTAGTAACTATAGTAACTAGTCTTATAGCTATAGTCTAGTAACTATAGTAACTAGTCTTATAGTTATAGTCTAGTAACTATAGTAACTAGTCTTATAGTTATAGTCTAGTAACTATAGTAACTAGTCTTATAGCTATAGTCTAGTAACTATAGTAACTAGTCTTATAGCTATAGTCTAGTAACTATAGTAACTAGTCTTATAGCTATAGTCTAGTAACTATAGTAACTAATCTTATAGTTATAGTCTAGTAACTATAGTAACTAGTCTTATAGCTATAGTCTAGTAACTATAGTAACTAGTCTTATAGCTATAGTCTAGTAACTATAGTAACTAGTCTTATAGCTATAGTCTAGTAACTATAGTAACTAGTCTTATAGCTATAGTCTAGTAACTATAGTAACTAGTCTTATAGTTATAGTCTAGTAACTATAGTAACTAGTCTTATAGCTATAGTCTAGTAACTATAGTAACTACTCTTATAGCTATAGTCTAGTAACTATAGTAACTAGTCTTATAGCTATAGTCTAGTAACTATAGTAACTAGTCTTATAGCTATAGTCTAGTAACTATAGTAACTAGTCTTATAGTTATAGTCTAGTAACTATAGTAACTAGTCTTATAGCTATAGTCTAGTAACTATAGTAGCTAGTTTTATAGCTATAGTCTAGTAACTATAGTAACTAGTCTTATAGTTATAGTCTAGTAACTATAGTAACTAGTCTTATAGCTATAGTCTAGTAACTATAGTAACTAGTCTTATAGCTATAGTCTAGTAACTATAGTAACTAGATCTTATAGTTATAGTCTAGTAACTATAGTAACTAGTCTTATAGCTATAGTCTAGTAACTATAGTAACTAGTCTTATAGCTATAGTCTAGTAACTATAGTAACTAGTCTTATAGCTATAGTCTCTTAATGTTTCATTTCATTCTAAAAATGTCATTTCTTTTTAAACTCTGTTTAGCACAAAAATCTTCATCCGATTCCCGAAAACACTGTTCGATACTGAGGACGCGTATCAGATCAAGAAGAACGATATCGCGACAATAATCCAGTCTCGCTGGCGCGGCTACTGGCAGAGGAAGAAGTACCTGCAGATGAAGCAGGCTGCCATCATCGTACAGAAGTGGGTGAGGAGGTTCCTCGCTCAAAGACTGAGGGAGAGGAGACGCAAGGCTGCTGACGTCATAAGAACTTTCATCAAAGGTAACTTGTTTTCTGTTCGATACGTCGATGTTGGTCCGTAAGTTGTAGACTGGGGTGAGCAATGACGATGATAACTAGATGGAATAGATTGCACCTCAGTCTTACAGTCAGCTCCACGCTAACGCATCACAAGAGCAAGGAAGAAGCTAGAAGAGATTCAAGGGTCCTTTAGTTGAAGTTTTATACCCACCATTTGGATGAGAGGCCCAGTACGATGTACACACAAATTACTGTTTTTAACTCAGGGCCAGGGCACCTTAGTATCACCTTCTGACGATTCGGACGTCGATGACCAAGATCTCAAAGAATGGTTAGATTCTTTGGAACTGCTGAAGGATGTCTTATCTCTTAGCATCTTTTATCACTCATTGGGAGTGCTCCGAAGAATCTTTCGGACAATTTGCCAAAAAGAAGTTTTTAATCCCCGTCTGGATAAAAGGCCAGGTCCAGTACGGTGCGTTTTTATCGATATTGCATTCTACGCACTTCAGCGACATTGGAGCCTTAAAAAAAGCCATACATACATACATACTCTTATCTTAAAGGTCGGCAACGCATTTGGAATGCCTATGGTGTTACAGGTGTCTATGGGTGGCGTTGATTGCTTTTCATCAGGCCACACGCTTGGGTTTTTGCCTTCCTATCCCATAAAAAAGAAGCCGAAACTTCGTTTTGGACTATTTTTAATACTAAAATTAAATAGGGGTGAGATCCGGTGATCGGGTGGTCAGAGGATATCACCGAAATGGCTTATTAATTTCTTAGGAAATAAATCACAATGAAGCTCCATGGTCTCTCTAACAGTGGGAGGCGTAACAAATTGTTGAAACTATGTGCGTGAAGTGAAAGCAGGACGTTACGGACGAACACTGGCAGAAAATAATCATTTACTTGTCAGTTGCTCTAATCAACACGCGTGGAAGGTTGTGGCTCGAAGATTGATATTTGTTCTCTGCTATTTGCTAGTTGCTCTGATATTTGTTCCTATTTTTGCCTCCTACGACACCCACAAAAATAGGGTTGTCCTATTCTAGTTATCGTTGACTTACCTCATTAGGTAGTCTTCTAATGAGCTAAATATAATGCTATCTCTGCTTCTTCAACGTAGGCTTCATCACGCGCAACGGCCCGGAAACTCCAGAAAACCGTCGATTCCTCGGCATTGCTAAGGTCCATTGGCTGAAACGTCTCGCTAAACAACTACCCACCAAGATCCTGGACCTGTCTTGGCCGCTGTGCCCAGCGACTTGTATGGAAGCCTCGAAGGAACTCCACCGCATGCATCGCGCTGTGCTCTCTAGGAAATATCGCTTGGCTCTATCGCCTGAAGACAAAAAACAGTTTGAGCTGAAGATTTTGGCTGAGAGTATGTTTAAAGGTAAATTAACATATTAGCCTAAATTTAGATTAGATAGATTCGACGACAGAAAGCGTATTTGCTGTAAGTATTATAGAAAAGATTATTAATGGAGTCAGGCGTTACTTTGCGGAAATCCATCACTATGTGGACAGTCAAAAGTTTTACTTAGCTAAGATCCGCGACACGCAAACAATAACAGAAAATTAATAATGTGTGTTTTCCTGCTGGTTGAAGCCAACGACTTCGACAACCAATTGGCTCGATTGGGTTTGCACCCTGCATATATATATATATATATATATATATATATATATATATATATATATATATATATATATATATATGCAGGGTGCAAACCCAATCGAGCCAATTGGTTGTCGAAGTCGTTGGCTTCAACCAGCAGGAAAACACACATTATTAATTTTCTGTTATTGTTTGCGTGTCGCGGATCTTAGCTAAGTAAAAATTCTGACCGTCCACATAGTACCTAATAGATTTTCGCAAAGTAACGCCTGACTCCATTCATCAACTTTGAAATAGAGGAAATTTATAACACAATACATACCATAGTATATCATATGGGCTGTGATAATAAAAATAAAAAACAATATTTTACAAACACAACAATTGTACACTTATTTCTATCCTCACAGCTTATCTCATCTCTTTCACTCCTGGGTTTGCTTAGTTGGAATGATTAAGAAATATATCGAAACAATGTTAATCTTATAAAATATATTATAAAATATTTTTTTCAGACAAAAAGAACAGCTACCCAAGCAGTGTCGGGGAGCGATTTGTTACGGACCGTCTCAGTCCCGAGCACCGAGTGTTACGGGACACGTTCATGGCTTCCCCGGCGTGGCCGACGGGCGAACAGCTGATTGTGAGTACACCATAGACAATGGTAACTACACAGACGCAGTCTCAACTTCAATACGATCCGAAGTAATTAGTGTGTGTTCATTCTATTGGAATATTGATATGACTCTTATTTTTCAAACACAAGCACTATTACCTTGCTTCCATTTTCAAAATGTCGCTTGCAACGCGGCGAAACTACCGCTTTTGGAGTTATCGCTTAGATAATCGCGGGTTTGGAGATTCTTTGAAAATTGAGAAAATGCCCCGCCAATCCACCAAGGATAATCGTGGTGGATTAATCTTTATTCCTTCAGAAATGGGGAGGCATGCCCCCAATAATGGGACTTTGATAAATATGTCAGACTTTGGCATAATAGTTATAACTAATTGCCATCAAAGAAGAAACAAATGCTCGTCTTTTTTTACTTGGAGAGTGCTTTATCATTAATTATCAACTGCCGGCGGCAGTCCACTGCTGGCCATAGGACTCTCCCAAGACGCGCTATCTAGCCCGATCACTGGCTTCACGCATCCAGTCTCTGCCAGCCGCCCTGCGCAGATCGTTACATCATCTAGCCGGGGGGGGGCGTCTTACACTACGTTTACCGAGACGCGGTCTACGCTCCAGCATAGTCGAGTGCTCTAGTGGTTAACGGATCTCTGACAAACGTGACCAGTCAATTGCCACTTCAGTTATCTCATTCGAAAGATCATGTCGGCGACTTTGAAAATTCTTAATTGTACCTTAAATATTCCTTCTTAATTTTGCCTTAAAAAATTCCTTCTTAATTTGCCTTAAAATCCCTTTCTTTTTATGAGATAGGAAGGCAAACGAGGCGTGTCACCCGTAATGGCAATCAACGCCGCCCATAGAAATCCACAGTGCTATAGACATTGCAAATGCATGTTCCTTCTTAATTGTTTTATGCTGAAACTCCTCGCAGTATTCGAGCGAGGCGGTGAAGTATGACCGCAGAGGGTACAAACCCCGCGAACGTGCCCTGCTAGCATCGGACCGCGCCCTTTACGTGCTAGATGCAGCTGTCCGGAAGACGTACAAGCTGAAGCACCGGCTGCCGCTCGACAAACTGCGTGTCGTGGTCACAAACGAGACTGATAGCCTGGTTCTCGTCAAGATACCGCAGGAACTCAAGAAAGACAAGGTCTGTTCACATTTAAGTACACACGTATGCAACATTATTTTTTATGTGATATAGGGGTAAACGAAAAAACCTTTCGCCTAATAAAGCAACCCAAATCACCCGTAGACATTTGCAACACTATAGGCCAGGGATTCCCAAACTATTTTGGGCATGAGACCCTTTTTCCAAAATAAGAAGAAGAACAGAACTGATACCTCAGACCTCCCCATAACCAAATTAATTTAAAAAGCCTATCTCTAGTTTTTTGGCATATTGATACAAAATACTTACCAATTTAAAAAACTCTGCGGTCGGTAGTGAGTTTCGTTTGGGAATCCCTGCTTTAGGCATTATGGAACCGTTGGGGGCCTTTAAGATATGTTAAGAGTACAATTTTAAAATACCGCTATACGTCGCTGGTATCATACAGCGCTGTGGCGTGGAAAGAAGATTCGGGTAAAATACGACGTACCTGGATTGCCACTCATCCAGATGGTGGGAATGAAGTTTTCTGTAGCAAGAGATTATTCTGAGCCATACATTGGAGAATTCCCCACAGTAAAAGCAATTAAAGATGCACAGGGATGAGACATCCCGCCTCAGTGTCAAAGAATCTAGCTGTTCAGTTAAAAGGAAGATGGGGATATTTTGTGTTGTGACCTGATTTGTGTCAGAAGCGATGGACCCCCATGAAACTTTATATATGACCATCTCCTCGTTTGGGACGAGGTTCAAAGACAGTAACGTGTGTGGCATAACTAATATATTCCAAGCAATGCCTTCAGTTCCTTTCTAATTTAATTAAAAAACTATATGCAGGGTGACTTGATCATCTCAGTGTCGCACGTGATAGAGGCGCTTACCATCGTCACCGACTACACCAAGAAGCCGGAGCTCATCGAGATTGTCGACACCAGAACGTAAGTCACCTTTGACTCTATCCTATCCTATAGTAGGGGTTACCAACCGATCGATCACGATCGAAATATATAATTTAATATGCTCAGAAAATCTCAAATTTTTTTGTTACTTACAAAAAGTACTATTTAAATACAGTTTAATTATTTTACTCGTAATATATCATCTTAGAATTTGATTTTTCTAATGATTTGTACATTTAATATTTTTGTATATTTAATATATATTATACACTATAATATAGTTTATATATTGATACTTTTTAATCATTAAATCAACACACTTCATTAGTACTTCTGGATAAAACTTTATATTTTTCATACAAAAATATTCATCCCTAATTTTAAAAAACTATAAATATTCATTACTTTTTTTTGTTTGAAGAAATGTCATATGATTTGTTTTTACCCATCGATTACGTTTGGCACCTAATTTATTACATTTTTATATAGTCCATATATGTCCCACGCCTGAGCTTATAATAGCTCGGGTTTGTAAATATCTGAATCCATCTTGGAATAAATCTCAGCTAGATGCAATATGTTGGTTCACGGGTTGTTTACAATGTATCGTCAAACCTTTTACACGGGAACTCTGTAGACTAACTATCCACAAAAGCTATCCGTAGAAGACTCTAGATGCCATAAGAGTGCAGTGCAATAACGGTTTCAGGATGCTATTGGACCTGCCGCGGTTATGCTCGGCATCCGAAATGTTTATGTATATCAGAACGAATGACTTTCATGCATTACTAAGAAATAAGTTCGCGTTTTTATTAACACGACTGCGGTCTGGTTCCAATGGCATCCTGAGGACGCTGATAAATACGATGGATTCTCCCACACTACAGCACTTCTAGTGTGACATTATTAGTTGTAGTTTTAAATTAAGTTTACTAACATAGTTTTTAAGTAAATTGTAACTAATACGTGGACCCGAGTTTTCTGTTAAATTTATATATTTATCCCTTTGCGGGAATCTAATCCGTGTCCACTAACCGAAAGTGGTAACTTTGTCATTGAGCCATTTCGGTTTTCAGCTCAGGTACCACATAGGGGAAGGGAGTTTTGAAATAATTCAAAAGATACTAGATATAAACTTCAATATTTTGTTGTGTAAGGTAAATTATCACACTATAGAATATAACAATCAAAATTGGACTTTCCCGCCAATTTATATCAGTGACGTTGTGTTTTTATTTCATTTTTATAATCTTATATTATTATCAGTTATATTGTTTAATTATGGTGGCATATTATACAATATAGTTTGATTAAGATATATAAGTGAAGTGATTTGAGTTGACCGTTTAAGTTGACTGAGAAAGTCCATAGAAGGTTTTGGTAAAATAGCCACCATTTTATCAAGACGTAACGTGACAAGTGGACTAGTTACATTTCAAAAGATTTGATATTATTGTATTTTACTTGATACTGGTATAATAGTTATAACTAATAGCCATATAAGACAAAAAAGCAATCAAAATTATAAATTTGGCTATATATAATCAATTTTAAAGTAGCATAAACAAAATCCTTAGTGTTCATATTTACCCGACACTGGTCGTGCAATGTATAAAAACAGACAACAATTAGATGAATTTTTCATCAAATAAAAAATATTCGACTTGTTTTATGCTTATCTGTGTATCCAGAGATATGACTGAGAAACCACAGGAATTACGACTTATAGATACCGCGTAAGTAACTATCGTAAAGACAGTAGAAATAATGTTACCAGTAGCGAAAAAAACATTTTTACCATAGATTATTATTTGGAGGAAATCACTGATTGTGATAAGACCATTTTTTAGATTGGTATAAAGTAATAATTATTTCATGAACATATATATTTGGTCTTGTTTTCTGTGTAGTTATCGACAAAAATAGGAGCACCCTATTTTCACAATTTCCTAAAAATGTAGGTAGTATTTGAAAATAAAAGTCATTTGGGTGTACGGTAGCTTAGCTACCGCGCTTTGACCGGTAAGCGGTGGTTGAGTTCCGGAGGCGCAACCCCCCCCCCCCTGGCATTGCGATTGTTTATGGTCGGCGTTGATTGCTTTCCATCAGGTGACACGCCTGCTAGTTTGTCTTCCTATCCCATAAAGTAAAGAGTGGAATACGTAGAAGTAGTTGAAAAAGATCAACATAAATAAAACCTTGTAGAAAATAGTTACTTACCACCTAAATCTATCAAATTATTCTTTTTTAATATTAATTTTCTTTATGATATGTTCCTTAGGATCGCGCACAACCTTGTGAATGGTAAACAGGGAGGGACTATCGAAGTAACCAAAGGGCCGCAGCCCGCCATCCAACGCGCCAAAAGTGGGAACCTACTCGTGGTTAGTATATTACTTTAATAATCAAATATTACTTCTTTCATCTATTTCTTTCCATTACTTCTCCCTTAGTATACCAATACATTCACAATCAGTTGACCCACCTGCTTGTTTGCCTGCAAATTCCCTTTTGTCCCCCCTCCCTTGCCAGCTTCTTTCCTTCCCGTTATTCACATTTAAAGCCATATCGATTGCTATATATATGGCATTGTTATATACATGACTTGATTTTTTAATTGTTTGAATTTTAAATTTCACATATGATATATAATTTCATGATAAAAATGCTTTAACCCTTTAAGCAGTTTGCCCGTACAGTTTACGTGCTACCCGAAATCGGCCTCATCTGGTTTGCCCGTACGGCGTACGAACAAACTGCTTATAGGGTTAACAATTAAAAGTGAAAAAAAATAAAAAAATCTTAATATTTTTATTCTATTAAGGATGGTACTTAATTATATGCAATAAAAAATATGCCTTTTTTGGAAGCATTTCTGGTAAAATAATTGATCGCTTAAAGGGCTATTATGTTTTAAATTTTTTTATATTCCTGCTCAATTTAATTTTACCATGATGAATCCGAAATTTTACATTGAATTTTCTTTTCATTGGATACATATTTATTACTATTAATAATTTGCGATACTGGCAAAAAAACTATTTTTACAATTATATTTTTATGTTAAAATAGATGTTCACAGTTTTATACCAGTTTTCTTTTATATTTTCAGGTGGCAACCCCTTGAATCCAGCGTTACATTTGGAAACGATAATTTAAATTTTGAAGTTGCTTGTACGTAAGACCGCAAACAAAGTAAATATAAAGTTAAAATAAATATAAAATAAGACAATTAATTGCTCTTAACTAGTACTAATTAATTTTCTGCATTTAATTAAAATGGATAAACCTAGTTTAATTCGGTAGTTTTCATACATTGCGAATGTGTTTTTGGCTTTTAATACCTTTTTGTATTTCTATAATAAATTATTTACAAACCGTTATTGATCAATCAATTTTATTCTAAAGACAGAATAGTGTGAAAATATTTTATTATTTATATAAATTTTCTTCAGATTAATGATTTTTTTACCTTTTTTAATTTATCATAAATTATTATCTAGTTTACTATTTAATTGCTTTTTTGTATTCACTAATTATATAATAACTTAATAATTATTAATTTTTAGTGAAGTTATTTAAGAATTACCGTACAAAGTACTTAGTTATTTTCGTTATGACACAGAAATCCCTACTATAAGCATAATTGATGTAAGTGAAATGTGTCAATAAATGTTTATAATATTTTTAAATATAATTTTTTTAATAAATCAATTGTCATATGTATTGAAGTCAAATTTTAATATGTACTATTGTCAATTATAAACCCTTTGATCGTTACTAGTCCCTCCTCTGCTGTGATAATGCGTCTTCTATCGTTTAAGCAGAAATTCAAACATGGTTGTTCTCACCAATCCATAATCTGCGGGCCTCTTGCTTGCGAATTCTTTTATCGCTGCTGCACTGCTGCTGCACCATACCACTTGTCAATTTGTATACTTACAAGTATACAACCTGTCAATTTGTATACTCACGAGTATACAGATTAACATCAAAGTTCCTTGTGACGGTCAAAAAATTTAAACACCCCTTGACACATTTCACTGTGGTTGTACGATATGTAAGCTGAATCTAAGGTGCATAGTGGCGGTCCTATTACATTTGACGTATTTCAAGATATATAGTGTAACTGGAAATTAGGTTTCGCATAAGTCGATGGGAATTTTTTAAACAATGTATTTACAACTGAAAAGCTATTAGTTAATACAGAATAATAAAAGATTAAGAAGATGAGCTTCATTTTATGAAACACAAGGTAAAAGGCTTCTAATGCTAGTATATGGAACGTTTATTAACATCGATCTGTATCCCGCGATTGCGTCCAAAAGATTAATAATATTTAAATTTTTGCTGTAAAAAATATTGTTAAATAATTCGTTAGAAAGTTTTGTGATGTAGTCAATAACATACAAGTATTAAAAAGGAATTCATTTTAGACAGTGTGGTGTCAAAAAGGAATTGCAGTGACTGATACACTGAGTATAAACGTAAATTTTTTGTCGCTCTACAGCACTGAGAATAAAGTTTAAATACCTAACGATATGATCAAAAGTAGTAGCAATCACAATGCTAGGAATATTTAAATAATATGAAATCGTTGTTAATTGAGCTATATACATATATATATGTGTCAACAACGAAAACGTAATTTGATTATTTTGCGACCGCTTTGATAATTTTGAACGAAAAAAGAAACAAATGGTAAAACTGACATTATGATTTTTTAATTTTTACTCATATTGGTGACTGTTTCAAAATATATAATATAACGTTGTAACTATGTATCGATACAAATATAAATTAACAGAATTTGTGCACAAGTATGTCTTAAACTGCCTTATAATAGATATAAAACAGTGCCTTTTCTTTTCTTCCACTAGTTTTTGTAAAATGTACTTTTGAACGGTTCAAAAAACCGCTACATTTCAAATTTGAACAGATAATATTTCAAAAATATGAATAACATTTTAACCTTATACTGATACTAATAATCAAGTTAGAAGATATACTTGCAAGCTGTCGTAAGTTCTAAAGCTATTGAAACTACAAAGTATCAAATACAGACTAAAAGTGTAGTATCTTTGTAATAAATTATTATTATGTAAAACAGAAAAACTGAAGGATTTAATTTATTGCAATAAGTAAAAATCGTACAATTTTTATGTAAAAGCTTTTTTTTTTGTTTTATATCATACTTGGATAGGTCATGTTTACAATGACTAAAACTTATAATATGACCTTTTTGTCGGATAGTCATTCAACCTTTTAAAATTATAAAGCTTTTAAAGTTACCCTATATAGTGAAAAATTAAATTCTAGTCATTTTTTTACCTATTATCAACATGTGTTAATAAAAAAATTGAGATAAAGCAGAATGTTGTACTTTCAATATTATCTGTATAAAGACAACTTTATTCTTTAACTTTACAAACAAAATAAATAACAATTGAAACAGCGGCGATTACGATGAAATAACGATAACGGAACGGAATACGATATTTTTTTTTCTTTGATGTCATTTAGTTATAACTATTATGCCAGTGTCAAGTGAAATACAATAATATCCATTCTCTTGAAATGTAACAAGTCAGCTTATCACGTTACGTCTTGATAAAATAGTGGCCATTTTACCAAAACTATTTCTATGGGCTTTTTCAGTCAACTTAAAAAGTTACGATACACGCATATATATTTCATATCACTTCACTTATACACCTTAATCGAACTATATTGCATAAGTGGCCACCACAATTAAACAATATAACTGATAATAATATAAGATTATGAAAATGAAATAAAAACACAACATCACTTTTGTAAGTTGGCGGGAAAAGTCCTACGATATTTTATGTATTGCAAAAATATCAACCGATCGCAACGGCGGTTGATCATTCAACTGTACAACGTTCGGTAGAGGGGGGGGCGAATCTAACTGCGCGGCCGTTATATTTTTTTTAATAATAAACCACTGATATGTGCCTTATCATAGTAAGCCAGTTCCTTTGTAAAATTTTTGGTAAATAAACAATTTGATATATAATAATTTGTTTCTTTACTCGCATTTTTTTTCTCACGGCTCATATACTAGGTGCTCGTAGTGCCCAAAAGTGGAACATATTCCCAGTTTTGAATACAGGGGCTCCCAAATTCTGGGAGAATCGACAATAACTCGTCACGCTTAGCCAAGCCGGAATGGCTGGACATCCAGACTTGAAATAAATACATGTAGTCCTTGCATTTATTTATTCATATGCGGGAATTAAAACTGCGACCATCAACTCCGAAAGCGGTGGATTCACCACTGAGTCATTTAAGATATGTTTTGTTACTTATTATATTCTTTTAGTGGTAGTGCACATACTTTAACAAGAGTCTGAGTAGAATGTTTTACTTCATTAAGTTTTCTCGTTGCCCATACCTCAAAGCCTGAAGACAAAAGTCTTCAACCAGTGCGTCCTGCCTGTACTGTCTTACGGCGCCGAAACGTAGACACTCACGGTCCGTCTCCTTCACAACTTCCAAGTCGGTCAGAGGGCTATCCTCGGAGTTTCTCTGGTGGATAGAATTCAGAATGAAGAAATTCGCCGGAGAACCAATCACCACTAACATAACCGGTATTATAGCTCTTGAAGTTAGCAGACTGAAGTGGCAATGGGCTGGACACGTTTGTCGAAGAACCGACATCCGTTGGAATAAAACGAATGCTGGAGTGAAGACCGCGTCTCGGCAAACGTGGTGTGGGGCGTCTCACACTACATTTGCAGAGACGCGGATCCTTGCTAGATGGAGCGACGATCTGCACAGAGCGGCTGAAAAAAACTGGATGCGTGTAGCCGAAGTTCGGGGTAGGTAGCGCGCCTTAGGCGAGACCTATGTCCAGCAGTGGACTGCCACGAACTGATATTGATATATTTATAAATATTTCCAGTTATACAAGTTATCAATAATGTGTGGATTAAGATGGCACCAAATGTCATACGGTGATCAAAATAATCAAAAAATTAATATGATTCAAAAGATTTCGTGGATGAAAGGTTCATACGATCAACGTATTTACGGCGAAGGGAGTAGATTCAAGTCCTACAAAAATCCATGGTTCAGGATTTTCCAACAATTTCTTATTAAAAAATTGTCTTTACATTGCAATAAAGAATAAAACAATTGTCATAATTCATTTGCAGTTTAATTATTTTTAAAAAAGTTAGGTACATTTTTACATTGTATTTTATACTATTAAATAAAACAATCCAGAGTTATGGCGACACGCCCACGCCCTATCAGTCTTAGAATAAAAGCAACATGCCCTCTGATAACAGTTAAATAACATAAATTTATTTATTATAGAGTACTGGCTTATTTAATTTCATACATTTCCACATTCCTTTACAGGCATAACTTTCAGATTTTTAAAATTATTAACCTCTTCAGGGACATTGGCACACGTGTGTACGTTTAGCTTTTTTTTATTTTAGTTATTTCAAGAGAAATTAGACGCATATTATCTATTTTTTTGAAAAAATTACTATTTTCTGTTTTTTTCTTATCCTACTGAATTGTTATTGATATAAGGTGAATAACTCGTAATAAAAAGAAAAAATTTATCAATGTTTTCTCACTTAAAAAAATTCGCCCCCGAAGAGGTTAAAATGACAAAGTTAATTTATTAGACGAAACTATTAAAATATTTCTTTTTAATTTTCACATTTCAAGTCAACAGATAAAATAGTAAATTAATATAGATATTATCAGTAAAGCATTCAAGTTCCACAACTTTATCAGTTTTCAAACAATCGATCGGCCTCGTGGCGACCTTACTGGCTCAGGGGTGAAGTGATCGTTGTCAATGGCCGAAGATTTAAACTCCCGCGTCGGGATAAATATATGTATAGCCTTCCGGCATTTATTCTACGTCCGAAAGCCTCCTTAAGGCTCCTCGGATTATCTGTATGTCATATGTATACACTGCCATATTACTGAACAATATTTCACAAGATATACAATCGATAAATTCCTATACGTCAATAAATATAGTATGCCGATACTAATGAAAAAAGTAATAAAATGCAAAAGTTTTTTGTCGATGAATATTTAAATAAGAACGGCATTTTTAACATAAATTGTTGATGTATCTTGATTTATTTTCTTCTTGATGTGTGTGTATTAGTAAACAAGTACATATTTTAAATAATAATTAAACCTCTTGCATTGTATTTTGAGTTTCATTTCATTTTCCTACTTTTATGTAGGTGATCTAGAACTTCTGGCCGGCAGTGTATTTGTTCTGATTAGGGCATCGAACCTCCGACCGATAATCCAACGTTAGCTTCGCCACTGAGTCAGTTAGGTACCTAAGCGTTTAATATTTAGAATGTCAATGAATTCTACAAACGTTTTATTAACTTCGTTTGCAGAATGTACCCATCCCCTTAGCTTTTATTTTTTAAACGCGGCGATAAAAAAAATATTGTTTAAAATGTGCAATTAAGAATCTAAAATGAAGGAATGAACAGACAAAAAAAGCATGAAATCACTCATCTACACTAAATATAAACCATAAACAGCAGGAACACTGACAGAGTTTAACAAAATAATTTGCTCATAGAAAATTATTTGTTAACATTATTAAAAATACAACCCACCCAAGCCCATCATAAAACCTTTCTAACAACGGATCACTGGAAGATATCAGTTATTTACAATACTTCATTTCACGACTTGTCACGAAGTCCACGAGTATTGTATGTAATAGGGATGTTGACTATTTTAATCTATATAGTCACGTGGTGTGTGAACAAGTGACGCAATGAATTTTGATTGGCGTTTGCCGTCACGTGACGTGACGTGACGTGACGTGACGTGACGTGACGTCACATTCTGATTACTGAATATATATTAAATTCCTTAACAGTGTGTTAAGGAATTTAATTAAACGCCATTACAGAAAAAGTAATTTTCTTTAAAAAGGACTTTTGTAATCGACTTCATTAACCATAATATGTACTTATTTTTTTTTTAAAATAAAATCTGTTGTGGGATTTCGTAATAAATATAATAAAATATTTGCGCGTGCGTTCACGGCGCAATAAAGCAAACCAGAAGATGTCACCGAACTCCCCCTCCCCCCTTGCGTTAAATGTTAAAGATAAGAAAAAATATTGCTTTTTTTAACATTTCCATCGTACAAACTACCTTTTCGCGAGCAAAATTATATTTTCATTTGAACACAGCCAACATCCCTATAATACACAGGGTGTTTAAATTATTTACATTTAATTTAGCATACAATAATAATAAAAATATACAAACAATTACGCGGTCACAATTAAAAATACACCGAGAAACGAGACTGTGAATATTTACAATTTGTATAATCGATAATTGTGATACATTTGTCCCCTAAACTCCGGATTATTCGTACACAAGGCATCGTACACTTACAACTATATAATACAGGGGAACTTCTTTAACGACCTGCCACTAAACAATTGTCTTTGTATCTACATGATATATCATGAGAAACAAACAATAGGAAGATGAATTTTATTTACGAGCAAGCGTGTCGCTTGCTAGAAAGCAATCAACGACGCCCATAGACATATGCAATACTATAGGCATTACAAATAAGTTGCCGGTCTTTGAAAAATATGTATGTGTATTAGTAAATAAGTATTTTAATTAATAATTAAACCTATCGCTTTGTATTTTGAGTTTAATTTAATTTTCCTACTTTTATGTAGGGTGATCTCATACTTTTGGCCGGCAGTGTAAGAAGGCTTGTTCTTTTGATGGATTTCTCGTATAAACATATGTGCACCATACCTCATTTAATCCTTTCGCTACCAGCGTCACATATATGTGACGAGCTATTTGTCAACCAATTTAACACATGGAATTATTTATGTATAGCCCGGTGTCACTTATATAAAACTTCTCATTTAGCTTACTTGGAACGTTATGAACACATTAAAAATAATTAAACTCCCCAAAACTTAATAATAATTGGTATCATATTTAAATAATAAAACGTCTGGGCTGGCTGGCGGTTTTTCTCCTAAGGCGCTGCTAAGCGAAAGAGCTAAATACAGTACACATTTGTAAATTTAATTGATATTTGAAATATTTTTAAAAACGTTCTAAACAATTATGGCTCACTATACTTTTAAATATTTATTTGCGTAATATGTGGACGGACAGTCATAACTTTTACTTAGCTACAATCGGCGATAATCAAACAAAAACAGAAAATAATAATGTGTATTATCTACATGAAGAAGTGGATTTTCGGGGAACTTAAACTAAATCTTACCGAAAAACGGCCGTCAGCAACTCTCCGCCTCACAACCACTATCAAGAACATCAAACACACTACCACTTTTTCACATTGTCTACGACGAAAAGTTCTGACTGTCCACAACGTAATGGTTTTCCACAAAGAAACGCCTGACTCCATTAATCATATTTTCGTAATGACAATATATAATATTACCCTGTTTATTGTAATTTTCGTTCCCCAAAATGAAAATACGTTTATCATACAAAAACAATCACTAAGAATGAAAGAGCCACGTCGAACAAATCACTCCAACAATGGAAGATCACGTATAATGGAATATTGCGACGTTTTTTGAGTTAATAAATAAATAAAAATTCGTATATATATATATATATATATATATATATATATATATATATATATATATATATATATATATATATATATATATATATATATATATATATATATATATATATATATATATATATATATATATATATATATATATATATATATATATATATATATATATATATATATATATATATATATACACATATGTAAAAGAAGACCGATCTATATAGTTTGACAACGCATCCATTCACTCGCTTTGTCCAACGTGTACCTTATATGGTACACGATGATACCACAAAAGGAACAGCTATAAACAAGCTAATTACTTACGGATTGACAATATAATCAAATAGCGTAATAATATATCAATATTTAGTCAAACGATAAAATTCTTGGCCTGAACAACAAGTCGGGCATTATCAGCTTGGCACTGAACGAGTTTTAAATTATAAAAATATTCTATGCAAGCTGGAGCTTTTTATCTAAAATGTGCCACTGTATTTTTTTAATTGAAACCTAACTTTAAGAAGCTTAGCCCATCTAGGTAAGTTGATATTGAACATTACATGATTTTAAGATGAGCTGGGATCAATTGAACATAAATATCAGAGCGTTGATTGCTTTCCATAAGGCGACACGCTCTGCTTTCCTGTTCCACAAAACCAGACACTTAAGACTTTCATCATCTGAAGATCATGAATATACTCTTGCTTATTTACAAGTTTTACAATATGGCAAGTGTTAGGACTACACCGTACAATTGATTGTCATAAAACACATTTAATATGATTTTTTTCAAAGCTCTTAATATACCCTTTGACGGGCAATATATCCTTTTGAAGGACCATTCCCATTGCCCAGACCCATTCATTAACCCATCACGCATATCTAAGGCGTATTAAGCAAGGCGTCCAAAATCGTAATAAATATCTGTAAAATATATTTATTACGGACTCTCATAAGTGGCAGCCACTGAGCTAATTAGTCGTCGATATGATAATTAATGGATGGATGGACGACCCATTGGCTCGGTGGCGGGACCTCCCGCCCACGGAATCAATGGTCGCGAGTTCGATCACCGCATCGGAACAAATAAATGTATGGCCTGCAAATATTTATTCCTTGTCTGGTAACCCCGCCAATCCGCATTGGACAAACGTGGTGCGTCAACGTCCGCTCCTCCAGAAATGGGGAGGCCCGTGCTCAGCAGTGGAACATTGGATTGACAGTGGGATGATCCATTTACTATTCAATGACTATTACTTTTGACACTTTGAAATACTTATCGCGGATCTTAGCTAAGTAAAAATTCTGACAGTCCACATAGTAATGGATTTCCGCAAAGTAACGCCTGACTCCATTAATCAACGCGTTGCATATAAAATGGACATTTTATAATGCATCAAATTTATTGCAAAAAAATATATAGATATTATTATTCAAATAAATTAAAAATTAAAAACAATAACAGACGCATTTGTGTGTACTTGATAAAATATACTTTTTTCTTTGACGAGTTATAACTATTATTCCAGTGTCAAGTAAAATACAATGACATCACTACAGCTTGTCACGTTACGTCTTGATAAAATGGTGGCTATTCTACCAAAACCTACTATGGACTTTTTCAGCCATTTTAAAAAGTCACGATACACACATTTATATCACTTTATCGCTTTCCTTTGTACGCCTTAATCGAACTATATTGTATAATACGCCACCACAACAATAAGACTGACAACAATGTAGGATTATAAAAATGAAATAAAAACACGTCAGCGATGTAAGTTGGCGGGAAAAGTCCATATAAGATATTTTATGATATTTTGCGGCGTGACGTCATGTTGGGTACTTCACACGCGCAATCACACATCAAACAATAGGCAATCGGACAGTAATTAGGAAAAAATCTAAATTGTACTCAGAAACGTACGTTTGTAAAATAGGTAGTAACAATTCATAATTTAAAATAATCTAATAAAATTTTAAAATTTATTTCATGATTTTTTATCTGTTCGCCATCTTAAATGAAACATCAATTGCAATGCGTGACGTCATCTGTGGGTGTGATGACGTCACGAGTTCTTAGATGACATGATTTGCAGTTTACACCACAAACGGTTTTTTAATGTTTAAGTTTTGTGTGTATGAAAAGGTTTATTTGAGTAAAATATTGTCTAATGTTATAATCTAGATGGAACCATGAAAAATATACAATTACGATCAATTTTAACACTTTCTGTAAAGTTGTCCGATCCCCTATTGCTTTTAATGTAATGTTGCAGCTAGTGACAAATTACGGGCTCAGCGCTAATAAACCGATTTAATTCGTCCTTATGTCGGACTTATTACAGTTATGGCATTATTTTTATAATAAAATAAATATATTAATCTAGTTAACATCATTCTTAGCTTGCAGCGGTATACAGTACAGTGGTACAGTATACAGGCCCCCTACCAAGTTACTGGTGTCTATAAAAATATATTCAGATCTTATCAATAAGAATGGGTGATTACTTTCTCGTCCCATATATGCTCTTAAATCATTAATCTGATTGCGATGAAACTTTGAGCCGCTATCGGCACGCCCTAGTTTTTGAATTAGTACAATCGTTTCACAATAGACGGCGTTGAAGTGCACGGCAGATGAGAACTTTTACATTGTACAATTTTTAATTACAGTGTAACTTTTCAGAAAAAATAATGCGTTACATTTTTACATAAATATTTGTGAACAATAACATGGATATATAACATATTATCACTTACAAAAGACTTCATACACATTTGACATAGTGTGATGAACGCGTCGTTTACAATAATGCACATATATACATATTACACACTTAAACATATATTATCATTATTCTACATTAAATGCCAACTAGTTTGGATTGTGGGTCCATGTTTACTTAATTTACATGGATAGTTTTATTTACAATCTGATTTTATAGGCTAAATGTATTGTGTTTTAAAACTGCCTGAGGAAAAGAAGATATAGGTTTAATGGTTTTAAACATTATGTGGACAGTCGGGAATTTTACTTGGCTAAGATCCGCGACAAGCAAACAAAAGCAGAAAAATAATAATGTGTGTTTATATACTGGACGAAGGGAATTTACGGGGAACATAAAATAAATCTTACCGAAAAACATAGTTTGCAAGGTGGAAAAATGATAATGTGTGTTTGGCGTTGTGGATTTAATTTAAGTTCCCCGTACATTTCATCCAGTAGAAAAACACACATTATTTTTCTGTTTTTGTTTGCTTGTCGCAGATCTTAGCTAAGTAAAAGTTCTAACTGTTCACATAGTAATGGATTTCCGCAAAGTAACGACTGACTCCAGTAATCGTATTAAACATTATTTGATAATAACAGACTCAAGCTTGACACATTAATTTTATTATATTCGTAGTGTAAATGCATGTTGGTACATGACTCCGTTCCCCTTATTACGTTTCGATAGTATGTTGATTAGCCAACATGTGTTCCACAGACGACGGCCCACAATCAATTGATCATCGTTAAAAAATAGAAAACTGGACTTTTAATTGGATTATTTCACATTTTTGTATGTATGTAGTATAATTTTTTTTATATAGGGTAATAGTTGTTCATAAAATGCGTCTCAGTAAATTGAGCTTTTTTGAACCCACTACCCTGTACGTCACGCTGCGTAACACTTTCTGTGACCTACTATAAAAATTTAAATAAATTAATAAATATATAAAGTAAAACAACAAATAATTTTTAATATTAAAGTACAATTATGTGATGAACTGTGAAACGTCACGTGACGTCTTTAGACTTTGCCGCCCTCCCCCCTGTCACACGGGCAGGCGACACTCCGCCCCCCTGCATACGTATGTATTTTATGAACGGCCCCTTATAAATAATAAAACGAATAAATAAAATGCATAAAATTTGTTGGTACTTCGAGAATAGACATAAAACACAATGATAATCTTAATGAATATAAAATTCTTCCAGCCTGAAAAACCACAAGTTACATATATGTGGATGCAAAAAGCGAAACGCGTCACAACGACAACAGATGTCCAATCAAAAAAGTAATTATTGCATATTCGAATCAGAAAAAATATACTGATACGAATGGTCGCACAGTCCTACAGCCTCACAGCTCTACGACGAATAGAAACTTTTGTATAGCTTTGAAACTGACTGGTGTTGATCAGATGCAATTTCTTTAGAAATAAAAAAAATCTTTTGACTCTTGCGGTTTCCTACGTATCCACTATTTTGCATCGACATTAACCACTTAATATATTATGTGTAATAATGTTTCATCTACTATGTTTTCATCAATATATACAATCACAGAGTCTCTAACTTTAATCATACTAATATAAATCATTATTGCTATTCCATGATATCAATGTTATTATATACATATACTACAATTTCAGTTATAGTTTCAAGATCACGGTGTAGGCTGAAAAAGATCACAGATCAGACTGAAATATCACAACTATAGTTTTCATGACGCCATACTGTTGGTTCGACACAAAATATTACACTAAGTACTTGTTCATGCATACATACATACATACATACTATGGCTTTATTCTATTCTCATTGCAAGCCAATAACTTCATATAAGGCACTGGTGATATTCATGGCCTTGCTTCACAAGTATTGCAGAGATAAACACACCACATTTACAGCCCCACATTGCAATTGTGGGTACTAATAAAAACCCAAGACAAGGACAAATACCCACGTTTAAAATAAATACACCTAATTCTGTTTCTACACGGTAGACATGTTCCAGACAAAACTGTGTAAACAAAAAACAATGGTGATACTTCATATTTAATAGAAAAAAAGGGGAAGTTATATATCCTTCAACCCTGTAAAAGATAATTTGTTTATTTATCTGTGACAATTCACAGGTGAAGTTGGATAGAGCATAGTAGGTCTCGCTAGGCAGACCCGTGCTGAGACCTTTCGATTCTGTCATTATTCAAATTTGAAATACATGTATAAATACACATAAATAAGTACACACATACATAACATATATAATATATATATATATATATATATATATATATATATATATATATATATATATATATATATATATATATATATATATCTATATATATAATCATGAAAGCGTTGCTACTGAACGGTAAAAAACATGTCGATTTGGTTCTTTGGTAGTTAAAATGATTCATACGAAAAAACCATTATGAGTATACTGTTAATAAAAAGATTTTTCTTTACAATTTCAATTAAATAACCTTTTTAATGTTAAAAACGGAGTCATTTTTTTTCTAGACCATTTTAAATCAAAACCGTGTAAAAACAGAACTGGGTGTAACTATAGATCATTCGAATATTTACTAATTGGTTCAGAAATGCAACACTTCATCACTAAGCATCATATATTCTTGAAGTATATCCATGCGTGGTAAAATGTTGGAGTTTACTTGAAATTTTGGTTAAAGCTTTAAGGACATCAAAATTATGAAATGCAGTAAATTCCACAAGAGAGATTACGAACGCAAATGTCAGTGGATGAACAACATCTAGCCGCATGATAAAAACCAATCTGAAATCCTCAACCGTCAACCCTCATTCGAGGCGAGCCCAACAGGGGACTGAATTTACGAAAACTTTGACACCGCATTTTGTAATGACTAAGAATTTTATTTTGAAATTCAAATTAAAATGCAGTAATTTGTTAGAACATGGTGTTTTATTATGTATTAAAGCGTAATTTGTGACATAATTAAACAGATTAATTATGAAAGGCCACTCTCCGAGCGGGATGGATGATAGAAGAGCCGGGAATTCCCCTCCAGTATTACTGCTTTATATCTGCAAGCCTGTGAAAACTTAGGACTAGGTTTATGGTTATACTCCCAATCATTTCTACCATAAAAGTAGCTTCTACTGATGCAAAAATCGAACCCACGGCCCTTGTATTGGAAAGCGAACACTGTGCTATTTGGGTTGCAAATAAAAAAAATAATTTAACTTTTCATTGATTTTACATTGATTTTTTATTGTAACCTACACCACGATATTAAAACTAGAATAATTAAACTAGCTCAAACGCATTATATATATATTATATAGACCAGAACCTCAATTTCTCTAAAATAAACAAGGTTGTTGTTCCTATATGGTAATTGCGCTAGAAATAAGACTAATATTTACAACTTATTACATAAGGTCAAATAATTTATACAATTTAGATTACAACTTCCAATCCATAGGTAACTAGCGTCCTTCCTAATGCTTTGGCTTTAAACAGAATTTTGGTTAGCACTTCATGAAACACTGTGCCGATGAAAATAATACTAAGCGTCTGTTAAACAACCTTATCTATCACTTTACACTACAATTCATTATTTGCACAAACAAGCATCCTTCGATAATGCATCTCATCTCACCAACACTGTCAGAATTTATAAAATCCTTCCTTGTTCATACATTGGCACAGTTATCCGCACTGAACGTAAGGAGCCATCCATAAATTACGTCAAATGATTTTGAAGACATCTTTCTTGTCAGATTGAGTTTTGAGAGTTACAGCTTTAAATCTATGCATGTGTTATCAAAAAGGTTAAGACTCATTTCGCTCTTGTCATATAATATCACACCTTGTTGACCTCTCGTATTTTATGGATAGGCCCCTAATCACATGTCAAATCTTTCTCTATAAACCTCTTGTTACCCAACCACCACATTAAGTGGTTTTCACAAAGCACCATTAAAGACTATGGTTATCCATAATAACCATAATAATACTCCATGTACTATTTTACTTGTCCGACCGCCTCTTGATTGGGCTCCGTTGATTTAAAACTACTTTCGCTTTTGTACGGCTCACTTTTGAAACTTGAATCCGACTGGTTAGACGATTCGTTTTGCCTGAAGCTCGAGTCCTGCTTATCGGACTCATTGGCTGTGAAGCCGTAAGGCTTCTGTTTTGTTTGCTCTTGTTCCCTCTGCTGCCGACGTCGCTGTTTCGACCACAGCTCGTGGCAATCTTGCCATGTCGGCAGTTCAGGTGCTGGCATTCTGTAAAACATTTCATTGAACTCTGATTTATCTATGAATAATAGAATAAGGAATGATCATATAAAAGAGTGATGAAAGGAGTAAAAATTGATGTGAAGTAAATGTTGATGATAGTCAATACAAAATGAGGTAAAATAACAAAATGCACTTCACATCAACATTCTGTAATTGTATGGTAATTCATCTTGCTCTATATAGCTGGGGGGGGCTATATACTCTCACTCTCACTCTCACTCACATATATTTGTAAAAACTCTATGCTAATTAATAACATAATATAATAAAATAATATATCTTTAAAATAAAAAAATAACGTTACAATATAATTATTAATATCAACAATGACTGACTTATCTGTAAATTTGAAAATATTACTAAATAACAGAATACTTCAAGAGAAGAAATACTGAGTCAGGGAGTATCTTTGCCTAACCGCTTGTCCGGTATTTATGATATTGGTACACGGGTACGCGACCCCAGCCTCCCGAGCTACTGCCGTATCACTCCTCGTCTTCCATTGCGCTAGTATCATATCCCTATCATCCTGTCTAAACCTATCTTTTCTTTCCCCTGCCTTTTCATTTCTTCTCTCTCTCTCTCTTTCTCTCCGCCAATGCACGGTCTGCCGTGCCAAAGGATGCGTGATTAGGAGCGAGCTCAGTCGCAAGCGTGCCGACCGCCCCGGGATCGGTCTCCCCCGAGTACTATAGTGTCTTACCTCAGCATGCAGGGCTCTGCTGAATCTGACCTCCATCCTCCCCTTCGGCTCGTGGAATTCATTATGACGAATCTTAATATACCTAATTCGTTAAAAAATGACGACGACGTGGTTTGCCACCCGTCACATCCTGATTCTCACGAGGGCGAGAAGCGACGAACGCAGAGCCGTTACGCTACGATGAATGTGAGAGGACGGATGGATGAAAAGTTGGATGAGTGTGAAGGAAGCAAGGAGGGTGTGTTGGGCCGAAGCCGATGGAGATCTGTAGTTTCTGCCTAACCCTACAGGGAGACAGGGGTGACTATATGTATGTATGTAAATACTCACTGATCTGGCACCACATTTTTCAGCCAGGGACTTTTCAGTGCCTCCTCAGCTGTTATACGTTTATCTGGGTCAAGTTCCAGCATCCGATCAAGCAGATTCAGCGCGGGGCTCGGCATGAAGGCAAACTGCTCCCTGATACAGCGCTTATGGAACCGCTTGGGACGGAGAGTGTGCCATAGAGGTAGATTTACAACATTAGGCCACACACCAGGAACTGGCGTACCGCAAACCCTTGAGATCATTTCTAGTTGCATCATTTCTGTACTCGCCTGAAATTTTGAAGTTGCACCATGAAGTTGAACAATTTTATTTATTATTATTAATAGAGTCAGTAAAAAACACATTATTAATTCTGACAATTCTTTTTTTTACGGTCATAGAAGCTTAACAACAACGGAAAGAATCGTAATAATATACGATCACGTACAAATAACGAGTAATAGATGTGTGAACACATCGCTTCGATCGAATAACTTATATCTATGCATTACAACATATGTTTAAGTTTACTAGCAGGCTCGGCCAAGCGTTGCTGTGGTTCAGTTATAATATGTAGAATTAATATTATACTAAACCATAGATTCTCAACGGGGGCGGTACCATCCCCTAGTGGGCACTGGAGCTGGGGCGATAGCGGGTCCAAAGGCAAATGGGGCCTTATGAAATATCTCTTTTTTCATGAAAAAGCATTTTATTAAGCAGTCTAAAAGGCTATTATTATGAAATAAATAAATATTTTGTCTTGTAAAGGGCGGTAGTCCATAAAAGTTTAGGAACCTATGTCGACATTCAATAAAGTGAAATAAATATTCATTAATAAATATTAAAAGATTTTAAGCGATCTCTAAAACACTAATTTGAGAATGAAATGTTATGTACAATCAGCGAAAGCGTGGTAATGGTTATGTAGTATGTGAATCTAAAAAACACATGTTCTGTCACACCTGAAACAATGGGTGTTTGAGGAACAGTTCACCCAATATACATCCCATGGACCACACATCAACGGCGGGACCGTAACGTTCTTCCCCGAGTAGAAGCTCCGGCGGTCGGTACCACAATGTGATCACTTTGTTTGTATACGGACGTTGTCGATCCTCCGCCGACCACAGCCGGGCTAGACCAAAGTCTCCGAGTTTCACTTCACCCCTAAAAATATACAAGGTTACATTTCAATAATTGTTAGTACAGTGTAGCAATCTATCTATCTTTTTGTAGCTTAAGAGAAAGGTTAATCTTATTTAACCTTTCTCTTAAGCTACAAAAAGGTAGCACTATAGGCAAATATTCGTTCGCAAAAGTGATGACTGATATTGCAGACACGGAATAATTTTCTATGAGATAGAAGGGAAAACGATCAAGCGTGTCAGCTGATGGAAAGCAATCAACACTTGACTAACACGAATATGTATACTTGTTTTTTGTAGATTCCAATATCGTGTCGGTTCGGATACACCGCTGGGGGTAGCTGGTTCCACAGAGTAGTTGTACGTGGAAAGCAGTATTGGGAAAACTATACCATACAGGATTGCCATACATCCAGATGGTGAATTCATCGAATGGCAAGCATTGTTGGATGAAAATGATTCACAAACAGAGAAACAACTAGCCGAGCAACTGGGAGCTAGTGAACAAGCTCCTTCCAATCGGCTACGAGAAATGAGAAATAGACCTCTAAGGTTCTGGATTCAAAACTATACATTATTTTATAACAATTTCTTATCAAATTTGCATTCATATTATATTTAAAACATCAAATATTTTTTTAAGTCCGTTTCATAGTGTCTGTTTATGATCATTATAAATATCAAAATAAACATACATCAGAACAAACTCACTTATTGTTCATCAATATATTACTGCATTTGATGTCTCTGTGTAGGAAATTCTTTCTGTGGCAGTATGCTAGTCCATCCAATAACTGCCTCATAATGGATGCATTGTGCGATTCTGTAAAATCGACCATCTTGGATTCCAACAAGCCCATTAAGTCATGGTCCATGTACTCAAAGACCAGGTAAAATGATCCCTTATCCTGTGATAGAAACAAAAATATATGGGTTACATATACATATTACAATTTCCTATATCAGATGTAACTTTATTTATTTCAATAGTTATATTTCATTATCATCATCAATTTGAGCTTGGAAATAAGTCTCCTACAAGACATATTATATTTAAATAATATTACACCTAATTCTCTTTTTACACAAATTTTTTGGGAATGTATCTATTGTGTAAAAAGAGAATCCTACTTTTGATTAACAATGTTACCCATACTTAATTTTTGCGAAACATTTCATTTTTTTGCAAAAGTAAAGTTTCGTCAAAGTCGACTTGACAAAATTTACTAATAACTCTAGTAATTCTTAAAGAACACTCAACTCGCATACTGTTAGAAAGAGCACAATGTAAAGATATTTTCAAGAAATCTGAAGGGATCGATCACTTGTAGTTTTTCTAAATTGCAATGCAAAGTTCATGTTTAAATAATCTCCTGTTTTTAGTTTGGAGGCTCCTATATTTGTTTACTAGTAACTTTTGTAAAAAAATATCATTGGATAAGGACCTCCTATGTAAATAAAAATAATTGTTGCCATACTTTTCGATTAAAAAAGAACTTATTGAAAACCCCAAATCTAGGCCGATTTAATTTTAGGGGGTGAGCACGTAGGAGACGACCCCACCCCGACTATTATCCGTGATTTTCGTCGCGGCCGAACACCTGTTTATCAGTGTACTATACCAACCTTTCTAAAGTCCATGGCATCCTGTTTATCAGTGACAATTTCCCTCAAATTTACAATGTTCTTGTGATTTAGCTGTCTGAGAATCTTGATCTCTCTCACAGCCGTGATCGGGAAGCCCTCTTTTTCATTCTCAAGTCGAACTTTCTTTAATGCAACAAGTTGAGATGTGTTCTTGTCCCGTGCCTTGTATACTTGCCCATATGTGCCTTCCCCTATTTGTGTTATAACCTATGGAGAAAGGTAACATATCAACCACATACATTTTGGGAACAGAAAAAGATTCATATTAGAGTGGAGACCACGTGTGGGATGATCACGGCTGGAACGAACGTCAAATCAAAGATAGAAACAAATAGCGAGGTTTTCTATTCAGAATGACCACAAATTATGTCGAAATCTTAAGTTAGTTTTTGAAAACTCCAGTAGGATATTTACTACTTTTACTTCAGTAGGATTTTTACGTTGATTACTACTTTTTGTAGGATTTCATCCCTAAACGTTTAGAAATCGGCTAACTACTGAAAAATGTTACTTTTACTACACTCTAAAATTACTGCCATTACCTGGAAGCCATCAACACATTTCTCGCCCCAGTCCTTAGCGTGGTGTGTGGGCGTAACAACGGGCACCACTTTAGAGCCGCGTCGCTTCAATATCCGCGGCCTCTTTAATTTCGATCCAGTCTGAAAATAAATATAACTTATGTGTTTACTTATAAAATAAAACATGCCAATAGACTACAAGACTGACATTTTTATTTATTCCTTTTTTATTTGTGATGATTAAATAGAATTTATCTATGACACTGAACACTATTTATAAGCACTGTCAAATTAATTGAACTTTTAAGTAATATTTTCTTGAATTTTCTTTGCTTTCTTACTTTCTCCACATGGGTTAAAAACAACTTCTAGAACATTCTAAAGACTCCAAGGATACCTTTACTATACTTGTTCAGTGACCTTTACATTTTTCTCGAAATACAGTGTAATTATTAAAGCTATTATTATTATTATTATTTGGTTTTTGTATCTGCTTTCTCAAGGGCAAGTAAGTACGTACGGTATTGTCGCGCGTTTTTGGCCTCGAGGTGAAGACATGCGAGTAATTTTCTCGGCGTGATGCGGGGGGAGGCGTTGACCCATCCAATTCATCACCACTCAGCTCCTCGGAGCCTGGTATCACTGAAATATTAGACAATTTTAAATATGTTGAGAAAAATAATTTAAATTAAATGTATTATTGTATATCATTAAAGACTAATTCAATTCCCACTATTAGTTCACAACCTCCTGATATATATATTTATATATATGTTTTTCAAATTTTCAATCGAATTCAAATACATTTGTGTTCTTACAATATAATATTAGCTAAGGGTAGAGCCTAGTTTTTCGTAGAATTCTAGTGTGAGGTCTAGAGTCTGGTAACATATGTAAAAAAAAAATTAAAAAATAAAGGTATTATTATTTTTTTTAACTTGTGGATGGCACTTCATGTTAATACATATTTAAAATTTCTATGTTGAGCTTAAGAAATTGAGAGAGTTGAGAAATTGTCTTTATTTTTTTTATATTACTTGTTTTTTGTTTTTATACTAACCAGGTGGCATAGGTAGATTCATGATGCCAGTCCTCTTAGGTTTCTCCGGCTTCTTAACAGGACTAGGGGGCGGCGTACTCAATGGACTCTCATTGGCGATTGTTTTAAGGTCCTCAACCTGAAATAATTCAATGTGAACATGTGAAGAACCTTCACATGTGTACATAACACTGCATGATTTAAAAAATATACATATTTGAAAACAAAAAAAAGAATAAGCTTTTCATGGGAGAAGTAGGTATATGAGCAAGCAGTCACTTGACAGTAATTAATCATCGCTATCCAATGACATCTCCAAGGGCACTGCAGATATATTGCCTTAGGGCTAGAACTCCAGATCCTTACACTGAACATCGATATTCTATAAAGGTTAGTACTTCCGTAGTTGCATGGCTCTAACACTATTAAGAATTATTAATATTTTCATTTTAATATATGGATGATATTATGCTTTTAAATACACTTAATTTTCTTTGTACATTTGATTTTTTAGGAATGTACCTATAGTATAAAAGGAATTGTAGGTGTGTTTGTATGTGTATACACACACACACACACATATATATATATATATTTTTATATATATATATATATTTTTATATATATATATATATATATATATATATATATGTATATATGTATATATATATATATATATATATGTATATATATACATTTATTAAGTGTAATGAATATTGTACTCGGACATGACTTTAGCTTACCATCAAGCAATCTGCTTGCTCATTTACAAATCTAATCTATAAAAAAATACAACCTAATTGCTTCTGACAGACAAACTACATTTTACTAAACATAATGTTACATACCTGAGTATTGGGTGGCATGGGCAGTTTAGTAAGACTTTTAGGTTTAGTTGTGGGCTGTTGTTGGCTATTCTGAAAGTAAACTCCATCAACAACACTACCCCCCACTTTGGGTAATGGCGGCAACGGAGCGGACTTCGTTGCAGGGGCAAGCTCTGTGGGTGGCGTCTCCTGTGCCTTTTGCTGGGTAAAAAAAAGCATACATAAAAAAAATTACTCTCGCTCACACACAAAGATAGTGATGCTGCCAAGGAGTGAATTTAACATGAGACATTTGTAATAATAAACCATGTAAACAACAATCATGTTTCACAAATGGTAATCCTGTCATTGGGTCTCGTTTAAAATTGAGGGGTGTTGCCCTAATCACAAAGTTTGACAGATGGATTGGGCATCGCAGAATGATTTTTATTTTCAGGTAGATGCTACTGCAGTAATTGGGGGGACATGTTTTATGCCGGCTAAGATACCGCAAGTAAGCTATATAATAAAATTTTTTTGTAGGCTCCTTAGTAGGCACTGGAGCTTATAATGGTAGCGGATTCAAAGACAAATAATTTTTCATGAAAATACCTCTATTTTCATGAAACATTATTTTATCTAGCTGCCTAAATGGTTTGTTATTAATATGGCGTACATAAACTTTTTTCTTGTAAAGGGTGGTTGGTAGTCCATGAAAAGTTTGGAACCTATACTTTATGTTATTACTAAAGACCAAAGCTCTACTCGGAAATTGAATTGAAATATTGGAAACACTGCTTTAATATGAAAAAATAACATTTGTATCCTGGCAATGAAATGTCAACCTTATTTCTAGGTTGTTTTTATGCATCAATGCCTTGAGAAGAACAACCACTGACCTCTGCACTGTTGCTATCCTGCTCTCCATTAGCAGTTATCTCTGGAACTGGTTCTGTTGGCGATTTTGTATTTGGGAGGAGTTCACTGGAGGTATCCTGCGATGGCATTGGAATGTCCACTATGTCTTGTGCCACACTCTCCTTGTCCCTTGCCTCTTTGTTGTCACCGTTTTCTTTTGACGCCTGTTTAACAAACTTTATTTTTAATTTTTTTTTAGAAGAGTAACAATTGATAAAAGTACTATAAATCTACAATGGCATATTGGCTTAGGTATAAATTTCCGTACCCGACTAAATACTTGTATACGCTACCTGACGACCAAAGTGGTCGCGGGTTCGATTCCCGTATCGGAATAAATATATATTCATGGCCTAGAGATATTTATTCCGAGTATGGTAACCTCGCCGATTCGCATTGGACAAGAGTGGTGGATTAACATCCATTCCTCCAGAGATGGGTCGGAGGCCCTTGCTCAGCAGTGAGACATATATGGGCTGTGAATAAAAAACTGCCTACAGGTTTTTATTCAATCTGAATATCCCATCTATTAGTCTTGGAAAAGCGTGAAGGTTATATGTAAATGCCCATTCATTTGGGATTGAACTGGGCCCACACAAATTGAGATTACACAGGCCTCACAATAAAGGATAAATGTGTTTTTAAAAAAGCTACAATCATTTTATAAATAATAACTGTAAAAGAAAAAACGTAAAACTTTGTAGGTGGAAGGTGAATCTACATTTTTAATTGTAAGCTCAGAGCTCACTTCTCTTATTACTAAATGCCAAAAATATGACATATAACAGAAGTTCAAAAAATAATTTGTGTAATATATAAAAATAGACTAATCCTAATCAAAGACATGTAAATAAAATCAGAACTATACCTGTGTTGAACTGTCGTTTGTGTTGTTCGACAATTCATCAATTGTTAGTATTTCAGTATTGTTGAGAGATGTGTTTGAAGATATGGCACCTTGAGACTCTTCTTCTTTCTGACTCAAGATCTCTTGCAATTTCTGTACAAACATATGTTCATAATATTTCTATGTACCTTAATATTTGTGTTTTACATATTGGCTTTAATATTACTAGAATTCTTGTTAAACATTCCAAATAAGCTTATAATAGTTACACTAGGAAATGGTTCGCATCAACAGTTTAATAGAGGATACGAAATTACAACCACAGACCGATCTTTAGCTATGTCACAGACTCTGTGGTCATATTTTATAGACGAGTCACATAGAAGCAATCACTTCCACTTCCATTTAAATTACTAGCTCTTATATAGTTTTACTTCTATGTGATACGATATAGATATTTAGATATTACACACCTTAGCTCTTTTATGTTTATCTTTAACAAGTTCGGCAAATAGACTTGTATCACTAATCTTCTCCTTAAAATCTATCCTCCTCTGTAGCAGTGTTGGAGGACATGGCGATTCAGGTCTACCCCTGTAGGCAAAAATACATGTTCACTATATGCAATGTGAATGATAGGATAAACGATGAATTGACATAAGCAAGAAATAACTGGATAAAAACAGAAGATATGAAAAAGAAAATAAAAGGATTTATATTGTTATTTTTTTTTTATGGGATACGGAGGCAAACGGGCAGGCGTGTCACCTGATGGAAAACAATCAATGCCACCCATAGACATCGTAGCGCCATAAGCAGTGCAGAAGCGTTGCCGACCTTTAAGAAAAGTTTCATTATGGGCGGGGCCTCCAGAACTCAACCGCTCATTTTTATTATATAGGGGTATTTCAAGGGCACGTCCCTTGAATACGTCATTTGAATTCAAAGAATCCGGCAACGTGTTTTTGACTATTTCGTCATTATAGACGTACAGTAACCCTCCGTTTATCCGAAATCTGCTATATGCGAACAAATTTTTCCAATTTTTTTTGTCTTTGTTCACAACTTTAAAAATATGTACGTAAAAGACCAACGTCTAATAAATCTATCCCCCACCCATCGAATACCATCGCGACCCATTCCTTATTTGCTCGTGACACCTTTTTAAATACATACTTTTTTAACAAGTTAACACAGTTTTTTCAGTCAATCATATATATCATATAGTCAAATCAATAGCATTCTACGAACACACGTTTTACAATCATATTTCGCGGTATGGACGCAGTTCCGGGTGTTTCACGCCGGAAAACAGGGAATTTCAGTTTATCCGAATCAACCGCCGTCCCGGTCAATCCGGATAAATGGGAGTTTACTGTATGTGGCCAGCGGTGATCACTTACCATCAAGCGACCTGCATGCACGTTTGTCTGCTATGCTATATTAAAAAATAAATCTCACCTGTGTCTTTCTCTGTTACTCTCGGCATGACGCGATCGGTGCCTGGGCGGCGATGAGGACCGCCGTCGACTCCTCGATACGGAGCGTCTTCGCTTTAATGAACTGCGGCTGTTTGATCTACGATTATACAATTATATTTTATAGATATATATTTTAGAGTTAGTGGTGGCTAGTACAATATGTACTCACATTTGAATAAAAATATGTATGGTCTACAGGTAGAAGTTTATTCTGAGTCTATATGTCCCACCAAACGGCATTGGACAAGCATGATAGCAACAGTAGGATATAGATACATATGGTGGGATGTAGAGCCACGCTGCACACGAATACTTTGTCAAGAATGGCATAATATTTGTCAGTAGCATGAATGGACCGGCTCATCTGGAGAAGTACCACACTCCTGCAGAAAACGTTTGAATGGTAGGCTTAGCTACCACGCTTCGTACGGTTTCGAGCGTTCGAGTTGCTGAGACAAATCAAGTGCATGCTTTAAGCGTTGTGCAGATGCAGAGAAGTCTTTCCTCAAATTGCCGTAGTTTTTAGGAAAGGCCGGGTTAACCCTTAGTAGAGTACCCTTAACGAGCAGACTTGCATGAGGAGAATGATAAGTGTAGCTGTACTGGAAGCAAGGAAATTAAGCCGAGATCGTAGCAGATGGAGATCACCTCTCTCTGCCTACCTCTTCGGGAAACAGACCTCTTGGGCTCCCCTACTATATGTATGATAAGATGAGTCTTTATACCTATGGTGCGTACGAGATTCCCTATGCCTTTCCCGTTCACGACTGCGGTGCCTCCGTCGTGGACTTTTGCGTCGATGTGCGCGACGTGGACTATAGTCGCGGGTCCGCACCGGTTCGTGGACCGGCGAATCTGAAATCGTTAAAATAAGAGGTGTGAAATGTATATTTTTTCGTGTTGCTAATAACACTTTGTTAGCAAACTATATAGATGAATAAAGGAGAAAAGTATGAAAATTTGCTATTTATTTATATTTTCATTTCCTACTCTGAAAGAGATGTACAGGGAATAGAGTAGCTGAAAGGCCATGACCTACAAATTTAAGACACCCATTCCTTGCTCAATTACTATTATGGTAAATGACCCTGTATCACAAGGAGTGGCTGAGATTTATGGACTACTCACAGCAAAGATAAACGACGCCTTTATGTTAAAAGATAATGATGTTTTTACTAATGACGAATTGTTTATTTTTTTATAATTTACAAGAAAAGTTTCACGCCCACCATCTAAATGAGTAACGATTTAATACTGTACGTATTAACCGAAACAAATTTCCACGTAACTCTACTATTAGCGATATTTCTGAACCGATAATACATTAAAACAAGTCACTCAAGTCCAGTCTTATCTAAAACGCCAGGAACACTTCTGCCATGTCCTATGGGCAGCAGCCAGCAGATGTCTATATAGGTGTCGGTTATCGCTTTCCACTTTCTATGTCATAAAAAAAGTTTTTTTTTGGCAACCCTCAGCTCTCATAATCTGTAAGTCACAGGGCGACCCTGTAGGACAACACAGGTAGGTTACGCTACAATTAAATGGACATGTAGAGAGACTTTATAATGTCTCACACACTACCAGTGCATACCAAACAGTTCCCCTCCATGCGCTGTTTTTCATCATCGGGTGCCGTGAGTTAACAACTATCATCATACATATGAGGCTAATTTCTAAAATATTAAAATAGTTTTAACCTGATATAACCATAATAGGTGACTGCGGCCGTTGTTCTGACCAATAATCCCTCTTAACACGATCATACTCCTGTTCAGTGTCGGAGTCAATAGTCACAGTTTCGTGATAAGAGGGTACGGAAGGCGTATGTGGCGTCATCGACTTTTGTCTCCTTCTGAAATTAAGGACACGAAAGCTTTAGATTACGGATATACAGAATGTTAATGTTTTCGTTTAAAAAACCATACATTGATAAAGTTCCAGGTAAGAGAAACAGCATTTATCTTACTACTTTCATTTTAAAATATTTTATTTAAATTAAAAATAAAAGTGTATCAACGTTGAGCTAAACAGTTCGAACATATGACGTAAAGGGATCAATGACCTCTTTAAAAGTAAAGAGAATGATGACCTTATTAAAACACATGTCAATAAACTGCAACATGTTGCTGGTGTCCACGAGACACTGGTTGTGCTACAAAGGTTGTGATTAAACACAAATTGTGACTAACAGTATTTTATAAAATATATTGTTTTTAGGAGAAACTACGTAAAGGTAATTTTTTTACGCTAATACTAAGACAATTGTATGAAGAAATTAGACGGTATTATTTTTTGTATTAAAAAAAACAGTATTACTATACTATATTGAAAAGGAAAATCATTTTCATAGTAAAAAGATTTTTTTATAAACAAACTATTGTTTTTAATTCCAGCATAATTTAAATGAGACAAAATAAAGTAAAGGTTATCATAGTTACCTATTAATATACCAGAAACCTCACTTTCTTAAAATTAGTAGAATGCCTAAGCATGCTTCTACCAGATTCCACCACCTCTCGCACTAGTCACTCGCACTATCCAGGACCCTCTTCGCTAGCTTCTTACTTCACACTTCACAAAACACTATATAACTAATGTCTACTTGGACCGCAATGCTCTAACTACGACTCTGAACGAAAAAAACGTGAGAAAACGATCCCACAATGACACAATTATATATTTTATAATATAATTGGGGGATCATTTTCTCACTTTTTTTTTTAAGTATTTATTTTGTTTTACCAAAATAATTTTAACATAATATTTTTACCCAAAAATAATGCATTGCAAGAATATATTGCCTCTATCCCCAAGGCTCGATCCCACAACCCTGCGCAGGGTGTGAATGTCCCTGTTTTGAATATATTGCTGCTTTGAAATAATAACTATTAAATAATATCTATCCATATACCAGACAAACAAATCTGCTTGTTACCAATTATACTGAATAATAATGTAATATTAGTTATTTTTCATTTTGAAATATTAATTAATTAAGACATTAAATCACAGTCAACCCTTCCTCATAGCATGGTCCTTTTTAAATGATTTATCTTTTTCCAACATTAGCCCAGAAAAATAGAGGCCTATACAGAAAAAAGTAAAGAAAAATAAATCAATAGTGATTACCTTAAATCCATACTGCAAGCATGTAAAGCATTAAACACAGTTAGTAAATAATTAATAAAAATTAACATGCATGATTTTGATATGATATCGACCCAGACAATTAGAAAAAATAGGTCACCCTATATATGTTTTCGAGTTTCATTTTCGAAAAAAAATTTCTTATTAGACTTGATCGATTATCTTGGAATATATACAAAATATAGTTAATTTTACTAACACAACATCTATTTTGAAATACAGTTTTTGTAATATGAATGAAGTAGTAGTTTTGGGATAAATGAATGGCTGAAATCACATAACTGTTCAACATAACAAACAGAAAAATATATACTAATAATATTATTTTACCTTGAAACTTGTGTCTCTATATGTGGAGAGTATATAATGGGATTATGTATGATTTGCTCTCTGTGTAATATAGCTCTATGTCTTGGAGAGCCATCATGTCTTTCCCGCATCAAAGGAGGAGTTGTGGGAGATACTGGTGAACATGAACCATTCCGCAATGGAGATGATCCTTTCTCCCATTCACTTATAGGCACCTTTGTATACTTCTGTGGGGTTGGCGGACGAACAGGAGTTCCCATAGGCACATTATCATCAGGTGATACACTCTCTAGACTGGCAGATCTAGACCTGTGTTTTGACTTCTTCTTACGTTTCTTTTTTTCCTTCTTTCGCTTATCTTTCTTTTTTTTATAATGAGTGTGTTCGTCGAAATCAGGCTCCACCTTTTCATATTCCAGTCCACGTCGCTTTCTCGATACTGCTGAAGAAGAATCACGTGTAAGAGAGAATTCTTCAATTGCACGCCGACTGGAAGTGGTTGTAACTGATATTGTCTTGTTGTCAAGAAATGTGCGTATTGAATGGGACTTTCTTGTACGGTCAAGATCATCAGCAATGTGTCGACCAATTGAACTGGCCTCACTTTCTATTTCCCCAGCCTCTGGAGCTGAAAGATCCTCTGAACTAACATCAGAGTATTCAACCAGAGGTTTATTAGAATTAATTGTAGCATATGATTGTTCTTGTGTACCACTTGAATGACTCCTATTTTTCTTATAGACATGTTTCTTATGCTTATCCTTGTGATGTTTGCTGTGCCGCTTGTCATGGCTTCTTTCCATGGTCAACTGGGGCAGGTTCTCTGCCCGGTGTGGACTCTTCACATTACAGTAACTGTCAGAAAAAAATAAAGATTATATTTATTGCAACAAGTTCAAACTTGAGTTTAGTCTATTTTTTTTTTTACAACAATTCTTACTTAAATATCAGGTTGGCAAGAAAATCTGAGTTTTTATTACTCATAACTTGTAGAAAACCATCCTGAATTCTAGAGTTTCCATGGCACATATAACAGAGTAGCAAAATACTAATAAGTGTTTTTAATAGCAAAAAATACTTGTTTCATTTATTAGTTAGGTACTTAAGAATCACTAAGTCAAGATATATGCAAGGACATCCTATATGTGACATCATAAATACATTCACATTGTCAAGAGGCAGCAGGTGTAAGTTAAATATTAGAAATAAAGATAAAATTGTATTGCCTGCTTTTAATATTTCGAAAGTTCAAAACTTCATCATGGGCCTAAGGTTGTGGTAAATGGTAGAATGGACTGGTTTTCACAAACCAATGTCATCATCGGGCACATGTTTTTTGTATTTTTGATCTATACCTATATAAATATAATCAGTTTTATTTATATTGCCTTATATACTGTTTTGTTTTATTCATGGGAGATGACTTAATGTATCTTTAATAGAAGATATGCAATCAAGCAAATAGGTTGCTAAAGTCACTAAAGATATCTTGCCTACTTTAGTTTAATGAGAGGAGAAGAAGGAAGTAATGAAGGAAGGTGAGAAAGAAAATAATGGATGAGAAATTAATAGGGCCATATAATCTTACATACTACTATGATTTATCACATATTAATATAAAAATACTTTTTATTTAATTCTTCTAAAAATAGTGAAATTAAACATGAAAACCATTTTGCACTAGAAATCAGTTGCAACACAAATAGTATTTGGAATATAAAATGGATAGTTTAGAAATATGGTGTGAATGTTACCTAATGAGTTTTACTACTACCATGCTATGAAAAACAACGTTCATATGGAATTTAGGACTTCATATTATAAATATGTTAATGTAGATTCTAAAGCTGAAGATCAGGCCTGGTGGCATTTCTAAGGAGAGGCCTCTCAAGCAGTGGATAGCCGCAGGCTATTGTTATGATTGAATATAAGTTCTATAACCAACGAGGATAAGTCAATGGTGTACATCAACCATACTTGCATACATCAGTGAAGCCAGAGTCAAAGTGAGAGAAAACTGAGGTGCATATCCAAATCATTCTACTGAATTTTTGTTATAAAAAGGTGTTACTGACTAAGAGTTGCTTTTATCCATTGTAAAAATGAAACGGGATCAAATGAAAAAAAATATATTAAAGAAAAGTATGAATAAACTTGTTTTCTACGCGCTAATGCTAGAGGCCGACACGTATAGTGTTGTTGTACTTCCACCATTTGTTAGATTTCGCTTTACTTTGTAATCAGACCACTTAGGAAAAATGTTGAGAGTGAGAAGACAAACACCCTTGCAAAGTTTGTCAATGAGAAAATTCAGTTTAATAGAATGTTTAACTTTAGAAAATGATTATTTCCTTTCGACTGCTCTATTTAACTACTAGTTTTAAAACTTATCAAACTAATAGTCATGTCAATAAACAATTTATAGCTCTTAAGACGCACAGAAATTTGCGTAATCTAAAAATAAATCACACGGTCTATAGCGAATTTCGTGCTCAAATTGAGAAGGGCTTATTTCATAATAAAAGTTAATCATGCAAGATATATTAAGTATAATAAAAAACTCACCTGAAGAAAAACGGACGTACGTCCACCCCAGGCACTAAAATTTTTATTTTGCAAAATAGTGTATTCGTTAGATAAGATTCATATTTATGTAGTATTGACTGGAATTATCCAAAAATAAGTCTTTATTTCGTATATTTAGAGCTTAGGTATGCCTATTTTATTTCTCATTATCATAAGCAGAGCATTGGTCATGTAATTACATCGGATTATTTTTAGTAGGAATAAGAGATCGAGGACGTCGATTCAATTTCTAGTCAGCCATTTGCTTTTTCATTTCATTAATCATTTCATCACCCCGCAATAGTGTTGTCAAAATCGTTCAAACTACGTAATTTCCAGACATCGATAACTAATTCGATCATTATAAACAACTGATTTTATTTGTGTTCCAATGACCAAATTTATAAAAATATGTTGTTATTAACATTATACTAGACAACTATGTTACTCACGAAAACTAATCAAATTTTGCAAAAAATATTAAGAATAACTATAAGGAATATTACATATTTATGCTAGATCATTATTTTAAATAATTTAGTAGTTATAGATATAAACTTATTATTATATTAAAATTAATTCATATAATGATGCATAATTTAACTAATGAATAGTATAACTAAAGTCGATTATTTCAAAAAAGGTGATATGTAACGCCGACAATATATCTATTTATGCGAAAAATCTGGCGGTAAATTTAAAATTTTTACTTTCCAACTTATTAGAAAAAACGAACCAGAGATTCGTTCATTCAATACTTATATAACATGTTTAATAAATTAAGAATTCCACTATAAATTATATATAACCTACATAAATACAATAGCCTACATAAAATACATTATATAAAACCTACTCTCTTGAAATTCAACAATATACATCCAGTCTCTGTCAGATGTCTTGTGAAAATCGTCGCTCTATCTATCTGGGGAGGGGGGGTCCTACACTACGTTTGGCAAGAAGTAGTCTGCACTCCAGTACTTGTCTATTTCAATGGTTCTCGATTTGGGATATTAAGTCTTCTTAAGCTTAAGCCTAAAGATGATAAGAAACTTGATTTTTTTTATGGCATAGGAAGGCAAACGAGCAGTCGTGTCATCCGATGGAAAGCAACCAACGCCACCCATAGACATCCGTAACGCCACAGGCAGTGCGGAAGCGTTGCCAACCTTAAAGGAAAGTGAAATTATGGGAGTGGGTGTGGGAGTGAAAATCGGAGGGGGAGTGGGAAGGGGAGGTTGTTGAGCCTTCGGAACTCAGACCGCTCACCGTACGAAGCGCGATAGCTAAGCTACCACTCAGACGCCGGTTTTTTACGGGAGTGTGGTATTTCCTCGGGCGAGATTCATGCTACAGACAAATAATATGCCATTCTTGACAAACTATTCGTCTGCAACGGAAGAAAAATCTCCCTTTTTGTCTTAATGCCTTGATCATATATTAGTATATCGTAGCCTTTTAAGGATGAAAAATTCACCCGGTCAAATAATCACCTTGGTAAGTAAACCATAGTTTTATGAGTTCAAAAAATAACAATAAATTATAGTAAGAGGCCCATCATTTTATTAAGACAAACTAATAAGATAAATTTCAAAATATTTGTTATATACATATGTACTTGACATTAAGAGGCATACCATTTTTTTTAAATTGTTATCAACGAAGACGAAGAACTTCGTTTTTTTATCTGTGATCAGTTTAGTAGATTGCGTGCAATCTGCAGTTCAATTTACTTTGCGTCCTTTGCACTCACGCTTTATTTTGTTGGAATATCCACTAAAATAATAATTATTATCTTATGAAGTAGTTATATTTTCTCAGTTATTCTGTATTTTATATTGAGAATGGAGACTTGTTCGACTGTAACCTAATTCTATTAGAAAACCTATAGCTTCACAGCTTCAATTGCTTGCGCATCGTGAAGTTACTCAATATGGAAAAGAAATTTCAAATGTAATAAAGTCTCAATGCGTGTTTTTGTATTGTTTTTTGTTAATTTTGTAAATATCAAAGGAGTGTAACGTTTGCGGGGTGTCATTTGTAGTGTAATAGTATGGTTATATTAGTGGGAGAGTCAATGAACCTTCGCGCGGCGTGCTGACACTGTGACTTTGTGACCAAAATATGTAAATAAACATGAATGATATAGGCATTAAAATAGTAGAATCTCCTAAGGACTTAACGGGGGTGCCTTTAGCACCAGAACATGGCGGTGAGAATGAAGTTGACCCGTTGTCGATTGACGAACCCGAAGCGGCTGCTATAAAAGACCCTTTGATTATAGAAGAAAATGTTGTAAAAGATGAAAACGTGGAAACCTGTGATGAAAATGCCAAAGAAGATAATTTAGATGCAATTCAAATTAATAATACTGATAATCTAGTGTTGGAGACTGAGAAATTAAAAGGTAAATTTGTCTATGTGTGACTATATGAAAATGTTAAATTACTTGTTTATAAGTACAAATTTTTCAAATTGCATTTCAATTGCATTTTACATATTTATATTCTGAATCAATCATTTAATAAATTATAAATATGAATATAAATGCTTTGTATGTCATACTTAAGGTAATAAAACTTGGACAAAGTGTATTACTTATTACATTATAATCATCTGACTAATTAATTCTTAACTCTTAAAAGAAAAGGTTTCCTTCCTCAATTTCATACATTGCATGGTTAATTTATGACTCTCAAAATTTACTTTCTTGCTGGGTTGACTAGAGGAAAATAAATTCCTGAAGGTTAAGTCCACCAATTTTTATTCTCTGGTAGATGATGCTCTCTATCCACTGGTATTTGCTCCCATAATGGCTCCAATATGCCACCTGGCATCCAACACCCAAGCTAGAATTTTTTGGATTTGTAGATTTCCCTATAAATACAAATAAATAATTTGTTTGTTTTAATGTATACACAACTTTTCTATGTTTTTTTTATATTTAAATATTCATTTGTTTGTGTCACAAAGTTGTCACTCAGGAATGTTTAAACAGTTTTAAAAAAAAATTAATAATTATGAAATGTACAAATATAGTCCCATAGTTGTAAATGAAATGTGTAATATTCAGTCACATTTGCAGAAGTTGAGAAGAAAGATGACAAAAGTCCTGTAAGCACTGTATTAGAAAGTTTGTCAGAAGCTGTAGAAATCATTGTAAATGATGTTAAAACACATGAACAAACTTCTCAGGATACAGTTTCAAAATCAATAAACAAAACTCAGCCTCCTCAAGAAATCAAGGAGCCTACAATAGTTGCAAAATTGAGAGAACCAAGTCCCGTTAAGGAAAATCCTGTAGTAGATGTAGAAGAAGCGAAAAGCCAGGAGAGGGATCCTGATGTGGAGATGACTGATGTAGTGCAACTGGATGATAAAATTGTGAAACCTGAACCTAAAGATAACACACAGACCGTAAATGGGGATATTGCAAAGGTAAATATTATTCTATACTAATTGATGCTTTTGTAATCACATGAGAAGAAACAGTTCTTATGACCTTCAATCCCCAGTTTATTGTATCAGATTATGGTCCAATCCTGTATTCTGTATGTTAATATCAAATATACTATAATGTTATTATCAACTTAAGTATTTAATATTTAATTTAAATAAAGAATTAAGTTAATGCATTAGTAAAAAATAATTTATATTGTTTAGGAAGAGCAACCTGCAAAGAGACATTCAAGTGAAGAAGTTGATACAGAATCACCACTTAAAAAACTATGTCAGGAAGTAGAGAAGACTTTTCCACAGCATGACATTATGGTAAATGACTATATACAGACTGCTACAAAAAACAATGTTGATGAAATACAGAGGCACACAGAACAATTACTGTCAGAAATACATACATTACGTGAACTGGCTCAGAAGAAGGAACATGAGTGGAATAATATACTTCACCTTAAGAAAGTTAAAGAAGAAATACTCTTAAGGCTACTAAGACGTAAACAGGTTCTGTCTTTCGAGAAATCTGCAGCTGTAAATGGTTCAGAAAGAAATGATCCTTTCGAGTATCTAAATCAAGCAAAAAGTTTGGCGATAGACAAAAGTGATGAAATCTCTGGATTGGCTATAAAACAACCAGGATCTGCAATGGTCAATCCTATATTACAAGGTCCAGTTATGCCAGTCACATCACATTTTAATCCAATGACTGGACTACCTCCACCATATGATAAGGCAACTCATATGCAATCAATGCCAAAGCCAGTGTTTCCTCAACAATTGATGATGCCAGGTCATATGACAGGTTTCCCTAGAGATATGAATGGGCAACTGCCAACCAGTTATGGTATGCCAATGGGGAGGCAAGGGCCTACGAAAGATGTCAAATCCATAATAGCCGACTATAGACAAAGGAATCCCGATACTGCACCAAGGCGAGGAAGAAGGATGAAGTCTATATTGAATCCAAATATGATGAATGCTCCAAGACCAATTGCACCTAAAATGGATAATCTAAATAATTTGAACAACATCAATATGCTCTTTAATAATTTAGATATGGTAAGTTTTTAATAATAATTCAGAAATTATTTTTTTAACACCAGAGGTATCACAAATTTGCACCTTTGATGGTTTATAGATCATGTCTTTAATATGCTAATGTCATAATTGTTTTGCTCTATGGTGCCAGTGGTAGTTTGTTCTAGCATTGCATTATTCATAGCAGGAAAATAACTGAATGATTTTTTTAGAACAGGTACTAAGTAAATGAGCTGGCAGTTCATATGATATTACATTGACATTTAGGTAAGATGTTTGATAACTTGAAGGAGTTAGGGCCATAACATGAAAACAGGGAGAGCTTGGGCATCTGGCTCAGATCACAAAAGATAGTTTTCTCTGCGAGTGGTATTTCTCCAGACAAGGTGGTCAATTCATCAATCCATTATCAAAATAGCTGTCGCAGTCTATCAGCTCTCTATCTATCTCGGTTTATCTAGACATTTGCTTTTTACAACTCATATATGTCCCACTGCTGCACACGGTCCTCTTCATTTCTGGAGGAACGGACATTATCTTTGACTCCGGATCCTGTACTGTCCAGTCCACTACTTAATCAATTTATTTAGTTATTTAAAACAGTTATAAAGTGTATTTGAATGGAACAGATACTGAAATCCGCTTTATCGGAATAATGTTTTCGGATTTTTTTTCTTGTTTATTCAAAACTTTATAAAGATGTACATAAAAAACCAACGTCTAATAGGGCGTTAAACAGCCTAACCCTAATTCACCCCCTTTATTCTCAACTATATCGAATACACTCAACGTACGCACGTTTTATGATCATATTTCGCGGTATTGACGCGATTCGGGGTGTTTCACGCGGGAAAACAGGACTTCGGTTTACCCGAAATTTTCGTTATCCGAATCGGTCACTGGAGTTTACTGTACATATATATACATACCATACATAATAATTTACATATGTAGATAATATAAATACCAGTGACAAAAGTTGAGAAAGGGATGCTTAGATGGTTTGGGCACATAGAGAGGATGGAGGAAAGACAACTGGCAAAAGAAATTTATGCTGCGAATGTGGATGGAAGGGTCGGTAGGCGAGGACCACTGAAAAAATACCTTGACCAAATCGCCATCGCAAAGTTTTTAAGAAAGGCCAGGTCAAGAGTACCCTTAACCGGCGAGCTTGCATGAGGAGAGTAAAGAATGTGAAGGAAGCAAGGAAAGTATGCCGAGATCGTAGCAGGTGGAGATCTGTGGTCTCTGCCTACCCCTACGGGAAACAGGCGTGACGATATGTATGTATGTACAATATTTTTAAAACATTGTGTTGATTTGGCTCCTACTCCTGGCTTTTTCTGCGTATTTTGCCTAAAAATGATCTCAATGATCAATGAGAATGATCTCTCTATAAATATAAATACTGTTTTTGTTTTTAATTTCCTCGCAATTGGTCATCCTTTTTTTGCTAGACATTGGTCTTAAAAATTAAGGAGTGTTGATCTAATCTAGTCTCCAGGCTTATTGTACCTGATTAGGGATGTCAGGTTGGTTTCGACTACTAATCGGTCACGATTTCTTCAGTTTGTACGTTTTGTCATATCTGTCTTGCCTCTTTAATAAATAATTATTTTGTTTCATGAAATTGGATGCTTCTAAAATGGAAACTTAAAAATCGAATATAAAATATTATAAATATCACATTGTGTCTATTTTATTCAGTTATTTATCAATAAATATCTCGTTGTTCGAAACAAAGTTTAGATGTTTCACTGGTAACGATCATAAATGCGCGTCGTCACCTTGACGCCTCGCGAAACGACCTTGGATGTACGGGTCAGTCAAATTCATAATTATTAATCCTTGACCCCGTTTGAAACGCCTCCATGTGTTCAATGCTGTATCATGCGATGGGTACTTAATCAATTCGCTTTTATACGACCTTTTACACCAGGCATTCATTGTTCAAAATACATGTAGAACAATATACTTAAAAGGCCCACATTTAAAAAAAAAACATTAGCATCTCATGGCCATATCTCTTCTTTATCTTAGACATAAGCCTACGCCAGATATTAAAGTTGGACAGAAAGGCGCGATCCATAAATTACATGACTTAAAATTCATGATTTTGGAGCCACACGTGGAATTTTAGCACACGTTAAATTTATGCATGTGGTGCTCACCTTCTCTCTTGTCGTTCGATGCCACATTTTTTGACCCCCTCCGCCCCCTTAACATATGACGTAATTTATGTAAAGCCCCTAATCTCTATCCTTAGTGAACGGATTGGGAAACGTTGATTCTTTTAGGCTTTTATTTGCTCAGTTAGACGTTGCTATCCATTTATCGGTACTCATTACCATAGCCAGTCACACACTGGACACTGGACACAGGTCTCCCCCAAGGTGATGCATTTAGCCCGAAGCTTATACGACAACAACGACAAACGACGACTTTCAAAAACGAGCCCTCTAATTTTGCAAAGACCGGCGATACTTCTGTAATGCCTACTGATACATGCTATAAAAAGGTAGGAGATTGTCGCCTACTGAATATTTCTTAAACTGCAACAAAGTGCTATTGTATATATCTTTCATCTTGTAAATCCGATTCTAGTAGCTCTTTTATTGTTATAAACATAATGAATTCCTTCCGTAATTATTTTTAAACGAGTCTGAATGTCTTGCATTGTTATTTGTGTATTCATAATGTATCATAAGGTACAGAATCTAATAGTATTAGGTGTACAAATAAGTTTCCGCAGTTTTTTATAAAAAATTAGGAATTTATTGTAAAGGAAAAGTACATTACGTTTTATTCAAAGTATTTTCCATCATTTGCCACTACTTTTCCCCATCTTTCTGGCAACATTCGGATACCCCGTCGAAAAACTCTTCATCTTTTGACGCTATCCACAAATCTACCCAATTTTTGGTGTCTTCATATGATGTGAAGCGCTGCTCAGACAGACCATGTGCCATCGACCGGAACAGGTGATAATCAGAAGGGGCTAAGTCTGGTGAATACGGCGGGTGGGGTAAAACTTCCCAGTTGAGTGTTTCCAAGTATGTTTTTACCGGCGCCGCAACATGTGGACGAGCATTATCGTGTAAAAGAATAATTTTGTCGTGTCTGGAGTAGTAATGGGCGCGTTTTTCCTTAAGTGCCCGACTCAATCTCATCAATTGTGTTCGGTAGAGAGCTCCAGTAATGGTTTCGCTTGGTTTCAGCAATTCATAATACACGACACCAAGCTGATCCCACCAAATACACAGCATGAGTTTTTTTCCATGAATATTCGGCTTAGCTGTCGATGTTGATGGTTCGCCGGGCTTAACCCATGACTTTCTCTTCTTTGGATTATCGTAGTGAATCCATTTTTCGTCACCAGTGACTATACGATGCAAAAAACTCTTTTTTTTATTCCTGGCAAGCAGCATTTCACTCATGCATAATCGGCGTTCAACGTCTCTCGGCTTTAGTTCATATGGAACCCAATTTCCTTGTTTTTGAATCATTCCTAACGATTTTAAACGATGTGAAATTGCTTGTTGAGTCACTTGTAGAGTAAGTGCAAGTTCTTTTTGCGTTTGGGACGAATCTTCCTCCAATAGTACTTCTAATTCCATGTCTTCGTACACTTTCGGCCTTCCACTGCGTTCTTTGTCTTTAACGTCAAACTCACCGTTCTTAAACTTTTGAAACCATTCCTGACAACTTCTCTCACTTAAAGCAGCTTCACCATATGCTTCTAGAAGCAATCGATGCGCCTCAGCTGCAGATTTTTTCACATTAAAGAAGTAAATCAAAAGTTCCCGCAAATGATGCTTATTCGGAATAAAACTTGACATTTTTGCACGAAAAAAATTACGTGATGCTGATACGGAATCACTAGTACTTTAAGGTTATGGTGTTGCCAGATGACTAAACTTGGGATATTACGTTTTACATCTGACAATTTCTCCATAACCTTCTGGTGGGGCCATCTTTTGACAAACCGCGGAAACTTATTTGTACACCTAATAGTATTAGAATATGAGTATAAAATTATATATAATTTCAAAGAAATAAACATGAGGGACAGGCCCGGATTCAATAACGACGACAACGGGGTCCGATCGGATTATTTTTTTTTTATATATTCACGCCTATCGCCCGCAGGGGTTGGCAGAGACCACAGAGCTCCATCCGCTGCCATTCATCGCAGCGAAAGGGCTCGTCATTGGTCGCTTTTCGCCCTCGTGAGAATCAGGACGTGACGGGTAGCGAACCACGTCGCCGTCATTTTCGACAAATTAGGTATATTAAATTCGTCTTAGTGAATCCCACGAGCCGCAAGGGAGGATTGAGGTTAAACCCAGCAGAGCCCTGCATGCTGAGGTTAGGCACCATAGTCCCCAGGGGAGCCCGACCCCGGGACGATCGGCACGATTATGACTAGGCTCGCCCCTAGCCACGCATCCATTGGCACGGCAGACCGTGGATTGGCGGAGAGGAAGGGAAAGGATAGAGAGGAAAGGAAAGAGCAGGAAAGGAAATGCGGATTGTAGGGGTTACCAGACTCAGAATAAACATTTATAAATCCATATAAATATTATTCCGATGCGGGAATCGAACCGGCGACCATTGACTCCGCGGACGGAGGGCCCCGCCACTGAGCCAATCGGTCGTTTTTTTTTAAAAAATGTGTATTTTTTTTCACAGCCCATATATGTCCCACTGTTCAGCACGAGCCACCTCTTTTCCGGAGGAACTGACAATAACCCACCACGCTTGTCTAATGCGAATTGGTGGAGTTACCAGACTCGGAATAAATATCTGTAGGCCATACATATATTTATTCGATCCGATGCGGGCATCGAACACGCGACCATTAAATCCGTGGGCAGATGGCCTCGCTACTGAGCCAATTGGTCCTCTGATTGCATTTATGATTATCACCAATTAATCTTCTTAACGTTTTTTCGAACTATCTCCAATCTTTCTAAATTCTGTATATATAAATAAAATGTCATGGATCATAAGATAGGTAAACTTCTACGTACATTAAAAAATAAAAATGCACAAAATACAAAAACAATTATATTTTATTATTGAATATAAATTCATATCATAGAATATGAATATATGAAAACTTTACATATTTCTAAGTTTTTGTTCTGTAAATATTTCGAAAATTTTTATCAGATAAATTTTAAATAAATTCTATCCTGAGTCATTGTCGTTTCAGTTTTTTTTAATAAGTTGTAGCCTGGAAAACGATTTCTCTCCAGAAGCAATGCTTAGTGGAATTGTAAAATATATTCGGAGAACAATAAAGAAGTTTGGAAATACTGTGGATTTCATTTTCCGATAAAAAATTGAACTTTTTGATGAACAAACTGAACTTAAAATAATTATATTTTCTTTTTATTAACCCTTCTTTGCATAATGGTAGAAATTTCCATCATAACACTGAATGCCCAAAAATTATATAAAAGAACAAGTTCACTTCAAGTTGATCGTGTCTGATACCTTTTTAATGTCCAATCAGTAAAACGAGCTTGAAGTTATCATTCCGCTATTTGTTGTAATTGCAATAAACGTATGATTTTGTTTTATTATATTTTACAATTTCTTGTAGTAAAAATAATAATTGTTTAGTTAGTTATAATAAAGAATAACATATGTCTAATGATATCCTCTTTTATTTCTAGTTAGTACTAAGCCAATGATCTTACTTTGCCTGATAATGGTAATTTCTATCATATGGGTTTTTACTAAATTTAATACTATAAATATATACTAAGATTTTTTTAACCATTTTTCCTTTTATTTTGAACATGAATTATATCACCTTGATTTATTTCACCAATAAAGAAAAAAATCATGCAAAGAAGGGTTAAAATAATTATTTGAATAATTTATAATTTATCCTTTATCGTTGTTCCTCGCCACTGCTCAGCTGCGTTTCGTGGTAGCTTTAAATACACCGCAACCAAATGTTGGAACAACTTGCCACCACCTCTTCGTGACTTGCATACAATAAATATATTTAAAAAAAATACAAAAATCTAATTTTAAGTATGCAGTCAGGAACTTGTTCTTTTGGATGCGGTGTATTTAGTACATGACTCTGTTGTTTTTTAATTCTATTGTACTGTATGTGTATGTGTATATGAGTATGAGTAGTTATATATATGGATGTATTTGTAAGTACGAGTGTGTCAGTATGAATGTCGTCACTGTGGTCCGCGATCTGACCACGTTGGTTCTTGCTGAAAACCAGCGCCTGGTGCTCCTAGAGCGCCCGGCATATGCTGAGCAAGAACCATTTTATGACGCTCGTTAGATTAAAATTATTTTCTTTTTGTTTTGTGTATTTATTTGTATACATAATATTATTAAGGATTTAATTTTACTTATGGTAAAAAAAGGTGTCATAAATAAAGTTTTTCTATTCTATTCTATTCTATCGTCAAAAGCAATTTCCTTTGAATTTCTATAAACTTTTTATTTATTTTGGTGGCGATGCTTCCCTTATCCCTCCCTTGTTCCTTAAGTGCGGAGCCCATTCGCTCCAATCGCCTTAAATCCGGCCCTGATGAGGCAATGACATTGTTCTTCTATTGTATTCCATGCATTATTTAACTTGATCACTAATCACATTACAGAATCAAAAGGCGATGTTAGAAAGACTACAACAAATTCAAGCCGGTGGTCTTCCCAATGGTTTATCATTCAAAGATATTCTGGTGCAGTTTGCGAACATGCAGCAAACCAACCCCAGTCTCATACCAGTGCCAATGCCCAATAGACCGGAACATCACTTAAGACCGGAGGGCAGACGAAGGCAGGAGAGAGTTCACGAAGAACCACATTTGCCCAAACAGGTGGAAAGGCTGGCGTCGCCTAGCCCAAGACTGCCTCCTCCACCACCGTATCCAGAAATATCACTGTTGCCGGTCACGACGAGCCAAGAAACTCAATCTCAGAACTCGCTCTTACATGGAATACTGACAAAGGTGACGTTTATTGACTTTTATTTTTTAATAATTTAATTCAGATTGCATTTAGACAGTTTCTCGTTAAGCTTTCTTAGTTACGTATTTTATTTTTTTAAATTAGTGTTTTATCGCCAGTCAGTTGATATGTTTTTCCATGACAATCATAGTTTCACACAAATTTTTATGCCGAATGTTTTAAGAACATTTATAACTATAAGGGATGGTCCAGGACAGTATTGATATAAATTGACATGATTTTTTTTAAAAAGTTAAATATAATTATAGAAATTAAACAGTATGGCTACTAGGAATACAAAAACAGAAAATAGTTTCATTATTCCTTTAACTTTAGCCTTTAGCTTCAAATATATAAGATAATTAATGGAGTTAGGCGTTACTTTGCGGAAATCCTCCACTATGTGGACAGTTAGAACTTTTACTTGGCTAATATCCGCGACAAGCAGACAAAAACAGAAAAATAATAATGTGTGTTTTTTTACTTGAAGAAGTAGATTTAAAGAGAACTTAAACTAAATTTTTGCCGAACCACTATCAACGACACCAAACGCACACTACAACATTTCCACCTTGCACACAACACGTTTCGCCTCAACACGAGGCATCATCAGGTATAGTAGACTCTACGGAGGACTCAGGTATAGTAGACTCATTTAACGGTTGTCTTAGCTAAGCAAAAGTTCTAACTGTCCACATTTAAATATAAAATTTTGCTGCATTATATCGAGAATAGAATTTTGATGCTAATAATTGAAAATAAGGATTTCTGGCCGCAGAATTAGCTTTTAACCTTAACTAATACTTTAAAACAAGGATTATATAATATATATTAATATTAGATTATAGGTCGAATAACCCTTGTGTTCGCGCTTACGATTTAACCGTATTTATTCTTTATTATTCGCAATAAAAATATGAGCGGGTAGAAAAATAAAATGTAATGTGTCAGTGCGAGTGTGATGTGACTTTTGTCTTTGTTCTGTTCAAGTTCTTATGCTAACTAGACAAGTTATAATTTATATTGTTAAAAATTATCAAGATTACACTAGTTTTGAATCAAATTTTGTTCTAACTGAGTTCGGATGGACTGCAGTGTCTAAGTAATAGACACCTTGTTTGAAAGTATAGTAGTTAAGGTTGTTACTATATAATAGTTAAGTTACACCTGTATAAGTTAAAGTATTGTGTAACGTTTTGTGTCAAATGTTTAAATCATCAGATAACCTATAACTCGTGTCATGTCCTTTTCTTCCGCAGTAATTGCAGACATCACTCTCTCTCTTTCGTACACTCGCTATTGACTTGCAAAAAAATTAAATGAACCTTGTAACTGGAATGAGTTTTGACGTTGATGACATTCTCTCATGACAGTTGTGTGTTAGACAGAGATGCAATATTCCGATGATTTTTGAACTTGTTTGCCGTTGCAGATGCGAGCGGCAGTCACCGGTTTCTTATTTGCCTTAAAGCACATATAGGGCAGCCATAACACAATTATAATATATATATAAAAAAAACTGTTCATGTCCATCCCTGTTATGCTTGTCATATATTGCATTCGAAAATTTGAATTAGCTTGAATGAGTGTTGCCAACCTTCCAGCAGGCGCCCCCCGCGTCTCAGAGTTTCTCCCCGACGTTGGCTAAACTGCTTACGTCGCCGGAACGGAAACAGAGCGCGCCAACGTTGCCAACTTTCGGTCAGGCCAAGGTACCACATTAATGTGTACGAGATAAGACCCAAATTGGTGTGCTAATTGGCCTCGATCATTCAAAATTCAAAATTTAGATTATAAGCAATCGTTTTTTAAATAGTTGGAGCCATAAGTAACGCCTAGTAGTCGCTATTTTTTTATTGAGTTTTACATTTTTAATTTTTTATCTGTGCCATTTTTTTTTGCATAAAATGGCGTTAGGTTATCATACATTCGGACTACATTTTTATGTATAGAACTTGTGGTTTGAATGTTAGCTTAATATTATATTAAAAAGTTGCTTCAACTGTTTACAAAACAAAATGAGATTGTTTTGATAATTTGATTTGAAATCAAATGATTTAAGACAAAAAAATGGCAATGCTCATTATTAGTGAAAATGCCACGACATTCTTAATCATTTAACGAATGAAAAATTCGATTCATAGTTGCTTTCATTGCTCATACAGAAAATAATTAAAATACTTTAAAAGGTAGGCATAATGATTTCATACATATTGGTTTATAAAATTTTTTTTATGGGAAAGGAATGCAAACAAGCAGGCGCGCCACCTGATGGAAAGCAATCAACGCCGCCCATAGACTTCCGCAGCGCCTTAGTGCGGAAACGTTGCCGACACTTTAAGGAAAGTGTCCTTATGGGAGGGGGATGGGGGTGTTGAGCCTCCGGAACTCGGCCGCTTACCGTACGAAGCGCGGTAGGTAAGCTACCACTCAGACGCCGGTTTTCTGCGGGACTGTGGAACTTCCCCGGGCAAGCCGGCCCATTCATGCTACCAGACAAATATTATGCCATTCTACACAAAGTATTCGTCTGCAGCGTGGCTCTACCACTATTTTAGGGAATTTTTTATTAAACCTACAAAATATTGAGCAAATTAGATATAATTCCTTCGAATGTATCTCTATATTGTTCCCACGTGTATATATCAAAATATTTTTCCGATTTACTCCGTTAAATATGATCGCAAAATGAAAACTTACCACCAGAGCCAAAAAAATCTGGAAGATTTCTGAAATAATTGTATCTGCTCACTCAAAAAAAGTCAGGTTCAATGCTTTACAAAATTTTGTATTAGTCGTAGAGCTGTGAGACTCAGACCATTCGACGTAGTATTTGTGACCCAAATATACATAATATAATTTTTTTGACATTTGTGTCATTTACAGCGTTTGCGCTTTATATCTCCGATTATTTTATTAAATCTTGATAGAATTGCTAATATTTTTAAGATGTAGAGTTAATAGTTATAACACTAGATTTATACATGTGACGTTATTAAGCTTCTGTCATGTTCTCTCTCACTGGTCACCCCCCCCCCCTTTCAACGTGTGACGTAATTTATGGATGGCCCCTAAGGCTTGTGTTCGATTCCACCATTGATCCATATTTTCTTAGCACCAGCAGTATTAGCTTAGTTGAAATGGTTAACAGTAATTTAGGTAATTTATTAACGATAATTTTAGTTAAAAAGCTAGTCTTTTTCTTTTAAAAACTCTGACTTAGAGAAGACTTCGTTTTGTTTGTATAATGATAGATGGAGGGGTGGTTCTTTGGAAAAATTTATTGGTTACGAGTGGCAATTGTCAAAGATAAAGAAAAGAGTCCTGTTTCCTCACTTCTATACATCATACATTTTCCTCTACGGCAATTTTATCATTTTGAAGAGACTTTGAACAGTACGTCCAGACGGTAATAGATGGAAGGGTGGTTCCTTAGGAAAAGTTGTTGGATGAGAATAGCAATTGGAAAATCCACAATGGTGGAAAACAAGATGGCCGCCATTGTAAATTAGGTTTGGATAGGAAGTTTTGTTTTTCGTTTAAAATAAATTAATGATATAAAAAAGGCCAATGGGTTAGGTTAGGTTAAGTTTTGTTTTCGTTTAAAATAAATTAATGATATGAAAAAGGGCAATGGGTTAGGTTAGGTTAGGTTAGGTTTTGTTTTCGTTTAAAATAAATTAATGATATGAAAAAGGACAATGGGTTAGGTTAGGTTAGGTTTTTTTTTCGTTTAAAATTAATTAATGATATGAAAAAGGACAATGGGTTAGGTTAGGTTAGGTTTTTTTTTCGTTTAAAATTAATTAATGATATGAAAAAGGGCAATGGGTTAGGTTAGGTTAGGTTTTGTTTTCGTTTAAAATAAATTAATGATATGAAAAAGGGCAATGGGTTAGGTTAGGTTAGGTTAGGTTTTGTTTTCGTTTAAAATAAATTAATGATATGAAAAAGGACAATGGGTTAGGTTAGGTTAGGTTTTGTTTTCGTTTAAAATAAATTATTGATATGAAAAAGGACAATGGGTTAGGAAAGGTTAGGTTAGGTTTTGTTTTTGTTTAAAATAAATTAATGATATGAAAAAGGACAATGGGTTAGGTTAGGTTAGGTTTTGTTTTCGTTTAAAATAAATTAATTATATGAAAAAGGAGGTTCGTTTCGACTTTGAACGACACGCCCAAACGGTGATGATAGATGGAGGGGTGGTTCTTTGGAAAAATTTATTGGTTACGAGTGGCAATTGTCAAAGATAAAGAAAAGAGTCCTGTTTCCTCACTTCTATACATCATACATTTTCCTCTACGGCACGCGAAAACGAAAGCAAAAAGTGGATACTGCTCAAACAAAAGTGGTAAGGGTTGACAAGGCCGAGAAAAAAAAATCTCCGCCCACAACCCCCCCTCTGTGGCGAAGCCCGAAACGCTCGCGTGGCTTTGAGGGGCCGCCGCAGGCGGCCCCCGAAAAGCTAGTTTTTAGATATAATACTAGATAGATGAAATCAATTTATATATTTTCGTATAATAAATTGTAATGTGTGTAAATGAAATTACATTATTTTATTATTATTTTCTAATTTGTTTTTATGAATTGTATGATGAATTATGTGTAAGTGGCGTGTTAGCCCAAAAACATGTATACGCTACGTTTAAAATTACAGAACTGTGGTGAAATAACAATAACACCAGTGCAGCCGACCCCGCCGCCGCCAGAACCGCAGCCAGAGAAGCCCGAGGAAGTGGTGCAATTGGTAAGTGTGATGAATTCTTTTCGGACACCTGCGGTGTTACGACCTAAGGGCGTTCAAGAAAACACATACGCGTGTTCGCTAAAGACCGTACAAAAATAGGTTCCATCCCCATCACCTGGATAGCTTCTTCGGCTACCACCGTGGTACTTAGCACAGTCTTCTGCCACGAACAATTTACCACCTGCAGTGTTCCCACATCTGGCCCGTTCTTCTATACGGATGTGAGGCTTGGACCCTTAAAGAAGACCTCAGAAAAGGTATAGAAGCGTTTGAAATATGGTCATATAGACGGATGCTTGCTATCAGCTGGACTCAAATGATAGCCATTGACGAGGTTCTCCTACAAATCAAGCAAAAACGTGGAATTTTGCAGACAGTCAAAGGTAGAAAAGTTGCTTACCTGGGTCACATCATGAGACATAACAGGTACAAATTGCTGCAATTGATCATGATGGCAAAAATCGCGGGCAAAAGATAAGTTGGTCGAAAAAGAAAGTCTTGGCTACGTAATATCAGGGAGTGGACCGGGATAGCGAGTGCTCCAGAACTGCTGCACCTCGCGAAGGAGGAGGAAAGTTGTGCTGAATTGGTTGCTAACCTTCGCAAGTCGGAGAGGCACTCTTAGAAGAAGATGTTCCCACGTGCTTGTGACATAGAGGCATTCAAGTAAAGAGCGTGTGTTCGCTTAAGGTCGGCGACGGATCTGCGCCGCCTTCGACCTTGTGAATGTTTTCTTTTTTGTTAACAGCCCATTTATGTTCCTCTGCTGAGCACGGGCCTCTCCATTTCTGGAGGAACGGACGTCAACCCACCACACTTGTCCAATGCGGATTGGCGGTGTAACCAGACTCTGAATAAATATATGTAATCCATACATATATTTATTCCGATGCGGGGATCGAATTCGCGACCATTGGCGCCGCGGGCGGAGGGCCTCGCCACTGAGCCATTGGTCGTCAAGAACGTGTATGGGCGGCGGTAATCATTTACCACCAGATGACCAGCATTCTCGTTTGGCTGCTCTGATATAAAAGAAATAAGCCATAGAAAAGTGCTGGGATTGCGTAACACACTTATAAACATAAAACTGTTCGTCAATCAAACACGGAAACAGCAAAACAGTGCGAAAGAGAAAACGGTTATATGATACATATATGTGCGAGCAGGACGGGTTTTAGATGCTTGTTTTACTTAACATAGTGGCGCTATTTTGCTATCCAATTCGTACGACTTCAGGTTTCCGCCCTATAAGAGTATTCCCGATTTTTTTTGGACTAAAAAGACGTTTTATACGCCGGAAAATACGTTGTTAAAGAAGTTGAACCTATAAAAATAATCTCGGCAGTCTCGAAAGTATATAAGACTTGGAATCACGGTTTAGACGACGGATTCTCCAACTATTTTGGGCAAGAGAGCCCTTTTCCAAAATGACCTGATACCTCAGACCCCAAAAGCCCAATTACTTTAAAATTACTAAAAAAACCTATCTGTAGGTTGTTTCTATTGATACAAAATGTACGTACATACATATATATCATTGCGCCTGTTTCCCGTAGAGGTAGGCAGAGACCACAGATCTCCATCTGCTACGATCTCGGCATACTTTCCCAGCTTGCTCCATACATTGTTACAAAATACTCTACTAAACTACAGAACTACTAAACTGTAGAAACCGATTTCGACCCCTTTAAGAATCCCTGGTCTAGACAAATTTATAGCGCAGACTTCTTTAACTTTATATAGGACGACGAAGAAAGTCCGGCATCAGAAGGATCAGGTGGGGGATCTCCAGCGGGGTCGGGATCGGGGAGGCTGGTGATAGATGAGGGGGGGACGGAGGCCAATGACGCAGCTGACGCTCCCTTGTGTCAGGGCTGTCGCCGTCGAGACGCGCAGTTCGTGTGCGCTGGTTGCGCCAACCAGTGGTATTGCAGTCGAGAGTGTCAGGCAAGTAAACCCACTTTTCCGCACATAACCGCTCCTTTTTTATTATATATTACATACGCCTGTCTACCTGTAGGGTTAGGCGGAGACCAAAGATCTCCGGAGGAAATTTACGTTGACACCGTCATACATACAATGCAACGTTTCACCAAAAACGACGCGTTTCGTCCTCGACGTGAAGCATCCTCAGGTGTAGTAGACTATATAAAAAACAAACCGTAGTCTTCACGGCAGATGTCTCGTGTCTGAAAGAAACACCTAACTCCATAAAATAATTAATGTTTTGTAACCATAAGCGACTTATGTGGTTAGATTTCTATGTGTCTATGGATTATAGTACAGTTGATATTATAAACAAATTAATAAATAATTAATTAAAATTGAACGCAATAAGTGGCAATGTGATGGAGCTTTTAAACTTGTTTTTTCATCTTGTTACACCTCACGTCATGCAAACAAATATTATTTATTATTATTATATAGAATTATGTAATAATAATAATTATTATTATTATTATTAAATAAATAATTATTATTAAGATTTATAGTCCGGACGATGTTAAGTTTATATTATATTGTATTCTTTAAGACTGTAACTTGTTTTTGTGCCGAATAAAAAAATGAAATAAATATTATTAAGTTTTGTGGACTGTCAAGGAATGAACGAAGCCAAACTTCTTCTCTTATTTAGATTAACTCTTTTTTTTCAGGTTGCAGCGTGGGACGAACACTCCGAAATGTGTTCCGGTTGAAACGCAAATCAACCAAATACCTATTTATGTGAGTGTTGAAGGAAAGAAAATATATTTTAACTGATGTATGTTTCACAAAGCAAAGTACGCCTAAACATTGAACACAATTTCATTTGCCTTATAATTATAGTTAGACAGTAAGTGCACAGTTTGGTAGTTGGATAAAGGCGAGTGTATGCTGGCAACACTTAAAAGTATGTTATTAACTTATTGCTGTATGAGAATTTTTTTTTCCACGCCCTAGTTGTATATTATTGGGACTAATGTCTTTTTAGGTGTGACAATGTATACTTGGGTCAAAAAACTACATGAATGAGATGGGTAGACGGGGGACGTTCCATTCCCGCATAGAATGTTTCTACAAACACCTATGAAATGCAGTAACACCTGCATTTCATAGGTGGTATCTGGAAAACCAACTTCCCCTTTTTTATTATCCCCTTACATTATTCCCCATCTTTCCCTAATGTAGATAATACATCCGTAATGACTTAAGTTTTGCAGATGTTGATAGATGGCAGGGATTACTTACCCTCAGGTACCCTGTTTACTCGTTTGCCCACCTCTTCTATTAAAAAGGAAGTGTTACCATTATTTGAAATTTAACTTTTTTGTAACATTAAACTTTGCTTTTGAATTATTGTGGTTTTTATGGAAGCTATATAGACAAACGAGCAAGCACCTGATAGTAATCAATCACCATTGTCCGTTTACATCTGTAATATATTCGCAATATAGATGTGTCGCCCACCTTACGGTAACGATGTGACTAATGCGAGGCAAGGAGGAAAGAAATGGGAGGAGAAGAGGGGAATAATGGGAGAGGAGACGGAAGGATAGAAAGGGGGATGGCTTCTGAATCTCTGAACTGCGTACAAAATGTGGTAACTTAGTAAAATGCTACAAAATGACGTCTATATTCTGTGAGGGTGTTGTACTTCCCCGATCGAAACGACCTATGGTGGCACGAATGGGCTTAAGCGGTTTTTTTTTGAAAACCTTTGAAGCCAGGCAACATTTAACATAATTTGTATATCGCATATATGTGAATCTCTACTTTGGTGGATGGATTTGTTTTCACGAAAACAGCCGTTATATATGTATGTACATATATAATCGGATATTTTTATAGCTTAAACGTAGACTACCTGTAATCTATAAAAATCTCGTGTGACAGTGTTTGTTATAGATCTTCTCCGAAACGGTTTCACTAGTTTTTATGAATTGTTTTTGGAAGGTCTGAGAGAAGGTCGTAACCTTTTTTTTATACCCCTAGATGATAAGGTTAGCCCTCCCCAATGTTTTTTTTAAATTTCATATGGCGAAACAACGTTTGTCGCTTCAGCTAAAATTCTACAAAACAATGTTATGTGAAGTGTTTTAAAAGGATTGGTTCGTATAACTTTCAATATTTATTTTATATAAAGTATGTTGTGATATGTTTTATATCACAACATACTTTATATAAAATAAATATGTAAAGTTGTGGACAGTTAGAACTTTTACTTAGCTAAGATCCGCGACAAGATAAGACTTGTCGCGGATCTTAGCTAAGTAAAAGTTCAAACTGTTCACATAATGGATTTCCGCAAAGTAACGAATGAATCCAGTAATAATATAAAACGTTTTTAAATCTGAAACCTTAAAATTATTTTATGATTTTTACCCAATGAGTTCCAAATCCTTCTGTATAGCAGAACGTAACAAGAATCAACTAAGAAATACGCTTGAAATTTATTCATGCATAGTTATAATTCATAGGTATCGGAGCTTAACCCCATTTCTGTACTGCCTGTCAAGGTGCTTCTGCCTTTTGGTCCGTGAAAACCGCCATGTGGTTATCTTTCTCGATTGAACCATCGTCCATTCTTGGTTCTTCTTTGTTACAGTTAGAATTGGCCTCGTTAATCTAGCTTTAAATTTGACGGTTGTCGCAGTTGGAAACAACGCCATCTATAATTATTCCGTGGTACTATTTTCATTTGATTATAGTTCAAATTTGTATCATTTTCACAACTTCTATATGACCAGCAACTATTACTACGATGGTGTAGTGGGGTAAACTGAGTCGTAATAGATGATTTTGGTCTATCCTGCATCGTCTTCAGTGATTCGGGAAAAACCTGAATAAGTCATTAAACCAGGGATTCCCAAAGCAGTCGATATCGACCTCTTGGGGTTGAAATTGGTTTCGATCGATTTCGAAATAAACGAAAAGTGATTTTGGGGGTCACGAGGTCTAAAAATCAGCCCCTATTAATAACATAAGTTCTTAGTTGAAACAAATGGTCTATATAGACCTCTCAGGCGACTATTTCGTTAAAGTATGAGTCGATTGAGGGTCGAAAGAAAACCCTTAGTACTCAAATGCGTATGTAAAATTTGTGAGTATTTTTTTATAATTGACTTAATATCATTTTATTTATAGAAAATAAATTAATAAACGCATATTTATTCAAGTGATACAAGAAACACCAGGCAAACCCATCATTGATTAAGAAGCAATAATTCTGTAGTTACTTATTATTTAATAAATATCAAAGTATTTAAATTTCAAGATAAAGATATTTTACATAGAACTATTGAGTTACAAAGTAAAATTACTTTAATAAATGTTTAAAATTATAATATAAATGTACAAACACTGTATATTTATTAGATATTTTTATTTTAATTAATTGATAGTTATTTTTATGGGGGTCGATGATTATAAAAGTTTGGAGACCCCTGCCCTAAACTAAGGACTACCGTCAAAAACTGTATAGTCTTTGTTAACCAGTGTTTATTTAGGGCTCAAAATGTCTAGATTCCATATAAGATGACGTAAGAGAGTACTAATATAGTGTAGTCGGATTTTCATTAGAATAGAACTGAAGGTAGTGAGTTTAATGACACATTTTGTATATTTTTTTTCGCGCATGGACCGACTCGACTCGAAGTATCATACCCTCACAGAATATCAGGGATAAGTAGAAGCGTATTCTTTGTTACCTCCATCCGCGCGTTTAGTGCCAACTTCTTCCCTTCCTTCTACCCTAAGGTAGAAAACGCGTCTGTGGTGATGCAGATGTCCTAAGCGGTGTATGCTTGCCATCATGTGAACCGCTTGTTCGGTTGCCTAACTCTTCCATAAAAAATCCCATTAGATACATACATACATATCGTCACGCCTGTTTCCCGTAGGGGTAGGCAGAGACCACATATCTTCATCTGCTACGTTCTACGCAAACTTTTCTTGCTTCCTCCACACTTATCACTCTCCTCATGACAACCCGTCGGTTAAGGGTAATCTTGACCTGGCCTTTCCTAAAAACCAAATTGCCGAAGTTTTTAGGAGTTTAGGAGTTTTAGGCGTTCCTTGGTCTTCCCCTAAACCTAACTAACACGTGGTTGTGGCCTGCGACACCACGACTAATACGTGTTTGCGGCCCACGAGACCACAACTTTGTGTACCTTATGAAAAAAGGTTGAGTATCACTGGGCTTGGCTTGGGGCGACACAGTTAACGGTAGACTTTTGTTAGCGCGATCTTGCTCCTATCTTCTTTAGGTGCTCTAGCTATTTAATTCCGTGTGCTTTTGTGTCTCCGATTATGTACGTCGCAAGCCCTTCTATGTCTGCATCCTTCAATACTCTCCATCTTCCACCTCGTTCCCGCTCTGGAGCTAGGATTTTTCGGAGTATTTTCGTTTCAGATCTTAATTTTTGTTATAAAATCCTACAATCCTGCAATATTTATAATATTAAAAAGATTGATGTTTATAGGTCCCTGTACTTTAGTTTCTGCCATTCCACAAATCCTAAATATTCACGTTCTGTCGCATTTTGCGACATTTTCGTATTGAACTTAATCTAAACGGATTTTGTATAGAAAGTTTATACAACCTATAGTTTTACAGACTAACAAATTATTTATTCCAATTAACGAAAAATCTTCTTCTAATAGTGCCTCTCCGACCTGCAAAGGTTAGTAGCCAATTCGGCACAACTTTCCTCCTCCTTCGCGAGGTACACCAGGTAATATCAGGGAGTGGACCTATCCCGGTTCCCGGTCCCGTCAGTTTTATTAAATGTCACCTTTTAAACTGTACACACATTATTATAAGAAAGTGCTACCTATGGTTGTGTATATCGTTATTAAATAATTTATTATTCAAGATGTAACTTAATATATGGATGTCGAACCGGTGGTATAAACACCGTGACTTTTTAATTACCCGAGAAAACTAAAATTCGCGTTTGTAAAAATATGTATGTCAGTAAGTAACATTCAAATATTATAGCGTTCATACAAAAATATTGTTTTATGGGACTTCAAAGAAATCCTGTAAATGCATCAAATACTTGTACGCCATCTTCGTAGTATTTGTTTACTACTATGCATGAAACGCATGTATTCATAAGTATGGCAACAGCGCGTGCGTAAGAGAAAAAACGTCTTTTATCGGCAGGTTGCGCAAATTGTTTTCATTCATCGTTATCCCTTCCGTACGTAAATATTACGCGACCAAATTAGGTTGGTTTGGGTGCAGTTCATATTGGAATGATAATGATGTCTATTTGAATTAGCAAGATTTATTGTTGTATAATTTTTGGTGTATATTAAGGACATTTTTAATAAATATTTCATAAATTTTTTTTTTCTTCGCCAAATATAATTTATATCGATAACTAAATATATTTCTTAATTTTCTCGAGTAATTAAAAAGTCACGGTGTATATAATAGAGAATGTTTTTTTTTTATAAATGTTAACATGAATTAATTTAGTAATTAAAATTTTTAATACTGGCAACAAATATGTTAATTAATATAGACCATATTAATTATACATATATTTTTTAAATATGTATAATTGACAGACATTAAGAAACTACACGAACAAATTAAAATGACTTTATCATATCATGTCAACGCGTCACATTATATAATATTAGAACCGTATATTGCAAAATAAATATAAAAAAAGCTTATTTTATTTAATAATCCTATAATAACAAAATACAATCAAATAGGTCCATTAGGTCGTTTCATTATCGCATTTCTATATAATTAAACCATCTAGTAGTTAGTGGTCATTGTACTTTGCTGTCAATCGATCTGACAGTCACTATACCACGGTCTTGTACACAGGTCTTACAACGAAGCCCGATTTCAGTGGTGAGAGATTAGTACGATCGCGTCATAACTTTTCTTTCGCGTCAACGCCGCTGTACGTCGTTGCTATCGATGGGTGCAGGTCATTTTAGTGATAAGCGACTTTAAGCGGTTTATTCGATTTAGTTTATCGATTTATTCGTATCAATATAATCGGTTGTATCAAAACGCACAATAGAGACAATGCTTATTCTGTCTTCGTTGCACAGCACCTATCTATCGTCACGCCTCTGGCGGCCGTAAATTGAGAATAATAGCGCAACCCAAAGCCGACTAACCCCCACTACTGTTGATGCAAGACCTGTGTATTCTTTTTTTTTTTATTTTAATTTCAATATGAGATCTGTGCAACGAGAATTTAACGCTTGAAAATATGAATGCAAAATAAATTAGTATTATTTTGAAAATAATTTAGATTTATTTTGCAAATTCGGATACAAGATTATGTTATATGCAGCAGTTACTCTTTCTGGAGGGTTAATGCCACATTTTTAAATATATACCATTAATATATTTATAGGTTCGTCATCCTCGGTCTTTGGTTTTATAAGATGTGGTTGCAAGTTGCAACAATAAGTTAATCTCTACAGTAATGTTGGTGCTTATAACGCATTTAAAGTAAAAATCCCATAATTTCAATGCCTTATAGAGGCGAAACGAAACGAAACGGGGACAACCACACCCCGTGCAGGGGCGGAATCGAGCCTCGGGGATGAACCCCACTCTTATAGAAGCGAATGCTGCTTTAATTGCAGTGGTGAATTACTGGGATGAAAAAATATAAGTCAAAACCCTGACTTGAAAAGAAGTTTTAAAAATGCCGGTCAAAATCTAAAGCGCCAACTTAGTATTTGTATGTATAGTAGCTTCGATTTTATTTTAACAATAAATTAACCATTACGTGCAGATAAATATCGAAATATTCAAAATGTTCCTCAATCAAAAACCTCGCAATTATTTCCGACGTTTAATGGACAGTGAAAATAACATCTCGGACAAAAGATCTCTTTTATTTTATTTATACATGAATTTACTGATATATTCTCTTCTACCATATAATATTTTAAAATTTACGTTTGGTCGTAGCTAGGTTTTATCAATTTATATAATCTGTAACTACGTTTTTGTGGATCTATATTATATTCAATCATTTTTCACTTTAATTTACTTTTGTGTTTAGATTCTGGGTATGTAGTGGTTTTTGGTATCGATTTAATTGATATATTATTCAGTATTTCAGAGTTGTAAGTAACGTGTGACTGATTACATTATGTAGCAATTGAAAAACTTTATATTGTAATCTTTAAAATTTTAGAACTGTATATTTTAAATCGTCTAATAGAATGTAATAGAATGAACGTCTAAAAGTCCGAATGATTATTGTTACCTATGCGTTCTTTAATTTTGAAACATGTGTTTACAGTAATAATGGAATGTTTAGTGATTTTATGGTCATATGTTGTTTTATAATAAATGTAAGTATTAAAAAAATCGAAGGCAGTCCTCGTGACTGCCGACAGAAGTGAAAACTTAAAACTGTATTTTGAAATTTCAAACTATTTGTAATATTAGATGTTTCTATTACTACAACATGTTGCTGATGCGACTCACAAAACTTTATCCATCTATGAAGCGTCCAACGCATACATACCATCGGGTACATACAATGTGTTGGCGTGATGCGTGTACGTAGGCAGTTGCGCGCGCATTAACTGTGTTTAAAGTATGTCTATAGCTAAACTCATAGCTATAGATATACCTTAAGCATGTTGCTGACGCGAACCCATAGATTTTTTCCCTACCCAGAATCGTGTAACGCGACTATAGAAGTTTTCACTTCAAAAGTATTTGAATGTAATTAAAAATTATATTTTTCGAATGAGACTATCGGCTTTGGTTACTTTGATCACAGCACTATGAAACACATAGAACTATGAAATTAGCTCTTTTAGTCTCTTTTTAAAACTTGACCCTAATTAAATAAATGTGTATGCATTATAGTCGATTAAAGTTTAGTTTTTCTTTTTTTTTTGCAATCAGTTTAGCATCCGGCTATTTAGATAGTTCATTCCTTAAGCGTTGCAATATATATATATATATATATATATATATATATATATATATATATATATATATATATATATATATATATATATATATATATATATATATATATATATATATATATATATATATATACACCGCGACTTTTTAATTACCCGAGAAAACTAAAATTCGCGTTTGTAAAAATATGTATGTCAGTAAGTAACATTCAAATATTCGTTCATACAAAAATATTGTTTTATGGGACTACAAAGAAATCCTGTAAATGCATCAAATACTTGTACGCCATCTTCGTAGTATTTGTTTACTATTAGCATGAAACGCATATATATTCATAAGTATGGCAACAGCGCGTGCGAAAGAGAAAAAACGTCTTTTGTCGGCAGGTTGCGCAAATTGTTTTCATTCATAGTTGTCCCTTCTGTACGTAAATATTACGCGACTAAATTAGGTTGGTTTGGGTGCAGTTCATATTGGAATGATAATGATGTCTATTTGAATTAGCAATTTTTGGTGTATATTAAGGACATCTTTAATAAATATTTCATAAAAATAAAAATTTTTTTCTTCACCAAATTTAATGTATATCGATAACTGAATATATTACTTAATTTTCTCGGGTAATTAAAAAGTCACGGTGTATATATATATAGGACAAAATATATATGGGTAGCCATCAAATTCTTAGATTAAGTAACGTTTAGAAATATATTTGTGAATGGGAATGTTTGAAGGTTCTGAACTATGGAATTAAATTTCAATGAAAGGAATTTCGTGGAATTGTATTACGAACCACAACAAAACTCATGCTTATTTCTAGATATTGTCACAGACCAAAGAACTACTGTTTAAGGTAATGCATAATTCGATTAATTACGTAGTGTTGATGCTTAAACAAAAGTAATCTTTAACTTAAATGCGATGTTATTACTATATTCTAAAATAAAATTTATTTCAAGTTTATTATGTAATACTAATAATAAATATATTTTCTAAACAAAAAATTGAAAACGTGTATGCTTTTGCAAAATATTGGAAGAATAATAAAATGTATTAATCGATACTTATGTAGCTTTTTCGATGAAAAATGGCTGTAAGGTTTTTAAGCCTTAGATGTTTCTTATTAAAGAACAAGATAGGAAAGATTTGGATTTTGACGATGTAGTAGCAAAATGAAGTTGAAATAAAAATATTGTTATAATTAAAAAAATTAAGAGAAAGATTTAAATGTTTTTATAAAAAAAAATATTTTATCTTTTCATCATCCCTACCGATACTTTGTTTAGTTTGAAGGAGACCGTGTGATTCAGAACTGCGCGTGCCTGAATGTGTGTAAAAAGCTTAAGTTACAACTTAGATATAAGTGCACCTATAAACACTTGTGATTATGTGAAAACTGAGGAATATTTTAAAAATAAGTGATAAATTATAAAAACACTGGATGTATGCGGGAACAGATTATTTTGTAAACAATAGAAACAGTATAATAACTCAGCCACGATATTTTTTTTTAAATATTACAATATTTTGTCCATAATTTAAAGACCCAATTGTTTTATTGAAACGTTAAAACGTTATGTGTATATTACCTACTTAAACTGATTGTGTAGGAGTCTACTGTTCCTAGTGATGTATTCTCTTATAATCTGTCATTTTTTTTCTTTATATTTTATGTTAATCATACTAAGTAAATGCGTTCCGTTACACCCTATTCTAATTATAGTATTTTACTATTGTAAAAGAAATGCATAATATCAATTACCTAACATTTATTATTTTAAGAGTAGATCGCATGGACGACATCAATAACATTTATTACTAGTATTTTTTTGTAAATCTTGCAAGTCGTTTGTTTTTTATTCTCGTTTCGTGGTTGGGTAAAAATAAAGCGATATATTAAATAACGTTTTATTTATTTTTTACAATAATAATTATAAGCATACATATATACATACTGTAAGTATTAAAGACTTTATATTTTCTACACGTCCCGTGCCAAAATAATGTAGCTGGATATTTTTTCACATCTAACGCTGATATTGAAACATTTTTACACTGGCAACCCAGAATGTCAATGTTGACCAATTATGGAGTCATACCTTTTTTAAAAAGTTTCGTACATCAATTCTTATTATTATTGCCTTGTTCTTTTGTGATTAATATTTCTTTTCACTATATGCGAAATAAATAAACCGTAGTTTATTAGTCTTATAAATGAAAAATTTTGTTAATAAATGTATGTCACGTTTTTTTTATTTTAAATAGATCAAATTACTATAAGTGTGCTAGCCAAATTTTAAAACCCATGCGCCCTGTATCCACTGCAAGCTATGTTTCCGTTTCTGAAACGCTAGTCAAGTGTTTTGTTACCTATATAACTGTTTTATGTATTTTGTAACTTATATGATGTTATATAAGAATGTAATAAATCAGTAATGTATTTTAAGTGTTTTATTTTTATTACAACATATTTTTTCCGAGTAAATACTTGATTACTTTTTTTATGGGAAGCAGGCGTGTGGAAATGGAAAGCAACCAACGTCGTCCATAAATATCCGCAATTAAAGGAGTATCAATATGGGAGGGGGAGGAGAGATGGGCCACCGGAACTCAACCGCTTACCGGACGAAGCGCGGTAGCTAAGCTACCACTCAGACGCCGGTTTAATAACTAACGCACTAACGCAAACGGTTTAGTTCTCACTACACAGTCTTTTTACTTAGTTCGTGTGGTCGAGCAGCTGGGTGAACCCAGTGTTCACATGCTGTTGAAGTCATCGTTCATGAGCTTCAGCGTTTTTATAATTATTATGACTAAGCCTACCATAAGTCTTTTATTTTTTTTTACAACCCATATATACATATATATCCCACTGCTGAGCATGGGCCTCTTCATTTATGGAGGAACGGACTTTAACCCACCACGCTTGTCCAATGCCGATTGGCGGGGTTAAAAGACTGAATAAATAATAAAGTAGGCCATACATATATATATATATATATATATATATATATATATATATATATATATATATATATGTATATATATATATATATATATATATATATATATATATATATATATATATATATATATATATACATATATTCCGATGAGGGGATCGAACCCGCGGACCATTGACTCCGTGGGCGGGGGGCCCTACCACTGAGCCAATTGGTTGTCAAGATTTAGTAATTAGTTTTACAATAATAATATAATGAAATATAAAACAGTTTTACTGTAATAACATTTTAGTGAAATTAATGCAAAGGTTATCATTAAATAAAAAGTTTAAGAAAAAGGAATTTAATGTCTGCAAGGTATACATCGTAACCAAGAGAGGTGAATGACCGCTTGACATTTTCGCGTTGATTTAAACTTTTTATATATTCTGGCAATGAATCAAAATACTTGGACGTATAAGTACTTCCGTACTGTTTGAGATCTGAGTGCCGTCTATTTATTACAAATACTTAATAAAACATCAGCTTAGTTAACTAAATGTGGTAACTCCTAAAAGAAGTATTTTCTTTAAGTAAGTAAGGGATGCTGTATTTGGTGACTTTTCGGATAGCTGTTAAATCATAGTCACAAAATTGAAAATCAATCATCCGATATATTCTACTTTCTTAATTTTTGGATATACTGGGAAAAAAGTCTAATTATCATACATTTCATAGTTTAGAATTTTAGCATATATAGGTATTTATATACCTTTTAAATCGTCATTAGATTTAAACGTAGTTTTAGTTCGTATATTTAGTTTTTTTTCACGTTCATTATCTTATTTATTATCTGTTATATTGTTTAATTCAAAAGGCCCATCGTTCAATAGAGTTCGATTAAGTAAGTCGCAGTAAAGTGTAATGAAACAAATGCGTGTATCGTGATTTATGGTGACTGAAAAAGTCCAAAAGTAGGATAGTACAGCCACCATTGTCCCTTGTATTTGTCGTACAAATACGAAAGAAAATGGTCCCTCTGGTATTTCTATGGCCCCGCATCATGTAAACTTTTTCAAAACAATTCAGTTGTAACAGAGCGTGACGTAAAATATGCAGAAATCTAGTCTGCTTATATTTCTAAATTACATATTCATAATGCGGGCATTCTTGAATATATTTTTATAATCACTTACTCATGGCGTAATAATTGTAAACATACGTTTGAAATACGGTTTCTCTTATATTAGTGTGTTATTAAGGTCAACTACAATCTGTACCTGTACTGTAGTAAGTATTACATTGGTATAGGTAAATCTGTCAAGGGCTGCACCAACCCTCGGCAGTGCCTATAAGCGAGTCTCTTTTTTGGATAAAATAATTTTAATTATTGGTTCTAGCATTCATTAAAATTCAACGGCGCCTCGCACGGTCCTGTACCAATTGAGCCATGGCTCGGTACCCAGTCCGCGACCCGGGGGTTGGGGACGACTGCCGTAGAGTGATCATTTCCTGCCATACGGTTGACAGATAGAAATGACATGATACTATTGAGTAGATTCGTATATGTAAGAGGCGTTCCATAAATTACGTCACAGGTTATGGGATATGATGCAGTGCCAAGAGAGGGATGAGTCTTAACTTTATGACACCATATGCATAGATTTAAATTGCTAAAACTATAAACTCAAATCCCCGTGCGTGAAGGGGGGGGGGACAGGAGTTCATGATCGTTTATGGATGGTCTTATGATATGGTAGGTATAGATTTTAACAGAAAATGGTTTAAGTAGTTTACTGTAATATATTAACCATTTTAAGCTAAAATATTGAAATTATATCTTCGATTACTAATGTTTATAACAAAGTTTTTGGCTCAATTGGTACAGGACCGTGCGAGGCGCCGTTGAATTTTAATGAATGCTAGAACCAATAATTAAAATTATTTTATCCAAAAAAGAGACTCGCTTATAGGCACTGCCGAGGGTTGGTGCAGCCCTTGACAGATTTACCTATACCAATGTAATACTTACTACAGTACAGGTACAGATTGTAGTTGACCTTAATAACACACTAATATAAGAGAAACCGTATTTCAAACGTATGTTTACAATTATTACGCCATGAGTAAGTGATTATAAAAATATATTCAAGAATGCCCGCATTATGAATATGTAATTTAGAAATATAAGCAGACTAGATTTCTGCATATTTTACGTCACGCTCTGTTACAACTGAATTGTTTTGAAAAAGTTTACATGATGCGGGGCCATAGAAATACCAGAGGGACCATTTTCTTTCGTATTTGTACGACAAATACAAGGGACAATGGTGGCTGTACTATCCTACTTTTGGACTTTTTCAGTCACCATAAATCACGATACACGCATTTGTTTCATTACACTTTACTGCGACTTACTTAATCGAACTCTATTGAACGATGGGCCTTTTGAATTAAACAATATAACAGATAATAAATAAGATAATGAACGTGAAAAAAAACTAAATATACGAACTAAAACTACATAAGACTACTCTTTGTATGTAAATTATTATAAGTTTGTATATTGATTTACATTGCATAACTTTGTTCAATAATAATAATAAAGAATATATGTATCAAATTTAACGTTTTTTATAATAAAGTAGTTATCCCCATACCCCGCCATTTCGCCTTGGGCATATATTGATATATATAGGTGTGAAAAAAAATCCACAGAGTATATTATAATATTAAGCCACTGTTTGTTTGGAATACGACTAAGATTTTAAATACATTTGAAACTCTTCTATTCCACTATTATTATATGCTAAAATTTTCCTAAATATTTATGCTTCGATAACATTATGTTTTTCCATGCAGTAATATAAAAACAATTTATCGACATTTGTGTGTGCGTTGTTTTCACAATCGGAGTTTAATGCCGAGATAAATTGTGTTTTATGTCTGCTCATACAGCGAATGTGTGAGTGTTTAAAGCTAACAAACAATATTAGCGTCAAGAGGAAACACATGAAATAATTGGCAAATAAAAACGTTAGTAGCACACGTGCCCGTTACATTGAGTGTTATGTTATCGATGCTAATAATTCTATTTTCGTTTCTACTTTAGTGACTTACTAAAATATAAGCGACAGCGGAGCAGGATCATTTGTGCTATTTTAAATACCTTCGTGTGATTTTAGAATGTGAACATGTTTCTTTTATTAATAATGACATCCTGAGGTGATTTTTGAATATTCATATGTTATACTACATCCTCAAATGTAGTCTATACAATAACATATTAGCAATACAAACGCACTTGGTATTTTCAGTATCAAAATACGAGTATACTAACTAAAGCAATCGCTCCGGGACATCTTTGGCAGCTCTGTCTCCCTTTCTCTCTCTCTCTAATCACACTACACGTAGAATTAACACCATCCTATATTATATCCTTTAAACTGTTTATATATTTCTTTGAAAAATATATTTGAATAAATAATCCTTATTACCTGTTATTACAACTTAACCATGTTGTGCGCAAATAACAATTATAATTAATTAAGAATTAGTATTGTTACTTGTTAATTAGTAGTGTTACTCTTTCTACGACTATAATTTGTTTTTTTTTTTGTTTCAAATAAATAGGTAAATACAAATAAGATGCCATCAATAAACTACGTGACATTTTGAAAGAAGGAAAGAACGATGTTGCGCTATGTCTGTTTTTAACATACGCCGAAAGGTTAATGCCGCCTAATTTTGGAAGTGCTGCTTTAATTTAAAACCTTCACAATTTCAAATTTTAAAATACATGAGAAGTGAGACAAGGAAGGAGGTCGTAATTTATAATTGGCCATTAATCTTAATATTTGCAAATAATAGGCAATAACGTAAACTTGTTTAGGGTTTTTAAATTTCCAGTCACTAAAGTCTCACAGGGTAATTTTTTTGTAAATTTTCGAAATCAATAACCTCAATTGCTGGAGAGATAGGAAATGAATCACATAGTTAGACCACGGTTTTAAAAAAGAGTTGATCTGGGAATGGTGATCTGGAGTCAAAGACCACTGTTTTTTTTCCAAGACTACTGTTTTTTGGCGGATTTCATAAAGCGCCAATCGTTTGTCTCTTGTTCCACACAGTTACACGTGTAGCATGTCGGAACATTGTTACACCTTGAGCTTTAACGTAAACAAACAATACTATTATGTTTGTTATCTAAATATTGTTAATAATGTTTGTTCGAACATTTTATAATATTGCACTACATTTCTATTCATATTTATACAAATTTTAAAGTTTGTTTAGCTAAAAAACGCTTTCAATACCCATGGAGAATCTCTCATATATGAAATAACTCACAACGACAATAACAATACTGAAGTGTGTGTATGTGTGCGTGCGTGCGTGCGTGCGTGAGTGCGCTCGTGTGCGTGTGTGTGTACGAAGAGGAACACAGGTGTGTAGGTTGAAAGCTCATTTTATTATTATCAGAAATGTTAATTACTTTCTTACGTGGTTACTTATAAAAGTAAACTTAATATTAGAAAAAATATGCAATAACAGACCCGAGCAGATTTTATGCAGACTCTTCTCGCCAAGTTACATCAGTGACGTTGAGTTTTTATTTTATTTTTGTAAACTTATATTATTATCAATTATATTGTATAATGCTGGCGTATTTCTCAATATTGTTTGATTAAGGCGTAGAATTTAACTGAAATGAAACAAATGAGAGTATCACGTCTATTAAACTTACTGTAAAAGTTCATGCAAGTTTTGGTAGAACAGCCACTACTTTGTGAAGTAGTATGGTGACATTCTGCATTTAGAAGTTAAGATACTTGTTATTTTTTCACTTGACAGTGGCATAATAGTTTTAAATATGTTGTCATTATAAAAAGATCTAATGTAACGTTTTCTATAAGTAAAACAATGATTTAGTAAAGTCATTTTGAAATAAAATCAATATAACATAGTGGAGTAAAAACAATAAAAACATAACATGAAAAATAAACTTCTCAAACGATGTATATCTAGAGGACAAGTTTGACATTATGTAAACGTTATTATAATACCTACTTAAATTTTTTATTGCAATGTCATCCTTGGTGTATACTAGTGATAAAACTGTTACAAAATAACAAACATTTTTGTTCTTTCTATCTGCCAGACATTAAATCCGCGTGGCCCCTGGTATTGCAACTATCCGATACAGATATCCGGCTCGAAGGACCAATTTTGCGGCGCTTTATAATTTAGTGATATTTTAATATTACTATCTACGTAGGCCGTACGTACTACGTAATAAGTCTACGGGCTTCGCTCAGTCCAACAACGTGCTATCTTATTTTTTCAGCTCTACCATGAGTTCGTGTGTGAGATATGGAAACTTACGGGTGTGAGACATGGAAAAGTACGCAAGAACTAGTACGTAAATTCCAAGTATTCTTCAACCGCTGCCTACGCCGATTCTTAAAAGTATCTTGGCCAAATGACATGGTCTCCAACGAAGAGCTGTGGAGAATCAGCAAACAGGACTCAATAGATATCCAGATACGTCGACAAAAATGGAGATGGATAGGGCGTACTCTCCGGCGCCACGCCAGTCATATCCCCAAACAAGCCCTCGTATGGAATTCGCAGGGGAAAAGATAATGTGGGCGGCCAAAACAAACTTGGCGGCTTACTGTGACGGCCGAAGTGCAGAAGATGGGACTATCCTGGAGCGAAGTAAAACGTATGGCCACCGACAGGTCGAGTTGGAGAAACATCGTGTCTGCCCTATGCCTATGTACCAGGGGGACCTAGGACTCAGAGAGAGAGACCACGAGTTCGTGTAAGTGCTCATTGTGCCGCAGACTTCATCCATTATACGTCGCCAGGTCCAGTTTATGTTGGTAACCTTACCTCTCCCGGGGATGATAAAACATATTGGTATGATCTGGGGTTCGGAGATCGGAAAAATGAAATCGGCCACTAGTTTCACTTCTCTTCACTTTACATCCACTTCGTCTCTTCTACTATTTGCATCCATATTAAACTCTCATCCTTATATAGGAAAAACGATCGAAAGTTCTAAAATTCCAAAATTCGAAAATTTTCCAGCGATGTGTAGTCTTTTCTAGACATCGGTCTGTCTCTTTCCCACGCGCAGCTTTTTTCTATTAACTGTTTTTATCACGCATTAACGGACGTATTGTTAATTTATTTTTAAAATGTTGGCTTGCTTGACCAGGTTTTTGAGATTTCAAAATGAGGTTTTAATCGTTTCATAAAAAATGATTTTTCACATATTTGTAAGTTTGATGAGGGACTTGAACCGGCAACCATTGACTCCGTAACCGGTAGCTTTGCCAATCAGTCAAATAGGTCGTCAAATATTTATTTTGACGGTTAAAAGTACAAACATTGAACTTAAATAATATTATACAGTTATCTCATGTTGACTGGTGAATGTCATGTTATCTGTACTTTGTCGTTGTGTTTATAATTATAAATAAAAATGTATTCAGCGATGTACGAGTATATTTCAACGTTTGTTGATATAATGAAGGAATAGCTTAGCTTTTTTTGGCCCGTGACCTATTTTTTTTAAGGTAAGTAATAAAAAGGAGGAAAGGTAAATAAGTTAGCGTAATGTCTGATATAAAACAATCAAGGCCTCCAACAGACATTCGTAATAACAAAGGCATTGCAGATGCGTTGCCGACCTTTGAGAAAAATGTGCCTAAGTTTGTTTTGTGATTCCAATATATCACCCGATCACCAAGGCATATCACCAAGACAAGGCGTATCACCCGATGGAAAGCAATTAACCGCCTCTAGACATCTTCAGTACCAATAATGGTTAAATCCTTTATTTAATATTAATTTGATCCTATTATTATAATTAAAAGTGTTTTGTGATATGTATGGCTTACAAATATTTGTTCTGAGTCGTGGGTTAACGTTGATTCCTCCAGAAGTGGGAGGACCATGCTCACCAGTGATATATATATATATATATATATATATATATATATATATATATATATATATATATATATATATATATATATATATATATATATATATCGGTTTGGGCATATAGAGAGATGGATGAAAGACGACTGGCAAAAGAAATTTACGTTGCGAATATGGATATTTTTGTTTTGTTAAAGTTTTTAGTTAAAGAGGTCTTTCTTAAAAACTTTAACCAATTGTTAGAGTTTTTAAGAAAGATTCAGGTCAGGAGAACAGGAGTACCCTTAACCGGCGGACTTGCATGAGGAGAATAATGAGTGTACAGGAAGCAAAGTAAGTATGCGGAGATCGTAGCAGATGGAGATCTGTGATGTCTGCCTACCTCCATGGGAGACAGGCGTGACGATATATATCTATGTATCTATGATGAAATTTATACTTATTTTTATGAATTGCCTTTATTAGTTTTAGCGGCTAAAACCCACTCTGACGCCAGTCAAAAATTATTAATAACCTTGGATTAAACATAAACACATTCTTATTAGCGTTAACACTCATTGTCTATGCAATCATTGTGCGAATGAAGTCGAGTTACTAACCAACCTTGAGTAATTGTTTAGCACTTTGATTAGAATCCAAATAGTGTTTGGTGTATCTTATACTTGATATTATTTGTTATGTTTCCAGGTCGATTGGACATCGCAATTTTATTTATGTTGAGTGTGAAAAAGTGAACGCGTTTTTCTTACGCTACATCTTTGATAATGTCTCTTTTAATCTAAGGCTTAGTATAAAAATAATATATATTTTTTATGAGATAGTAAGGCGGCAGGCGTGCCACCTGATGGAAATCAATCAACGCCGCCCATAGACATCCGCCGTCCTATAGGCATTGCAGAAGCGTTGCCGGCCTTTAAGAAATGTGTAGGCTTAAAGGCACGTGATTTACACTACACTGAAGCGATCCTGCGAGAATCGAGATTTTAAATATTTTCAATGGATTTGCTAGTGCCATTTGAGTCATCAAATCAATTATGTGATTGTTTAAGATTTAATAAACAAGTAATACTGAAGTATTACAAATATATATATATATATATATATATATATATATATATATATATATATATATATATATATATATATATATATCCCATATTACTGCTAGGCACGAAACTCAACATTGCGTTTCTCCGAAAGGGATTGGGGTGACACCCAAAATCGTATTAACTTGTAAATTATACATATCGACGACAGAAAACATAATTGCTGTATCCAATTAAAAGCAAGATTTAGATAGTAATGGATAAAGAATATGTACAGTTTTGAATTTATAATGAAAACATTCGTTGAGATAATACATTCGTCTATTACTATCTTGACTCCCCTTATCAAAGTTGTAGTTATTTTGGCTGCATGTAAACTTTCCTTTGTCACTTCACGAACGTATTGATAACTGTTGTCAGTCGAATTCAAACATGATATCGAATGCAATGTGGGGCAGTCAATGACACCCGGTAATCTAGTCTGTCATAATAAATAAACGTTTTAAACTTGTAACCTCACAATAAGATTTCCTGTACAGTAGGTATCACACATACATTATGGACAATCATCCTGACCCAGAATAAATACTTGTCAGTCATACAAATATTTATTCTAATAAGGGATTCAAACCCACGATCCTTGGTTCAGAAAGAACACATCTGATTAACGATTCAGTACATTCAGTATTTATTATTCAGTACACAAGTAATATACAAAAAAAATAAAGTCAATGCCTACTTTTATATCCTGCTAAATATATAAAGAGAATTTTTTTCTCCCATATAAAACTAAAATTAATTTGTTAAATTTATTTAATGAATTAATATTTGTAAAAACTGTATTAACGTCAAGTGTCATTCGAACTTAAGAGAAACTGAACCTAAAGAGAAGGCATGAAGCCTACTTCATGCCTTCTCTTGATGAGACTTTCCCTCTTTCTATGTTGTCTACGACGTCACTTAGCGGACCAATCGGTCACTGGAGTAGTTTACACAGGAGCGGTCGTCTCTCAGGAGAACGTGTAAGGGTGCATGTTGATTTATTGAAAACAAAAGTTCAAGCTAATAAGTCGACAAAAGTTTATACGAAACCAATCTGTCTGAATAATTTTTTTATTGATCTTTTCGTTCATAATACACAAAAATGTAATCCCTCAGACTAAACAAAGTCAACGTACGACGTTGGTTGATGTGAACGAAATAACAAACATGTTTTTAGGCCACCGTGAATTAGACCTAATGAATTTATAGAACAGCTTCAGTGGCCAGAAATAGTCGCGAGGCGGATGTTTTCCATTATCCATTCTTATAGACACTCTTGGGTACATGCCCTTGTTGGGATTATGAATGAATACGTTCAAAAATACTTTATTTAATGTGACTGGTATTTCGAAATTTTTAAGGTCAATGTGTATGGTATGCTTTTTATGTCAATATATAAGAGAACCACACGACATAGGTCTTCGAGTTCGCAAACTTTAGGAGCATTGGGTAGAAATGGCCTTATTTGCCCATTTGACCCATTGTCTATGTATGTCGAAAAAAACTACAACTTTTGAATGAGTGCTGGAGACGTAGTTGTAGTGTGGAGCAGTTCCTGTCTACATGACAACAATCTGTGTAGGGTAACTGGCAGGAACTGGATAAGCGAAGGCTGAGTTCGGGCTAAGTAGGGAGTCTAATGGGACGCCTATATCAAGCAGTAGACTGCCACAGTCTCATGATGATGATATATGCTTCTGTGAGGAGAACCAATAGGCATATGATTATTCTAAAGGCTTTCTAATAAAAGAACTTCAGAAAAGGTTAAATGTGCATTAAAATAGAATAATGAATAGCTAATTTTTTATTTATATGGCAACATTTTAGCATTAGCTATACACTTTATCCTGTTAATAATAGTTTCAACTTCAGCCATGGCTCCTATTCCTGTGTCACCGCAAATTAATTTCTTCTCTATGGGTGGGATTTCTTCATGACCCCAATCCTTTAATATCTTTACATGCTGGTATGTTATTGGGTGTTCCCACATTCTTGTGTTCATCGCTGGACAAAACAAAAGTGGCTTTTTCATATCCCAGGCACGAGAAGTACAAGTTAATAGATTGTCACAAAGACCCTGCAACAAGGAGGATATTTATATTCTTAAGAACATCTCTTGTCAGCCTTTTAGCTCAGATCAAATAAGCCAAAAATAAGATGTCCTTGTTGCTTAGTTTCACTACCATCCTATCACTAAATATGTGCAAGATATAAAAATATATGCATAAAAATTATAAACAAAAGTAAAAAAAGTGTCAACAATTTTCAGAAGTAACTACACAATTCACTTGTGACCAGTTAATATATAAAAACACTAGTCGACTAAGTAATAAGTTAACATGACTCACAGTTAGCATTTGCTGGTCATGTCAAATTGCATGACTAGCAAATGTTACATGTGACTTTAGTTTTCGGGTCTCTCAGTTTAATTTACATAAGATAATCAGTCCATGAGTTAAAAATCTATGCATACCTTCTATAGAGTGCCTTGTTTGATAACACACACAAAAGCACTTGTTGTTGACAGGATAATGTCATGTTGTATTAAATTATATAACTACTCTTAACTATCTTTAAAATTACTGTTTGCTTGCTTTATATTTTCTAAAGTTAAGTATAAATATTAAAGAAACCAATAATAATTTATTTACAAAAAAATAAACAGACTATTTCCTTATCTTAGATAAACTATTACCTGAGCCAATTTCGCTAAGGTGTTAGCGTCTAAAGGTGCTATGACCATTATATCAGCCCACTTGCCTAACTCAATATGGACTACAGGGTCATCTCTCTGCTTCCAGCTTTTCCACTCCAATGCGTCGTCGAAAATTGCTACCTCGGTAGGCAGTTCACCAATTTCAAAGAAGTGTTTTGCATGATCCGTCACAATAAGTTTTATCTAAAAATCACACTATTCCAATAAATGGTAAAAAATTTAATAGTGTACAAACTATATTATTTGTAAACATAACCTCAATGTTGTATGGTTGTATATCTTTTAGCTTTAATAAACAGTTAACTATATTAGGTATTTTTAAAGCTGCTACGCTTCCTGTAGCTGCTAAAAGAATTTTATAAGTAGTTTTATCCATATTTTGTATTTACAATTTTAAATTCTTTATTTGACATTTTTTGAATGCGTTCGAAACAAGCTGTTTAAATCTATAATCCTCCTATTAATTCTCATTACGTAGTTATAGTTAAAATAAATTAGTTAAATTTAAATCGAAATCATGAGTAACTGCATAATGATCATGTAAATGAATATTACTACACATCATATCTAAATAATATTGATTGTAATTCTGAACTAAAAGTTTTTTTATAATGGCAACACTCATTCTGAAAATGTCACTATTATCAAATTGGAAGGGAGTAGGAGCAGACGGTTGATAAAAATGAAATTTATTTCACAATCACAACGCATGCACGCAAAAAATGACAGTTCATCGTGTTCCGCGGTGTATGACGGATAGTCGTTTATTTTAACAAATCGTAATATTTACGTGACGATGATAGTGATTTTGTTTCGGAAGTTAATTTGATATTAATTAGTATAAACAGTGTATTTTTTGAAATCTTAGCTAAGAAATGTGAATTTGTTCTTTATTTTAATTTGGATAGCGACAATGGATGGGAACGTAAAGTTTTACGAGGGCTGCGGCCAGGAAGGGCCCATTCGTTGCATATTTTTGTGTGAGTTCCATCCGACTGCTGGTCCAAAGATAACGTGCCAAGTGCCAGAAAACTATATATCAAAAGATATTTTTGATACAGTTAGCCATTACATTATACCTAAAGTGCAATTGCAAAGGTGCACCTTGACAGTGTAAGTTATATTAATTTTGTTATCAATATTACGATAATATTTGTATACATTTTATTGAAACTGCAGTGCAGTGTTTTTTTTTTATATAAAATGGACTCACAAATTTTACTTTTCGTAGAAATAACGGTAGTGATATTGATATGTTTAGATTATAGTCATTAACTAATGGTATATTAACTAATCATATTAATTATCGTTGTTTACGGTACCGCGGTTTAAATTGTGTACTAACTTTGTTTAATACGGATAAATACATATAAGTTACATGTGATATATACATTTGTTCTAATATTGTTCATATATTACCAATTAATTTATGTAGAATGTCCGATATATTTTTCAAAACTTTGATCATAAAACAATTAATGTTAAACGATCTTTTAAAAAAGAATAAAAAACATATTGATATAATAACTTTTTCTGCTCATTATTGTTAGTCATGTTTTTGTTTGTCACCAGAACTCTCCTTGGTTCTAAAATTCTTGGATTTCCTGTGAGAATAGACAACAAAAAGTATGCCAGGAATGCATACTACTTTAATCTTTGTTTTGTGTGTGATGCTTGGGCGCGAACTGTGCATCTAGAGCCAGTGGTTAAGAAACTCACTGAGTATTTGGTAAGTGTATTTAGAAATAATATAGATGTATAAACACATATTATATGTAACTAGAATTGATGGTGACTTTCAGAGTCAATGATTGAAATTTCGATCTTTGATTCCAAAAGGCTGCCCCAACTTGTCATTCCTTAGTGCCCTCTTAACACATTGAAGACGGGAGTCGGGAATTCCCATCTTTTATTTTTCAACTGTTGGCGACGGATGACGGAAATTCACGTTTTTGGAATCTGATGCAATATTGTGTAATTGCAAGTAAAGACAACATAAAGACATGAAAAAAAATGATGGTTGTAGTGATAATAATAAAAAATGTGCGGGAACTGAGGCTAGACACTTTTCAGCGCATAACGCCTTCAATGTGTTAAGATGTCGGTGAGAAAAACTGGACCGGCCCTAAACGCACAAATGATTAAAATAAAATGATAGCATACTTATTAGCATACTTATTTTATAATACACTCTCCCACTCCCACACTCTTCCCGCCTGCGCTAAAAAGTTTAGTGCCGTAAAAGCTTCGTACGGTGCACAAAGGCTTTAGAAAAAGCCCAGCCGAAGAGAGAGTTGTGCGGTGGAACATGAAACATCCTGCCTCCTTCAATTTCGTATGTCAGAAAGAGAAGCTTCCGCCTGATTACCATCTGCAATGGCCTACGTGGAGATCTCTTAAAAGACTCCTTACATAGGTGGGTCATGGCAAACGTAATATACAGCACTGCAGTGTGAGGGGTGTGATTGTGGGGTCGCTAGTCAGTCCATGGAACATCTGCTCGACTGCTCACTGTACCCCAACACCTGCATATTCCAAGATCTTATCGAGGCGAATGTTGCTGCCATTGCAGTGGCGTATTACTTGACTGAAACAAAAATAGGAACCACTGACACGAAAAGAAGAGGACGATTCAAAAGACGACCGAATTGGCTCAGTGACGATATTATAACTTTCGAAGTCAATAGTTCGAGACGGGTTCGATTCCTGCATCGGTATAAATATCATCATCATCAACTGCCTGCGACAGTCCACTTCTGGACATAGGCCCCTAGAAACGCCACCTAGCCCGATCTTTGGTTTCACGCATCCAGTTCCTGCCAGTCGCTACGCGCAGATCGTCGCACCATCTAGCCATATATCTATAGTCTACACTCTACAGTTATTTATTGAGAGTCGTGTTAAAGATTTTCAAGACGCAATGGAGGAGTACCTCCATTGTGCCTTGAATATCGCTTGTCTTATGTTCATTAGATGGCTAATTGGTTCAGTGCAGGGCTTACGGAGTCAAAAGACTAGCATTCCATTCCGGCGCCGTATAAATATACGTGTAACCTACAGGTATTTATTCCGAGTCTAGATACCCTGCGAATCCACCTTGAACAAGCGTGGTGGGTTAATGTTCATTTATCAGAAATGGAGAAGCCCATTAGTCAGACATATATGAGCTGTAAAATGAACTTAAATCTGCCATTTAAGCCATGTTCGTTACCTTAAAGAAACAACGATGTAATTAAAAATCAAAACAATAGTGATTTGAAACATTAAACAAATTAATTTAACAAAATATAGAGAATGAAACGATTTTTTTTCACAGCCCATGTATGCTAGACATGGGCCTTCCCTTTTGTGAAAGAACGGTCACTAACCCATCATTGTTCTATCCTATTTCATAGTTTTATTAACATAGTCCTTATTAACCTGGTTCTATCATTGTATAGGTATTATTATTATATATTCACGCCTATCCCTCGCAGGGGTTGGCAGAGACCACAGAGCTACATCCGCTATTATTCATCGCAGCGAAACGGCTCTCCATTGGTCGCTTCTCACCCTCGTGAGAATCAGGACGTGACGGGTGGCGAACCACGTCGCCATCATTTTCAACAAATTAGGTATATTAAATTCGTCTTAAGTGAATCCCACGAGCCGCAAGGGAGGATGGAGGTCAGCCCCAGCAGAGGCTTGCATGCTGAGGTAAGGCACCATAGTTCCCGGGGGAGCCCGATCCCGGGACGGTCACCACGCTTTCGACTAGGCTCGCCCTTAGCCACACATCCATTGGCACGAACAATCTGCCGGATTGGCGGAAGGGAAGGAAGGGAAAGGATAGAGAAGAAAGGAAAGGGCAGGAAAGGACATGCGGATTGGGGGGTTACCAGACTCAGAATAAATATTTATAAATCCTAAATATTTATTCCGATCCAATCCGCGACCATTTATCATTATTACAGTCGTCTAATGAGTTAACAACATAATTAATATGTTATTAATTTTATATTAATAAGTTAAGCCAACATTATTATTTTGCTCTTTTCTATCAGTTATCCATGGAGTTAGAAACAGAGTGGCTGTCAAAGCAATCCGGGTCCGGTGATGCTAAGGATCTTGGTGGGCTCATGCGGCAGGTCATGGAGGATTTAAACAGCAGAAGAATGTGCACTTTGACGGGTAAGATATGTCAAGCAGTATTACTCACAAATCACGTAAAAAATTGTCATGAGACATTTTCTGGTGGAATGAGGTTGTATGCACTTAGGCCTTTATAACTTCGTCGGAATGTCTCGCGAGATGGAGGCCCGCAAGTGATGAAATGACGAAGCTAATGCCTTCACAGTCTACTGTAACAAGACGAATATATGGCCTACACATATTCACATGCGGGCTTCTTTTACAAACTATGGTAGACGCATCACGATAGAAGAGGGTAGGTCGCGATCTATAAGCTTCTTTAGTTGCGGTCGTAACCTTTGCTTGGACCGCTATAGGAAGAGAGAAACATTTCTAGTTTTACGTTAAATTTATAGTCAAGGTCAAGGTATATTTTCCGTGGTCTTCCTCTACCGACCCTTCCATCCACATTCGCAACATTAATTTCTTTTGCCAGTCGTCTTTCATCCATCCTCTCTATATGTCCAAACCATCTAAGCATCCCTTTTTCAACTTTTGTCACAACACACTTTTGTCTTAATGCACCTCTTTAACAAATACCATATATGTGGACAGTCAAAAGTTTTACTTAGCTAAGATCCGCGACAAGCAAAACAATAACAGAATACTAGTAATGTGTGTTTTCTCTGCTGGATGAAGTGGATTTATTTGGAACTTAAACCACCGAAAATCGGCTATCAATTTTCCACCCACCAACCACTATCACAACACCAAACACACACTACCACTTTTCCATCTTGTAAACGACACGTGTTTCGCCCCAACACGAGGCATCTTCTGGTATAGTAGACTCTACGGAAGACAACCGAAAAGTTTTTCGGAAAAAACACATTAGAATAGAATAGAATAGAAAAACTTTATTTATGACACCATTTTTTTACAATTACTAAAATTAAATCCTTAATAATATACTGTATACAAATAAAAACACAAAACAAAAAGAAAATAATTTTAATCTAACGAGTGTCATAAAATGATTCTTGCTCAGCATATGCCGGGCGCACTATTGGAGCACCCGGCGCTGGTTTTCAGCAAGAACCAACGTGGTCAGATCGCGGACCACAGTGACGACATTCATACTGACACACTCGTACATACAAATACATCCATATATATAACCACTCATACTCATATACACATACACATAAATACACGTACAGTACAATGGAATTAAAAAACACAAAGTCATGTACTAAATTCACCGCGTCCAAAAGAACAAGGTCCTGACTGCATACTTAAAATTAGATTTTTGTATTTTTTTTAAATATATTTATTGTATGCAAGTCACGAAGAGGTGGTGGCAAGTTGTTCCAACATTTGGTTGCGGTGTATTTAAAGCTACCACGAATTGCAGCTGAGCAGTGGCGAGGAACAACCAGCAATGACCTAGACGCTCTGGTATCTCCAGCACTATTTCGTTTACGGGATCATGTTAATTTATTATATAAATATGATGGGGATTCATAACGAATCATACCAAATAGAAGGGTAGCGAAATGAAGCTCCCTGCGGTGTCTCATTTTTATTATATTAGCTTTATTTTTGTATGCCGTAACATGTTCCCGTGGAGCTATATTACAACAAAATCTTGCGCATGCATTTTGTACGCGCTGTATAAGTTTTTCTGTTCGCGCTAGTAGACGGGGTCCATATACAGTGTCCGCGTAGTTAAATTTCGATAATACTAACGAGTCGCATACTGTTATATGGAGAGGTATGTTGAGGTAGTCTCGAATTCGATACAGCACTTTAAGTCGATTACTAGTTTTCTGTTATTGTTTTGCTTGTCGCGGATCTTAGCTAAGTAAAACTTTTGACTGTCCACATAGTGATGGATTTCCGCAAAGTAACGCCTGACTCCATTAATAATCTTAAATACCATATAACCACACTGATGTATTTAATTCACATTGTAACTGCCATAAATATTTACCGACTACTATCACTTGTGTGTAGCTAGCTGTTTAGCTACAAAACACGCTCGTTAACCGCAATGAATTTACAATTATAATTTTATTAGGTGAGCCAAGATTGCCATTATGGTGTAAAATATGCTTTTGACATTTACCACCTACATTAAACTTTTCCAGCCAATTCACAATACTATCGTTAAGTTTTTAATTTCATTATCTTATATTTACTAGTATACCTACTCGTGTATAACATTTTAGGGAGCTTTTTATCTACAACAGTAAGCCAGCTCTTTATAATGGAAAGCTTTCCATCAGGTGACACGCCTGCTCGTTTGCCTTCCTATTCCATAAAAAAACGGTTAACGATAATGATTCTCAACGGTATGATATGTGTCCATTATTCCTATTCCGATGAGAGAGTTTTTTGCGCCGTTTCTTTTCTTTTAGAGCGCCACTTTTTTTCCAAAGCGCCGGTAGGTAGTCATAAAATTGCGACGTAAGCTCGTATAGTTATCAAAGAAACTTGCCAGAGATTTTTCTGCGCCGTGTTCTTCTCTCACACGGCAGTGGTACCGTGTGAGAGAAGAATTATTTTTTTTTTATTATTGCCAAAAAGAATACCCTGTGAATCCATTTAAAAAAATAACGACTTCGACTCTTACACCCTCGACTTAAAAATCGGACCACCATAATTCCTATTCCCTTTTTTTAAAAAAAAAATTCTGGGACCTATAAACCTATGAGTTTGAAAGATGCTTTTCAGTGTGAAAATTGTATTGCTTATGGATCGGTGCCAAGTATTTCGTCACCGTGTTTGAGAAATGGTCGTAAAATCAGCAAGAAAGAAATCCGTTCGAGTAAAAAATTAATGATAGAGTAAACATTGCGAAACATTGAATCATCTTGTTTATGTAGAACTAGGTTTGTTAAAGATACAAAAAAATATTTCAATGTCTCGTAGAGTTGACACTATTTTTATTATTCTAAATCAGTTATTATGACATACTTTGTATCGAGATTTCTTGAAATATCTTATGCTGGGATGTTGGATTGGCGATAGCAGAGCCATTTTCAAATTCCAATTCTTTATATTTTTGTTACGAGGATATATATAAATTAACACATAACACAAAAAAAATGGAAGTCGTTTAAGTAAAATTCTACTCTCTTCTTTGATGACAATCAGTTTTAACTATTATGTCAGTGTCAAGTAAAATACAAATATAATAATATCCAATCTCTTAAAATGTAACTAGTCCGCTTATCACGTTACGTTTTGATAAAATGGTGGCAATTTTACCAAAACCTTCTATGGACTTTTTCAGTCAACTTAAAAAGTCACGATACACACATTTATATCATATCACTTCACTTTTACGCACTAATCGAATTATATTACATAATAATAAATAAATAAATAAAGTCTTTATTACTGTTATCATTAGTTATCATTATTTAATTTGTACAGCGACAGCTTGTCTTTTGACAAAGGCCTCCTCCAAAGATTTACATGTCGCTCTATCTATTGCTAATCCATTTTATGCCAGCTACTCTTCTGAGGTCATCTTCCCCGCGTTTTGTCTGTCGCCCTATGCTTCTTTTTCCATCCCTTGGATACCACTCTGAGACTATTTTTGTCTATTTCTCTTCTCTTTCCCTTATCATATGTCCTGTCCATTGCCATTTTATTAACGTATACTGTTATTGTGTCTTTAAATTTGGTTAGATTTTTTATTTCTGTTTACCTTACTTTGTTTTGAATCTTAACGCCAATTGTACTTCTCTCTATAATGTTTTGACATATATTTATTTTGTTTATTAGTTGTTTCCTGAATGTCCATGTTTGGCATATGTTAAACATTGCAAGATGCACATGTAAACTTTCCTTTTATATTTCATTGGCATGTCCTTGTTTTTTATGACAACTTCATTATGCATAGTATCACTTGAAGCTCGAGAGTCAACACTCTTTTTATTCATCCAATATATTTATATATCTTGTTCAAATTTTCAAACGACACTTTTCTATTCATCCACTCAAATTCAAAAACATTTTTTCTAACTTGTGGATGACACTTGATGTTAATAAAGTTTTTACAAATACTGATTCATTAATTAATTTTAGTTTTACACTTGTATGATCTGTATCTTGTATCTTTATTCTATTTTTTTTTATGTCTATGAATATCGATTAGTGAGTTGCCAATAGATATAAATTTGTTTTTGTTGCGAGTTATAAAACCTCTCTCCGATTGTGACATGTGCGCGACAAACATTTTCCGAGGGCAATAAACCCATTATCATCTATTAATAAACCAGTTCAGAATTTCTAACTAGAAAATCGCGCGTAACAGTCTCGATTCGATGTTCAATGAGAAAGAATGCCTCTCTCTAATCCAGTGTTTCTTAACTATCAGGTCCGCGGACTGCCCATGGCGTTTGAGTTATTAAAAAAATGCAAGCGGTGTCGTAATTTCTACTGTAAAATAGTATAACTACACACGAAACGTTATTAGATAATGTTTTCGAAACTAAAATTTGCGCATCATGTTTTTAAGACTTTCGAGTTTAAAGAAAACTATCGTATTAAAAAACAGATGGTCGTAGAAGCCGTGAAGGGCTTAAACTCAGATGGCTAGATGGAATCGAGGACGACTTAAGGACAATCGGCGTGAAGGGCTGGAGGGAAAAAGCTAAAAGAAGATCCGACTGCAAAAATTTACTGGACCATGCTAAGGCCCACCCGCGGCTGCAATGCCTTGATGATCGTATTAAAAAAAACTATTAAGCGTGACGTTTTCTACGCTTGTAAAGGATTTTCAATTTTGTTTTGTTAGAAACACCTAATTTTTGATAGAAAATAAGTCTAAACTACTTCTTAGACGATAAAATATGTATGTATCTATGTATGTATGTATGTATATATGCATTTATGTATGTATGTATATAGCCTATATGTAATTATTCCAAGTCTCGGTTCCCATACAATCCGCCGTGGACAACCGTATTAGGTTAATGTTTTTTCTCCCAGAAATGTAGAGGCCGTTGCCCAGCTGTGGGATATATATAGACTGTGAAAAAAATCGTTTCTTATATAATACTCTATCTGCCCTAAAATCTCATCTAAATTTTAATTCTCATCAATATATAACTTATCCTCAACAAAATAAACCTTATATAAAAATAAAAACGTGTTTCGTATTTACATCTATCGACCGTTTTAATATTTTTCATAGAGGATTTATGTATCATAATCCGCCTTGGGTTATGATACAATACAATATACTTTATATTGAATTTATAATGCGTTTATTCTCTTTATAAAGGCAAATGGTCTCCCGCGAGGTACGCAATTGATAGCAGCAGGCCCTGACCTCTTTAAGGTTAAGAACCACTGCTCTAAGTCTGTTGATAGGCGAATAACAATTCTATAACCACATACGTTGCAACGGAAATTAGCGCTTAACACCTCGGAATAAGATCCACGTCCAATGCATCATCGTCATTGATACAGTATAAACAGCGCGTGTCTGTACGTGCATTGTAATGAGCGAGAAAATGTAAAGTTAATAGACAAGAGAGAAGTAAGGGTTGAATATAAAAATACTTCATTTAAGCTCGCACCCTCTTTTTTTGGGCATGTATCACGACGCAGTGAACATACACACATACATATCGTCACGCCTGTCTCCCGTAGGGGTAGGCGGAGACCACAGATCTACATCTGCTACGATCTCGGCATACTTTCCTTGCTTCCTCCACACTCATTACTCTCCTCATGCAAGCCCACCGGTTAATGTTACTCTTGACCTGGACTCTCTTAAAAATTTCAGCGATTTAGTCAAGGTATGTTTTCCTTGGTCTTCCCTTACCAACCCTTCCATCCACATTCCCAACGTAAATTTCTTTTGCCAGTCATCTTTCATCCATCCTCTCTATGTGCCCAAACCTTCTTTCGTCATTACAAGATTATAAAAAAAAATATGAAAAAAATACAAAAAGTGGAGTTTCTTTCCCAGTTTCTTCTCTGTTAAGAGGAACCTCAATGCGAAATGGCGGTAAAAGCTTGATTGTTAGCGGTCTGTCGTTTGGCAAATAAAATGTAATTGTTATTATGTTGAAAAAATTAAGAATTTGAATTGGGTCAAAGTGAACGTATGTCAGTGGCACAATAATAGTTTGTGAAGTTAAAATGGATTGTCAAAATTATTTAAAACCTACGACGACCTACTTGGCTCAGTGGCGAAGCAATCACTATCAAGTCAATTGTGGTGGGTTTAATACCCGTATCGGGCTAAAAATATGCTAGCCTACAGGTATTTCCGAATCCCGAACTTGGGTGCTTCGCTAATGAGCTATGGAAGAGTGTGGTGAATTCATATTTCCTTCAGAAATGTGATCCGTACCCGGCTGTGAATTATGGCCTTTGATACACATACATCAACAACGATTCCGCTGCCCTATACGCGTTCCTAACAATTAACAACCTCACGTATTTTAGGATGGTGACATCATCCATCTGTTACAACCTTCGACCATGTTTAAATATTTTACCATACAAAACATCCGTGTAATTGTAGAGGAATAGAAGTATTGAATTGCCGATTTTAAGGGAGAGGAAGACACATTGCCAACAAGGTTATATAGGGTGACACCCTGTCTGTTATTTTCGAAATATAATAGGCAAAGACATATTCATGAGATCCATTCACACTCTGTTAAACTCGTTAATATGTAGAGTTTGAAAGGCGGAAAATACGCAGTCAAAACGTATTTATTTATACGCAAAATTAAATAATGTTTCATCCTTACCCACCGCGCTTGACCAATACTAATTGGCGAGGTAACCAGACTTGGAATACGTATTTGTGGTTTATACATATTTTTATCCCGATGCGGGAACAGAACCTTGACCATTGACTTCGTAGGCGACTGAGCCTATTGGTCGTCATATGACTATTAAATCTGCGTACGTCAACTCCAAAAGCAGTAACGTAACCACTGAGCTAAAAAGGGTCGTCAGTCTCTTACTTGATCACTTTAGAAACGTGATCAAGTCTTTCTTAATCTTGAAAAATAATATATTATATCAGTTTCAAGTCATATAATAATTATTTTTCAATCTTAAAGTAAAATATATTTTTTTTAAATTATTTATAAATATTACTTAATGGAGTGTAAATTTTTCTTATAAATTCAATTGTTGATACAAATAATTTTATATAAATCTATTTATAATTTGTGTCATTCCTTAAATAAAAGCAATATTAGTTTAGCATTTTTAATCATTGTTTTTTTTTAAATAATTTTAAACGCAGAAAACTATTTCAGTGGCGATAATATGAAAATATTAATATAAATATAAAACGTAAAACGTTTTTATGGAATATGTAACAAGTGCACTTAGATATTCAGAATAATTATCTACTAAAATGTAAGCGCCAGGTAAACATGTGTTGTTTTATTAGATAACGTAAATGTTAGGGTTGGTACGATGTAAAAAAAATTACGCTTATCCGCAAAAAAAAAAAATAGAATTTTATATTTAGATATAATAGAAATTGTAAAATGTAAATTTTAAAAACGGAATATATATTATTGTATAACTCATATCCAACTGCCATCATCATCATCGACAGCCTGCGGTAGTCTACTGCTGGACATAGGCCTCCCCCAAGAAGCACCACCTAGCCTTCGGTTCCAGGCGTCTAGTTTCTGCGAGCCGCTCTGTGCAGATCGTTATATCACTAAACGCACATTTAAAAAAACCGTTCAAAAATTCTGTCTGACATTAATAATTGTATTATTAAATATACTCTCTTGCTTCCCACATACACACACACATACACAAAATATTACATACATATATAAAATGCTTTTGTTATATCTTTTATATATATCTTTAATATAAGTTAACATGTAAAACTATAATTAAAAATTCAAAATGTATATAAATATTAGCATATTTTATGCTGTGGATTTCGTATTAAATACATTAATAAATAAAATGAAATATGATATTGCAAATTTACATTTGGACAACCCTAACGCGTTCATTAAGGTTGTAATAATAACACAGTCCATTATCGCTCCGACCGATAACCCGTTATCGGCCGTTTTGACGGGCTTCAATTCGATGAATATTAATTGAATGTGCTCGGTCCGAGATTGTATTGCCCCATTATTTAATTTTTTACATCAAAAGTTTTTTTTTCTTTATATGATATGAAGGCAAACGAGCATCGAACATTAACTTATAGTGAAGGCAAAACTGACAATATTAGAAATTGTATGTAACAACTTACATGATAAATTTAATATGGTTCGTTAAGTGTACGATACTAATCATAAGATTTTACACAAGATGTCATAATTATTGTAGTTTAAGAGAAACATTTATCTATCTGACGTTGAGTTCTGGGAATGTGTATGTATGTATACAGGCTGTCCCACAACTCAACGTCAAGCCGAAACGGGGTGACAGGTGTATATACACCTACATACATAATTACATAATAATAATAATAATTCTTTATATACGTATAAAAGCTCCATCACATTGCCACTTATAGCGTACAAATTTCTTTATTACTTACTATTAAAAATAACTACACAACTATTACAGATCTAAATACATAACTAAACTATTATATTGCCATTAAAATTATAATTTATTGTTACATTTATATATCACCTTTGTTTATCTATTACATTTGATCGATCTTTAAAAGTAAGAGTCCGTACCGTAAATCTTGAGTACTTCCTTTTATTCAATCAATTCGTTGTCCGCAGTCGGTACAACGACGACCCACCTAACTGTGGTGAGAGTCAACAGCGACCCGGCGCCCGTGAAAGACCACCAAGTGCCCGTCTTCCTCTACAGCAGGGACTCGTTTGTAGCTGACCAATGGGACCTCACCACCAACCAGGTAACTGCGCAATTCTGTTCATACAACAATACATGTCGGCAAGAGCATTTTAATTTTTTTTTATTTTATTTTAACGTGTGTTTGTGTGCGTGTATATATATATATATATATATATATATATATATATATATATATATATATATATATATATATATATATATATATATATATATAAATGTGTATACGTATTGTATGTATTTAAATTCCTAAAATTAGTTTTTAATCTTTTCTTTTGTACAAGCTGCACTACCTCCAAATCACTTTTCTCAGTTTCGCCCGCAGGTTGACTGGTAGAGAATGGCCGGTGGCATTAAGTTCGCCTGTTGTACATTTTGTGCAAAAAAGTGATTTCTCCTTATAAACTAGCTGCACCACCTCCCAAGCAATTTCCCCAAGTTCGCCCGCAGGATGACTGAGAATGCCTAATGACCTTAAGTCCGTCTGTTGTCTCCACTTTGTGCAGAAAGCTTAAATAAATAACTCTTAATTACCTTTTTTTAAAAAATGCAATACAGTAACAGCTCCTTATTCGCGCTTCCTTTTTTCGAGTTTTCACTATTCGCGGATTTAAAAAATGCGACCCAATTCCTATATTCGCGGTTAAATATTTCTATATTCGCGGATAATTAATGAGTACATACATAATAATAAAAGGATTCCAATAGGTATTCAACCCAATATCCTTTGTAAATGCCGTCAAATGGATTAATAAAAAAAGTAAAATAGATCTTATTACAACTGTGCCTAAAGTATGTTGTTAAATGATGAGCTTTTAAAAACTGCCGAGCAAGAGAAAAAAAAAGTCTACTGTGCCTGAAGATGCCTCGTGTTGGGGCGAAACACGTGTCGTTTACAAGATGGAAAAGTGCTAATGTGTGTTTGGTGTTGTGTATAGTGGTTGGTGGGTGGAGAATTGATAGCCGATTTTCGGTAAGTTTTTGGTTTAAGTTCCAAATAAATCCACTTAACCCAACGAAAACACACATTATTAATTTTCTGTTATTGTTTTGCTTGTCGCGGATCTTAGCTAAGTATAACTTTTGACTGTCCATATAATTAAAAATTCTTCAAACTATTGTATAAGTCTTAAGATAATTAATCAAAATGTTCAAACACTTCAATTAAATTGATTTTTTTTTATTTTGTGACCTAGGAACGTATCCCCTATAATATAAATTACCATTCCGTATTCACGGTTTCTGTATTCGCGGCATATTTATGGAACGTATACCCCGCGAACAAAGAACTTTTACTGTATTTAATTTTTTCAATGCGAAGGTGATGGTTCACCAAAATACCAACCGTAACCGTAGTCTTGTTTAGACATCAGTACATGAGCGATCACTACGAGTCGTTGCTCCTGTATTTTATTTGCACGGTTTATTATTTTCACAAGTGTTTAGCAGAGGACGTTGTTTGTCTCGTTTACTTCTTGAAGTATGTCGATTTTTTTTTTAATGAAGACTAGCACTATTTTTAAATATTATTATAATTAACATTCCGACTGGACTTATAATGCTTGTGCTACAAAATAAAAACAATACATAGATTTATTTCTTTTTGTAGTAACACATATTAATTTACAGTATGTACTGTTAGTATTATTTACAAATAAATTTTTTTTTATATATTCACGCCTATCCCCCACAGTGGTTGGCAGAGCCACAGATTGGCACAGAGCTCGATTCGCTACCATTCATCGCAGCGAAACGGCTCTCCATTGCTTCTCGCCCTCGTGAGGATCAGGACGTGACGGGTGGCGAACCACGTCGCCGTCATAATATAAAAATATAATAATAAATACCTTTTGTTTTCATAATTTCACACATCTTACATGGCTACACTAGGATTCCCTGTGGAAATGTAGGTTCTTAGTATCATACAATGTAAGAACACAAATATCAAAAGTGTAAAAAAAAAATTAAAAAGGGAAAAAAGCCGTTTGTTTTATAGAATAGGGAGGCAAACGAGCAGGCGTGTCACCTGATGGAAAGCATTAAAAACTGCCCATAAACATTCGCAGTGCCATAGGCAGTTCAGAAGCGTTGCCGGCCTTTAAGGAAAGTGTCATTAGTGGAAGGAGAGGGGGAGAGGGGATTGAGCCACCAGAACTCAGTAAGCGGTTGAGTTCCGAAGGCCAAACCTCCTTCTCTCCTCCCCACTCCACGCCCGTCCCTCCGCTCCTTCTCCCCCTCCTCATCCTCCCCTACCATCCACAAGTATTTGTATTAGTGTTTTTATCATCGCGGACCACTGAGTGGGGGACGTTGATTTTTTATATATTCAAAGATAGTTTTGCGCTATATTTGCTAACGCTACTAAGCATTTGTGTCAGAGGTACCCAAACTTTTTATCATCGCGGACCTTTGAGTGGGGGACGTTGATTGTTTATAAATTCGAAGATAGTTTTGCGCCATATTTGCTAACGCTACTAAGTATTTGTGTCAGTGGTACCCAACCTTTTTATCATCGCGGACCTTTGAGTGGGTGACGTTGATTGTTTATATATTCAAAGATAGTTTTGCGCCATATTTGCTAACGCTACTAAGTATTTGTGTTAGTGGTGCCCAACCTTTTTATCATCGCGGCCCGCTGAGTGGGTGACGTTGATTGTTTATATATTCGAAGATAGTTCTGCGCCATATTTGCTAACGCTACTAAGTATTTGTGTCAGTGGTACCCAACCTTTTTATTATCACGGACCACTGAGTGGGTGACGTTGATTGTTTATATATTCGAAGATAGTTTTGCGCCATATTTGCTAACGCTACTAAGTATTTGTGTCAGTGGTACCCAACCATTTTATTATCGCGGACCGCTAAGTGGGTGACGTTGATTGTTTATATATTAAAAGGTAGTTTCACGCCATATTAAAACATTGTTTGGACGCCTAATTATACTGCGAATGTGCCTGCCTGCCTGCCTGGTCGCCAAATAAGACAGCGCCGTGACATTCGGCGACAGCGCCTACGCAGATCGTAACATGTAGTTTACGACTCTCACGGGCCGTCAACCTTTTACATAAATGTGTTGATTCAAACGTATTATTATTATTTGTTATGATTTTTAATGGAGTCAGGCGTTATTTTGCGGAAATCCATCACTATGTGAACAGTCAAAAGTTTTATTTAGCCAAGATCCGCGACAAGCAAACAGAAAATTAATAATGTGTGTTTTCCTGCTGGATTAAGTGGATTTATTTGGGACTACGGAAGACGATAACAAAAGTCTTTTTCGGTTTTTCGGTTGTCTTCTGTATAGTCTACTATACCTGAAGATGCCTCGTGTTGGGGCGAAACACGTGTCGTTTACAAGGTGGAAAAGTGGTAGTGTGTGTTTATTGTTGTGTATAGTGGTTGGTGGGTGGAGAGTTGTAGGCGGTTTTTTGTTAATATATTAATTTTCTGTTATAATGTATTAATTTTCTGTTATTGTTTGCTTGTCGCGGATCTTAGCTAAGTAAAACTTTTAACTGTCCCCATTATTTTTTATATTCGTGTATACGTTGTACGCATTATTATTTCTTATATTCGTGTATATTTTTTATTTTTATATATTGTTTTGTGTTCTCAACATTCTCCTCTCTTAGTGGGATTTATGTACATAATATTTTAAATATGTAAATATCATCAATTACTGCTATTCATATTATTTGATGTATGTATCTATATTATATGTATATGTGTATTTATGTATACATATATATGTATAGCCGAAATCACTGAATCGGTATTTCTCAGCACGTGTTAGCTAAGTGAGACTATACTACTATGTTTCGTCCAATTTCACCTCATAACTGTCATAAAAAAATAAATTATCCATTTCTATCAATAGTGGTAGAGCCATGGTAGCACGAATGGGCCGAATCTACCGGGGAAGTACCGTAACGTAATGGACAAATACACATAACAATACACACACATTCATAACATAATTATTAATATATAATGTCCTATGGTTTCCTATGGTACATGTGTATATGTTTATTTCCTTTTACTTATTACTACATGTTGCTATGTGTAACAGCGCCATCTATTTTCTTAGCTTTGTGTTACTAAATCGACAGTCAAAGCCCTTATGCGTGGAGGAATAGATGGGATTAATGGTGCCTTTGCCAAACTACGAGCGTTGTGTATGCCTTTAATCGACCCTTTTTTTATAATAAAATTGGAAGTTAATCGCGAAGCATGCATTTTTATTTCTTCCTCCCCTGGAACGACAACCGCTTTCACGAAAAAATACTAGAAAAATACAACTAAACAGCAGTAAGAACAGAAGAAGAGCAGAAATCGAATATAGAAATGGGAAAAAGGGATAGAAGGCTAGTGTTTGAAGTAGTAATGAGTGAGCCTATATCTCAGGTTAATCACGGAACCGGGAAATTTTTTATGTGTGAACGATCTATATAAATGTATATGCAGCATTCGATCGATCGAGTTGGTAAAGGTTACGCTTACGATCTGAGGTCTTATATTTTTTATGCATATTATAATATGAATATTTAACTAACATAGTTATACCTTTTTTAGGGAAACAAGATATATTATAGAAAAGACAAATTTGTTAGGTTTTTCAATAGTCAAAATACTTTTTATCAAATATTTCGGTAATGCGAAACGTTGCTTTATGATATTCTTCTTTCTTCTTTATCTTCCTATGTCCTCGTTCTATCTTGAGCTACACGCTTTATTTCGCTCCAGGTCCGTCCTTTGCTACGTGCTTCTGCTGTTATCGTAAGTCACAATGTTTGCTAGGATCGGCCACGCTTCTTTTCTCCTTTATGACATAGGAAACTGCATAATGTAAAAACATCTTTTTTCTTGAATTCTTCCCATACTAGGTTTTGTAATTGCATGGTCGATATGAACATTTTCTGCATCAAACAATAAATAAATAAAATAAAAATTTATTTTAAAAGTCGACATGACATTTAAATGAAAGGTTGGCAGCCCGCGCATTGTTTCATTCCCCGCGTGAAAGAATGGAATAGTATACTTGTATGCAAATTTATTTAAAACTTACGATCAGATAGATACAAGGTTGACATTTTAAACAAGATATTTAAAAATAATTTTATTTAACTTTTTTAAGTATAATGTTTCTGGTTACCGTCACATGTTTTGTTTATTGTCTTCTCAGTTGTACACTTCTGACGAAGTGGTCGTGGTCATGGATCGTCTAATAACCTGTTAGACTTTTCCATAACTCTCATAGGAAGAATGTAATAGCTTCCCGTTGTCTTCTGCTCCAGTACTTTTGGAGGTTATTTAGACCTCAAGGCTTCTGAGTAGTTATACTGCCACTTACGTGAGCTGTTTCAGAAATCGTTAGCGAAATGAAAAATAGGACGAATATGGAAATTCTTTATAGCTTTTCAAAATATTCCCCACCGACCTCTATGCACTTATGTATGCGTTTGGGTGTATCAGCTTTCAAAAAATTTGTAAAACGTCTCTTGTCGAAGCGTAACCGCAAAAATTCATCGAAGCCTTATTTTCACTGTGGAATATAAAAAGTTTTCGCATGGTGCTAAATCTGGGCTGTACGGAGGATGGGATGATATTTCTACCCCCGAAGATGTCACACAGTCCATGGTTCTAGCAGCTGTGTGAGTGGGCGCACGTTATATTGGTGAAGAAAAATGCCGTGGACACCGGCATCCTTAAAAATATTTAAAAAAAAGGAATTTCATATAAGTGGCCAATGATTTTTAACAAGGTGTTCTATAATGAAATTAGCTGTTTATTCAAAATCGTTTCAGGACAAAATAGATTATATTTACTTTGTGGCTAGCAATATTCGGGGTATCCTTGGTAATCGGTCGCCGAAGCCTCGTTAGTCTCTCACAGGAAATTCCACCTAAATTCATTAATTCCAGCAATCTAGCAGGAAATTCCACCGAAGACGATTGTCTTCCTTCCTTTCTAATGCGTGCAAGTGAGGTTGGCATTTAGGATAGTAGAGATGTTGATTAACTTCCCCTTTATTCTCTTTTTTTCTTAGTTTGGTTTATTGTCACAGTATATAAAAATAGGTAATAAAATTTTGAATGGAACAGTTTTATTAATATACTGAAATAAAATATGAGGGCCATAGGGATCTGAATAAGATAAACAGTCGTTATACACATTTATATGCATACCCACGTTTTCATTTCAGTGTGTGTCAATAAAACCTTTTAACTTAAAAGTTTTATTACCTATTTCTACTTTCTAGTTTTTAGTTTGTTTGTCTCCCCCCTTCCTTTATTTCCCTCTTACCATTTCTTTACTTTCCTCTTCACCTCGTACTACTTCCTTCTTTACCATTATTCACACATTGCTGTGGTGTTATACATATCCACGGGAGGCGCTGATTACTTATCCCGTTGCTAATTTGGCTTCCTCTTCTACCTGCGAGAAGGAAGTTAGGATTTTTGGAAGTCTGGTTTAGTGTCCTTGGTCTTCACGCCTTCTCTAAATATGGCCTTGTCTCAATTCTTAGTCGAGTCCTTTACCCATCCCCGACCTGATAAACTAACTTGATAAAGGGACTCAAAACGCCATCGAATCCTCGTAAACAGGGGGCTATGACAATAACCGGTCATATCATAACCGTTAATCGATTAATAACCGTAAACTGTCGATCGTGACTTAATTAGATAAGTTAGAAGCGATACGCGTGACGCGGGTGACAGTAGTCCTTGGAACCAGCGCGCAACGCTGTCTCTACTATTTGTAGGCAAAATTGTTGTTTACTAAGGCATGGGTGTGGTACAAGTCATAGACAACCAAAGAGAAAATTATTTACTACTTTATGTCGTTGTTGTAATTTATTTTTATACGCAGTGCAGGGATTTTGTACTGTTATTTTTATTATATAGTCGTTTTCTCTCAATGTGCACAAAAAATAATATATGTATGAGCATAAATAAACGTGAATCCCACGGCCGTTTTGTATGTTATGTCGTTAATTTTTAATCGCATTTTTTTTATATTCCATGTTACACCAGGTAAAAACGGCCATGGCTATCTGCAACTAAGTGTCAAAAAAATATATAATATAACAAGTTGTCTGGAAATTTCGTGCCGATATTTTAGAATAATTAAAACGCAGCTCATTTAAATATTAATATACATATATTAAATTATATAGGTAGCATTCTGCTAATTGACGTAATGTCGACAGTGGGTTGTTCTCGATTTCTGTTCTAATCATATCTTCGTCTGTGGTGGACGACGTACCTGGGCGTTCTTGATCTTCCAGGTCGAAATTTCCAGCTTTAAACCGAACAAATCACTTTCGCACAGTTCTTTCGACTACAGCATCCTCGCCATAAACAGCACATATCTTATTTGCCGCTTTCGTGGCATTTTTGGCAAAAGAAAAGCATTAAATGCCTACAAAACTGATAAAATTAACGAATCGTAACCATAATTTTTTCCAAATATGAATGAAGCTGTCTCTTTTAGACTATGTATACATGTTATTAGTTTTCAATAATTGTGATATATTCACACAGGTCTCTCTCGCTACCTACCGAAAATCGGCACGAACTTTCCGGACAACCCAATATTAACTCTTTACCGCTATCTCTTTTGACTTGAAAACTCGTAACCGTATACTTGCAGGATGTGTTAATGGAGTCATTAGCGTGAATCAAATTAAGTGCTCAACCGATCGTCGTGTGTTTTGCGGGTGTATATTTATTTACAGAATTCTACACTGTTTTATTAACATGTTGAACTACATGCCACATACCACTATTTATCTCTTTTTTATTTAATAACAAAATCCACAGAACTTAAAGAACAACCGATTGGCTCAGTGGCGGGGCCTTCCGCCCGCGGAATCAATGGTCGCGGGTTCGATCCCCGCATCGGAATAAATATTCAGGATTTATAAATATTTATTCCGAGTCTCGTAACCCCCCCAATCCGCATTTCCTTTACTGCCTTTTCCTCCCTTCTCTATCCTTTCCCTTCCTCTCCGCCAATCCACGGTCTGCCGTGCCAATGGATGCGTGGCTAGGGGCGAGCCTAGTCGTAAGCGTGCCAACCGTCCCGGGATCGGGCTCCCCCGGGTACTATGGTGCCTTACCTCAGCATGCAGGGCTCTGCTGGGGCTGACCTCCATCCTCCCTTGCGGCTCGTGGGATTCACTAAGACGAATTTAATATACCTAATTTGTTGAAAAATGACTGCGACGTGGTTCGTTACCCGTCACGTCCTGAATCTCACGAGGGCGAAAAGCAACCAATGAAAAGTCGTTTCGCTGCGATGATTGATAGCGGACAGAGCTCTGTGGTCTCTGTCAACGCCTGCGGTCTTACGGGGATAGGCGTGAATATATAAAAAAAAATTAAAGAACAATAAAAAATATGTGTTAATCGAAATGCCAATATAGGATTAACTTGCCAATATATGATTAGCCCACACTAAATATATTATATGTCCAACGGTCGTCTGGAATAAATCGAAAAAAAAGTACATATTTAAAATATGTAGAACTCTTTTTAATCCTTCGGTAATCATAGCGACATATAGTTGCCTTTTTATCTTTTAAGTTCGTGAGTCCACGCGAGTAAATTATACGGAAACAACAAACAATTGATTTTCTTTCATAGGTTGAGATTTTTGTATTTATATTATTGCATAATGAATCAGTCATATAAAAAAGAGGTATTTTTGGAGGTTATTACGAAGTATTCTATCGAATATATCATCATCATCTATGCATTACAGCCGCGGGTGGGCCTTAGCCTTGTACAATAAATTTTTCCAATCGCATCTTATTTTGGCTTTATCTTACCAGCTCACGGATTACCTTTACGTCGTCCTCGACTTCATTTAACCATCTGAGCTTAGGCCTTCCGCGGCTTCTTCGACCATAAGGTTCGCCATCTAGTAGGCGTTTGGGTATTCTAGCCTCGTCCATCCGTATAATGTGTCAATAAAGACGTCCATTTATTTGTCCATTCTATCGAATACGCTTTAAGATTATCCATTAAATAGCATCAAAAGTTTAGAAGCAAGAATAAATATTTTTTTTGAAGTTAGAAATTCAGTCAATTAGGACGGCTATACGCAGAATTAATAACATGACATAATAAAACTACTGAATGAAACATCAAAACTAAAATACAACGCATTACATACTCTATTTTTTTCCAAATTGAAACTGCGTCGACAGCGTATCAGAATTGCTTGTGAAACCTGACCTCGACTCTGTACAAAACATTTTTTTTAATTATGCCGTAATAGACCGTGACTGTCCGTTATAAACATGGCACGTCTCGGACGAATTGTAAATAAAATCGACCGTGTGGGTCCCGCTCCATAATATAATAGATAAATAAATAACCTGTTAAACCTGTTCCGATTCGAATGGGAAAGAAGGTGTCGCGACAAAAGTTCAGAAAGGAATGGTTTGGGCACATAGAGAGGATGGATCAAAGACGACTGATAAAATAAATTTATTTCGCGGATATGGATGAAAGGGTCGGTAGGGGAAGACGAAGGCCATACCTTGACCAAATCACCGAAGTTCTTAAGAAAGACCAGGCCTAAAGTACCCTTAACCAACGAGATTGTATGAAGAGAGTTATGAGTGTGGATGAAGGCAAGAAAGGGTGTCAAGATCGTAGCAGATGGAGATCTGTTGCCTCTGCCTACCTCTACGGGAAACGGGCGTGATATGACGTATTTATATATACGTTCCAATGAAATAACATTTACAGTAGCGCAGAGGTCGTGTGCTAAAGTGATCTATATAGACCCCCGGGGGTCTTTTTAACAAAAGTAGGGGTCGTAAATCACATATCAAAATGCGTATGTAAATTTGTGATTTTTTTATAATTGACTTAATATCAGTTACAGAAAATAAATTAATAAACGCATATTTATTCGGGTGAAACAAAAAATATCAGGCAGACTTATCTCATTGATAAAGGTAACAATAAATCTATAATTAAAATATTTTTCATTACCCTATTGTATAACAATGTAAAATTACTGCAATAAATGTTTGAAGTCATTGAAAATTAATGGGGGTCGATGCAGATAAAGAAAAATTTAATATAGAGGGGGTCGATGATCAAAAAAGTTTGGCGACCCCTGCAGTAGCGTGTTTCGAAAAAATATCATGTTATATTGCAACATAATTCAATTAAAAACAACCGTTTCACAGGAAGAGTCTTGTGGAATGGTTAAAACTGCCAGCTTGATTACTTTTTTAATTCTTGTAGATGTACAAGGGCGAGCTTAACTCAAAATTGAGTTTTGTAATTGCTTTATGTTTTAAAATAGAATTTTAATAATTTAGCATAATTGTACGGTACAGCCGCGAGTGTATTAAGCAGAATATCCTTTCAGTTCGATATATTTTTAGCTTTTTCCCTCCAATTTATCACGCCGAGAGTTTTAAGGTCCCGTTTGACTCCATCTTGTCATATGAGTTTTGGCCTGCCTCAGTGTCTTCGCCCGTCCGATTTACCATTAACTAAATTTAGTAATTATTTTTAACTCTTTCCACATAAGTTGTGCATATTTGAATACAACCGGGGTCAGGCAGATAACAGATGTAACAGGTGGCTAACTTTTTCTAATAAAGGTAGTCTCTATATGCTAGAATATAGAAGAGCTTGTCCTGTGTTTAGTTAGGGCGTCGTTTGTTGTGGAACAGAAGCTGTTTTTACAATTAAGAGATAAGTTTCATAATGTGATTTATTGAAATGTTATTTTTAACTGTTTCGATATATTTGCCACACTCCTAGTGTATAATACTGCTGAATTAAAGTAAAAGTTATTGTACACAGGGTAGGTATATGACTGTTTGATTTGGTCGGGTTATAGCGACCGTACGGGATGCGACTGGTTTTATATCAGTTGTAGTTAACCTTTTTAAACTTAATTGCTCTTTATGATGTCTTATTGGTTATTAAATGTTTTCCTCATTGTCCTATGTCTTTTACTCAACATAATTACTTTCATTTTTACTATTTATTAGCTGACGATGAATAATTGAACAAGGAGTCACGAAAAACTCTGTATACGCCATTTTGAACACTTTTTTTACAGTCCAAATGTGTCCCACTGTTGAACACGTGCAAGGGTGGATCTACCTAAGGGCTTTTTGGGCTTAAGCCCAGGGCCCCGTGGAGACAAAGGGCACACAACTCCCATTAAAAATAATAGACGAATCGTAATTTAAGACGTTACTTGTAACGAACAAAAAATTTTTTTTCTGGTACCTATACACTAAACAACCTATACACAAAACACTAGGGCTAATACTACTCGGGGGGCCTCCCGAGTAGTATTAGCCCAGGGCCCCACAAAGCTACGATCCGCCCCTGAACACGTGCCTCCCCGTTTCGGGAGGAACGGACGTTATATAACTTTCATCATTCCAGCCGAATGTTAGGATTAATAAGAATCAAAAGATTGAGGAATCGCCTTTGGTAGCCGAAGCATCATTGTCGTCGTTGTCTCCAGTCTGCAATTTCCACGCAAACTGTAAAATAAAATTTTTAACGTAGTGTCTCTTCGGTCATATCATATCTGTATAACGAAGACTACCAATATTTATTTCCATCGAAGGTCGTCACGAGAAAGGTCAGCAGATCGTCACTTATCATTATTGTCAACCAATCACCACATATAATTATTGTCAACAAGTTGAAATGCATATATGTGCCTTCCTTATGTATTTGTTTAGTTGTTTTTATCGAATATTTTTTGTTTTTAGCAGTTTCGGATTTACGATTTTTTCCAAACGGGACAAAACTTAAGAGGCGCCATTTTTCTGCAGTGATTGAATTCGAAAATTCGATGCGATAATACGACGCGCTTTGGACCATATTTATATTAGGTCAAAGATCGAATTTTTCTTGTTTGTGAACTAGTAGTCAAGGTGGAAAATTTAATTATTCCCACCCCATTATACACATACCACATATTATAAAGAGTGATACCGCTCATTTACTATAATTATGATTATTTTGTTATATGATAATTGAAAACTATAAAGTTCGAAATTTGAAGTGGTGTAAACTTTATCAGTGGTCTTAGGGTGTACCAGGTGATTTAGAAATAACCTAAATGGCTTACCATAACGGGAAAGTGAAGGGCTTCCTTATGTATTTGTTTAGTTGTTTTCATTGAAGATTTTATGTTCTTAGCAGTCTTGGATTTACGATTTTTTCGAACCGGGACAAAACTTAAGAGGCGCCATTTTTCTGCACTGATTGGATTCGAAAAATTCACAAAACAATTTTACTGGTTGCGGTAGTACGACGCGTCTTGGACCATATTTATATTAGGTCAAAGGTCGAATATTTCTTGTTTGTGAACTAGTAATCAAGGTGGAAAATTTTGTTCTGCCCATCCCACTACATACATGTTATAAACAGTGATACCGCTCATTTAATATGTATCTTAAATATTACTGTATTATTATTAATTACGATTATTTTATTTATATGATGGTGTAAAGTTTATCAGTGGTCTTAGAGTGTACCAGTTGATTTAGAAATAAACTAAAGGGCTTACCATAACGGGAAAGTGAAGGGCCCGAACGCTATCTAGGTCGCCGTAGTTAAAAATTCCATGACGTTCTAAGCAGATTTGAGTTTAACTTCTAATGAAAATCAACTTTTTTTTCTTAGTCTTAAAAAACCTGTTCCCCTGACGTATATTCGTGGTTGGTCCACGAATATCGCAAATGTTCTCAAGAAAGGCCAGGTCAAAAGTACCCTTAACCGATGAGCTTGTATGAAGAGCAAGTGGATGAAGCAAAGAAAGTGTGCCAGGATCGTAGTAGATGGAGGATTGTGGTCTCTGCCTACTCCTACGAGAAACAGGCGTGATTGTATGTATATAAAAGACTAAATGGTAAAAAAGGGGGGAAAAGAATTTTGTAAACAATCTTTTTGTCCCTTTATTTGTCTTCGTTACAATATTATTTCCGCGGATTGACATGAGGTATATTATGTGGACAGTCAAAAGTTTTACTTAGCTAAGATCCGCGACAAGCAAAACAATAACACAAAATTAATAGGACTTCACCTAGGAGTGGATCCACTTCCTAGTGGATCCACTCCTAGTGGAACCAAAAACTTACCGAAAATCAACTCAGGAGAGTTGATGGCCGATTTTCGGGAAGTTTTTGGTTTAAGTTCCAAATAAATCCACTTCATCCAGCAGGAAAACACACATTATTAATTTTGTGTTATTGTTTTGCTTTTCGCGGATCTTAGCTAAGTAAAACTTTTGCCTGTCCACATAGTGATGGATTTCCGCAAAGTACCGCGTGACTCCATTATTAATGAGGTATATTTTTGAAATAGTATTGTAATGAAAACAAATAAAAGGTCAAAAAAGATATCCGTCCGGCATGTGTACAATTAAACTAGGTTAAGAAAGGTCTGTGTCTAGAAATTTCTAATTAACCATCTCTAATTTCGTTCTTAGTCTTTTAAAATTGGATCCCAGATTGAGCCGTTTTTATAAGTGTCGAAAAATTCTTTTTGATTAACTAAACCCATATAAGGTGTTCTCAATTGGATCTTTTCTAGATGCCTGCTCGATTTTCGTTCTAATAACGTTTCTAGACGAAGTTTGCAAAGAGACTTTATTGGACCTTTCTCACTAATATTTCCTCTGCTGTCGTGATGGGTCTTCATTTTAGTGGATCCCAAAAATAGGGGTTTACCCTTCATCGATGTGTTTTTCCACACGTATGACTGAAGATTATTGTTTGGTAAAAATATATATAATAATGATGCCAACTAGTGAAGATGCAATCGAGAAGACGTTTCTCGTCGACGTAAACGCCATCTGCGATCACATCTGTCTTAATTGTGATCGCCTAGTTAACAGAAACTGACATAACGATAAAGATAACTGATAAGGATAGTTCAGTGCTGTTGCTATAGATAGAGTTGGATAGCGTGTTGTTATGCAATAGGTATTTTGTTATCAGCAATGTGATAAGGGAGACCGGATTTTAGATACATTTTGTTACATTAATAGAAATAAGAAGTGATATAACATTTCACAATAACGCTCTATCGACGTACAATTCAATTCAACCCTCGCGACAACTTATTTTACGGAAGTGTTAAATTCACAGAATCAAGTTGAAGGCGAATTTTGACCTTTTTTTAAGAGATAGGAGGGCAAACGAGCAAGCGTGCTGCCTGACGGAAAGCATTCAACGCCGCCCATAGACAACCGCGCCACCGCAGGAGTCACGGAAGCGTTGTCGGCCTTTTAGGTATGTTTAGGCTTGTTTTTATGAAGGTGCCAATGTCGTATCGGTTCGGAAAGACCGTCGAAGGTAGCTGGTTCCACAGAGTAGTAGTGCGTGGAAAGAAGTTTCGAGAGAGGAGCACCGTAGAAGATCGCCACTCATCCAGATGGTGGAGATGAAACTTTTAAGCTACAACATAAATTGGCTGAATCGTATATTTAAGTGGTTGAACGATACTGAAAGTCAATTTTCATCCTTATCTACTTCACTTTTTTGTTTAAACACACCATATATACATATCATCACGCCTGTTTCCCGCACACTTTCTTTGCTTCTTCCACACCCATCGCCAACCTGGCCTTTCTTAAGAACTTCAGCAATTTGGTCAATGTATGTTCTCGTTGGTCTTCCCCTACCAACCCTTCCAGCCACATCCGCAACGTAAATTTCTTTTATGAGCCGTCTTTCATCCATTCTCTGTATGTGCGGGTTGAGCATCTAAGCATCTCATTTTGTTTACACTCCATTCCTTATCTTACATCATGTCAAATGTTAAGCTATAAACATGTACCGTAGTCGGTGTTTCTATAATATAATGGGAGAAAATAGAGCGGGAAGGTAAGACCCAACCTTGATAGATACAAAGACTACTTAATGGTAACATGTGAATTGTGGAAAGAGAAGGGATATAATAAAGCAGAAGCGCAAAATAAAGGAAGAGAAAAGAATTTGCGCTACCGGCTCGAGAGCCGCGACAACCGCGACACCGATTGATAAGAGTCTCTTATCAATCGGAGCGCAGTAGTAAAGCCACGTAGAAGACAATTTTCTATTATTGTTGCAGTATTTGTGAGAAAATCCTGACTAACTTCTTCTAAGAGTACCTCTCTGACTTGCGAAGGTTGGTCAATTTAGCACAACTCTCCTCCTACTTTGCAAGGTGCAACAGTTCTGGAGCACTCGCTATCCTGGTCCACTCCCGGATATTACCAACTTGTCTTTTGCCCGCGATTTTTCCCATCATATTTAATTGCAGCAACTTTTACCCGTCATGTCTCATGATATGACCCAGGTAAGCAACTTTTCTACCTTTGACAGTCTGCAAAAGTTCACGTTTTTGCTTGACTTGTCGGAGAACCACGTCATTAGCCACCCTTTGATTGAGTCCAGCTAATAGCGAGGATCCGTCTATATGTCCACATTTCGAACGCTTCTATACATTTTCTGAAGTTTTATTTAAACGTCCAAGCCCCATATCCGTATAGAAGAACAGGCCAGATGTAACAGTGGAGCATTCTAATGCGCAATTTCAAAGGACACGTTTCATCTTGTTGAAGGAGCTACGAGCGATTTCTACGACGTTCCCAAGGTTCATTTAACCTGACTATACAATATAAATTTTTTTCTCACCCAGATCCTGCCGTACATCGACGGCTTCAACCACGTGTCGAAGATCGCAGCGTTGACGGACGTTGAAATCAGTCTGGTGCGAGCCTGCGTCCAGAACCTCGTCTACTACGGCGTCGTTACACTCGTGCCAATCTTCCAATACTGCGCGGTAAGTATATTGAGGATGTGACAATTATACTTCGTGATTTGCGATTAACTAAAAATTAACTCAATAGCTTGAGTTAATTATATTATACCATACATATTTATTATTTCTTTTTGTGGCAGGTGTATAGTGCGACTCCTAAACTGAGGCAACTGACGCGATGTGCAGGTCTTCAGCGGCAGTGTATGGAGTTCTGCGCCAGATCACGTAAGTGGTTTTATTTCACATAATTTATGGCAGTACACGTCAGCAGTGACGTACTTCTGTTTCATACAATCGTGGCAAGCGACCAGGCTTTCGCGGGTAAGAGCTTTGGTCTCATGCCGATCCTGAAAGTTGTCAAGGCAATCCAAAGCAAAAATGTGTATCAGTTACGGTGCATACTCAATTTTTTTTCTGTAGCATAGTAGGCAAACGAGCATGCGTGTCACCTGGTAGTAAATGATCACCGCTGCCCACAGACATCAACAACGCCGGAGGACTCAGATGTGTAGTGCGGCCTTAAGATGAACACATACACTCTTTTCTTGATTTTTATGTCACATCCATATATGTCCCACTTCTGAGCACGGGCCTCTCCATTTCTGGAGGAACGTACATTAACCCACCACGCTTGTCCAATGCGGATTGGCGGGGTTACCAGATTTGAAATAAATATCGATTATTCTGTCTATTCTAACGTATGTACGCTAAAGGAAGAGAAGAAACTTGCAGAACGAAAAGTCCTCCGAAAGATCTTGGGCCAACCAAAAGTGATGAGGACAGTTGGCGAAATCGAAAAAATGCAGAAATCTAGCATCCTTTGACCCAACCCAATGTAATAGGAGTGACTAAGGCTCATCGACTTCGTTGTCTGGGCCACGTTGCGATGGGGGAGGATCGCGCGGTCAAGGAGCGCATGTGGGACAACGTCCTGTGGGGCGCCCCAGGTACCGATGGAGAGACGTGATCGAGGATGACTTGCGCGACCTTCAAGTCTGCAACTGGCAGGAGGTGGCGCAGGGCAGGGCACGGTGACAGGTTTCTGCAGCGTGGCTCTATCACTACGAAATTAGAGATGCTATGCCATTTTTCACGAAAGGTTTAAGGTTATAATGGAGGGAGAAAAAAGGGAGTGGACATATTGTGTTCCAGACTGTTTAAGTAACAAAGCGACTGGAAAGCTTTTTTACCCAAAAAATTTTAGTCTCATTCTTCTATTCTTTTATTCTTAATATGACTATAAGTCGATCTGTTAGTCATCTTGATTTTCTCTCAGCTCGTCAATTACCGAAAGTGAGTGATCTCTTCCGGATGTACGCCGCCATGACCTATGGAAGCACGATACGGGATCTGTGTAGAAGATTTAGGCCGCAAGAGCTGGCTATCAACGAGAGAAAGCTCGTCCTCTTCGGAGTTCTTGAAGGACTGATCCGAAGGGTTTATAAGGTGAGGATTGGATTAATTCTTTTTGTATAATATAAAAAGAATTAATATATATATATATATATATATATTAAAAAAAATTTATATATATATATATATATATATATATATATATATATATATATATATATATATATATATATAAATGTCAACATTTTCCTTTAAAAGCTCTTCCTGTAAATCTACGACTTTCGATTTAGGCGAGTTCTTTGGAAGTGTCGAGTTGAAGAAGAATAAAATAATAACAATTTAAAATTATCCTCTAGCAAAATATTTATATATCTTGTTCGAATTTTCAATCGTTAATAAAATACTTTTTATTCATCCACTCAAGTTCAAATTCAATTTTATTTAATTTTTTTAAACCACACACACACCCGCAGAAAACCGGCGTCTGAGTGATAGCTAAGCTACCGCGCTTAGTCTAGTGAGCGGTTGAGTTCCGGAGGACATATATGGGCTGTGAGAAAAATATTATTCATCCCCTTTGGTGTTTCTTTAAACATGCGTAAGAGCGCGTAGCTCCCCTTTCTTCTTCCCCCCCCCCCCCCGCCTAGGGCCAGCGCCGTACATATTCGACCGGAATCGAAATACAGTTACTTGACCTCACAATTCAGACACAAGTACTCGGCTATGAGAGGATTTCGGGCAGACTCGAACGCACCCGAAAAAATTTCGGCCCTACAACGCTTGCATATACATACATATGCATGCATATATGTCCGTCTGCACGCGTCGGAACAATTGCATACATATGTATGTATACATTTAGTGGTTTGGAGTCATTGAACTTTATATACAGATATACTGAGGCGATGTCTCCGGAGAAATCACGGAAATAACGTATCCATGCAAAAAAGCCAAAACGGTGTACACCGCAAAATGAAAATATACCACCAGAGCTAAAAAAAACTTTTACTAATTCTATAAACATTTTATGTGATCACTTATTCAAAAACAGCCTAGACCACTAGGAAATTTTTACAGCGTTGAAACTGACTAGCTAACTTCTAGCTCACACCATTCGACGCAGTACTTTTTCCTGATTCGAATTTATGAATATTTCGATACTTCCAAAGAATTATTACGCCAAGTCTAAAATCGTAGATTTGCATATATAATTTAAGCTACATATTTCAATGAAATTTACAGATTGAGTTGTTCAATTATTGTTAGTTAAAACTGCATAACTTTATTATACATCTATTTATTTGTTCGTTTTCAATTTAAACTTAGCGGGGTATTCAACAGAATAATCATATTTGGCGGCCTATATATCGCGCGATTTTCATAAGTACCTCCTACATTTACTTTGCGATATATAACTCTTAAAATTTTTTAGTTGATTAATTTTTTGTTTATAAAATTTTGGGAATATAATATTAAGGCATTAATGAGTTGTTTTCCCTTAAGAACAGAATATACTATTGTTATGGCATAGGAAGCAATCAACGCGGCCCATAATAGACATCCGCAGCGCCATAGGCAGAGCGGAAGCGTTACCAACCTTTAAAGAAAGTGTCATTGGAGAGTGGGAGGGGAGGAGATGGGTGTTGAGCCTCCGGAACTCTTGCTCGCCGTACGAACCGCGGTAGCTAAGCTAGCTACCACTCAGACACCGGTTTTCTGCGGGAGTGTGGTACTTTCCCGGGCGAGCCGGCCCATTCATGCTACATACAAATGTCATGCCAATCTTGACAATGTATTCGTCCGCAGCGTGGCTCTACCACTATAAATATACCTAAAATTAAGTTGGCGTAGTATTAGCATTTATTGTAGGTGTCGATTTTACAAAGAAGTTTTGTTCTTTCAGTTCCCGATAACACTGCACAGCGACGACACCGCGTCCGTGAGGTCGGACCACAATACAAGCATGGTGAAGACGTACAACGGATTAGTATGCCTGGACGAACTGTGTTGTCAGGGCGGCCTCTCCGCCAGCCAACTAGAGGAGCAGTTAGAGAGGGACAGCAACGTTATTTTCATAGTGAAGTGACGCATTTGTCGACAGCCGGGACATAGATACGTAATTTAGACAGCCGCTCACTTAGACGCCTGTGAACAAACTCGGACCAAAAATAAGCAAAGACTGAGCGTCTGTAAATATTAAAATGCAGCCGATTTGAATTGTATATGTGTGCGTGTTGGATATTTAGCGTGAAGAAGTCCGCTAAAGAACCAAGTCTACACTGCCTTTCGGGTTACAAACTGAAGAATTGTGTTAAAAATAAAAATTTTAAATGGTACATTTTACATTTATAAGTATAATATTTTAATAATATTCTTCAGTGAAATACATATTTTTTGTAATACATATTGCTCAATTATTGTAAATGACATATTTTTTAAAATACAAAAATAAAGTAAAGAAATCATTTGTACAAATAATTTTAACAAGAAACATTGTAAAATAGTTTCGGGGTTGTGTTGATTTTATGAAGAGTTAATAAAATAAAAATAAATTGTGTATACACGCGCGTAGTATATATGCATTGTAGAACAGATGTACTATTACTTGTACTGAAACTTGCACGGGAGTGTAATTCAGAACTCTCTACAACTTCCCACAGTAAAAGAAAGTGATATATTGACGCAAAAAAGTGAAAACATAACGTAATAAACTAACAATCAGAGCCAAAAAAAACTTAAGATTTCTGAAAAAATTGTATCTGATCATATACAACTTTTTCAGTCACCTCAAAAATAGTCTTTCTCATTTACAGTGTTTTCGCTTTTTGTGACGATATGTATATTAGTTTTATTGCCTGAGAATGTTAATTTATAAAAAATATTTAATATCTACAACGTTGTTACATTTATATATTTATATGTATAATACAATTTTAATGGTGCTGTCAAATATTTCTTATATATATATATATATATATATATATATATATATATATATATATATATATATATATATATATATATATATATATATATATATATATATATATATATATATATATATATATATATTAAGTATTTAGGAAAAGGCGATAATAGGTCCCACCGAGTTTAAATATAAATTTGTATGTTTTATGGCAATCGTTCTCAATAGTTACTAAAGTCAAAAAAGAAAACTGATGTCTATGGACCTGTACGAGCCTTCATAAAGACCAAGGATGAGTGTTTTTATAATCATATTTTTTCATTGTAATCAACTTTATATAATATATGCATGTTAATTATCGTATTTAAATAGTTTTGTATTCAAGTATGGCAAAATTTTATTTTTAAATATTTTCTATGTTAAATATGTTATGTCAAAAAAATTAAATGATAAGTAATTGAGTTTAGACATGTTTTTAATATATGTTTATATTTCTAATTCATAAAATAATATAATCGTTTTGTTTTTCATAAAAATGTAATCTCCCATGCAACTAGAAATTTATTTTTTAATGTTTATACATATTATTATGTCTAGTCCATTATTATATAAGTCAGTTTTAAACTATTTGTTGAAATCAAACTAGTCACAGAAATTTTATCCTTTTTTTCAATTCAATTCTTTGTTTATGGCAACTAATTATCCTTTTTAATAAAACTTAAATATTTATTATTATAGCTCAAAAATGTGTATTTATGACATTTCAAATTTCTAAATTGACGCTTGTTTTTGTTCGATAGTTTTATCATGGCAATGGTCATTATGCTTACAGCCAAATAATTCTCTTAAATATTATATTTTTTGTTTCTAAAAGATATCAAAATATTTAACCAATCGAGTTAAAAAATGATTTCTTGACTATAAAATAAGTACATTTTAATATTTAAAATTTTTATTCAATATATTATGACTATCATGAAGTTTTAAAATATGTTATTATAATAAGTCTTTATATGATAAGGAAGATGTTACGGAGATTATAATGATTATGGACTTTAAATATAGTTAGGTTATAAAAAATTCTGAACCATGTTACATAATAAAATTGTTTTTATAGTAAATGTTTAACTTCATATTGTTATTTTATCTATAAATTACTCATTATAATAATTAATTTGGTACAACTGTGTTTTATTATTTTATTCCTTTTTGTACGTGTCTAAATGTATTTTTAATTTTCTTTTGTAGAAAAGGGAGCAGGTTTTTTTTTATAAAGAAGGAAACCTACAAGATCCTTGATTGTCCATAGAAATCTTAAAGTCTAAGGGCACCACATACATTTCGTGTAAGTAAGGTATTGTAGTGATACATTGACTGATGTATTTTCTATTCTTTGTTGGCAATTAGTTGTAACTATTATGCCAATATGAAGTAAAATTCAATAAAATTAAATCTTTTGAAATGTAATTAGCTTGTCACGTTACGTTTTGATAAAATTCTACCAAAACCTGAGGACGTTTTCAGTCAACTTAGAAAGTCACGATACACGAATTTATTTCATATCACTTCACTTATACACCTTAATCGAACTATATTGCATAATACGCCACCACAATTAATCAATATAACTGATAATAATGTAAGATTTTTCCCGCCGACTTACATCAGTGACGTTTTTTTATTCAAATGAAATAAAAAAACGTCACTGATGTAAGTTGGCGGGAAAAGTCCCTCTGAGAGCTCTTTGGATATGTTTTAATCATAAAAATGAAAATCTAATAAGTTCGAGTTACAATTCTTGAAACCCAGTTAGATAAACGATAAGAACAAACAAAAATAATAATATTTGAATGTATATTTAGTTGGACATGAATTAATGTCTTCGGTAATCTTTTATGACAGGGTGCTTTTTGGTATGACATGAATTGATGTACGCGGTGTTAGAAAGATTAAGTTTTAAATCATTAATATTAATTGTTGGTAAGAAAGTGGCCAATGACGAGGTTCTCCGACAAGCCATGCAAAATCGTGAACTTTTTACAGACCGTCAAACGTAAAAAAACGTAAAAAACCTGGGTCACATCATGAGACATGACAGGTACAGATTGTTGTAACTGATGATATTTCGAAAAGTCGCGAGCAAAAGACGGATTTTTCGTAAAAGGAAGGAAATTATTGATTGAGTCGGGCGTTACTTTGCGGAAATCCATCACTATGTGGACAGTCAAACGTTTTACTTATCAAAGATCCGCGACAAGCAAACAATAACAGAAAATTAATAATGTGTGTTTTCCTGCTGGACGAAGTGGATTCATTTGGAACCCAAATCAAAAACTTACCGAAAAACGGCCAGCAACTCCACCCACCAACCACTATACACAACACCAAACACACACTACCACTTTTCCACCTTGTAAACGACACGTGTTTCGCTCCAACACGAGGCATCCTCAGGTATAGTAGATTCTACGGAAGGTAACTTTTCGGTTGTCTACCGTAGTGTCTCCAAATGAATCCACTTCATCCAGCAGGAAAACACACATTATTAATTTTCTGTTATTGTTTGCTTGTCGCGGATCTTAGCTAAGTACAATAAAACTTTTGACTGTCCACAAAGGAAGGAAAGTCTTGGCTTCATAATATCAGGGAGTATACGAGGTGAGTTGTGCTGAATTTGGGTGCCAACCTTCACTAGTCGGAGAAGCACTCTAAAAGGAAGAAGCTGAAAAGTAAAGGCGCTAACATCAAGATTATATCACGATTTGCGAAAATCGTAAATATCAAACAACATAGTATACACACAAAACCGGAATACACAAGTTGTAACAAGGAATTTATATTCCAGGTAGGTGCCTGTATATTGTACAGGAATGTATATTGCATGTGGCAGCCATGCTGTTATTCATGTTGTTATCGAATTCATTAAAAGTGACGTGAACCAATGTGAATAGTGTCTTAAATTGTTCACGAAGCACTTAAATCTTTCGACTAAATACTTTATACGTCGTTAAGGCGTCAGTTACTATCTGTATATACTATATTTAATACGTTGTACATGTTTTTACGTATTTATAAAAACATTATTAATGGATGACAATAAGAAGTAAACGTTCATTTAAAAAAAGAAGTGGCGAATTCTTTTTCACGATCCATATGCATGCATATGTTTGCTAGGCCCGCAACCAGGCAGGCCTACTACTGCTAGGCACGCGCATCCCCATTTCTTGAAGTGTGAACATTAATCCAACTTTGGACATTGATTTGGTATAATTACTTGTAGGCCATAAATAGATTCATCGAACCCACGACCACTAAATTCGTAAAAGCGGTAAACTCACCGAGCCAATTATGTCATCTAGCGCAATATTATTAAATATTACTATAATTTCTGTTATCCATTCCAATTAAGTTACTTAGTTTTTGTGTTAGTTACAAATGATGTAGACAATAGTCCAACAATGGGTAGCATCAATACCACGAAGTCATATCGTCATGATATAAATGCATTTATTTCATTTTACATCATATGTGTGTGTATAACTCAGCACCAGAATTACATAATATCATTCAAACCATAAGATTATGAAAATGAAATGTAATTTAAATTGGCGAGAAAGGTACATTTATGTATATAGTCAGAATTTTAGTTAGATCCGCGAAAAGCAAATGGCTTTTGCCGGATCTTAGTTAAATAATTTTTTAACTGGCCACATAATGTATTTCTAATTGGTTCAATGGCGAGCCCCTCCGTCCGCGGAGTCAATGGTCGCGAGGTTGATCCCTGCATCAGAATAAATACATGTATGGATTATATTTATTCCGAGTCTGGTAACCCCGCCAATCTGCATTGGACATGCGTGGTGAGTTATGGTCCGTTCCTCCAGAAATGGAGAGGCCCGTGCTCAGCAGTGGGACGTATATGGGCTGTTAAAATATAAATAATGGATTTCCGCAAAGTAACACCAGCCTCTATTAATCATAAATTCTTGTAGAGTATGTCTGTGTATCATACATTTCTATTACACAATATTTTAAATCTTTTTGAAAATGTGTTCCTTGTACAAAATTGAAACTGGAACTGGAACGTCTAACGCTTAAGTTATAAAAAAATTATATTATATTACACAACTTGATGTAATAAGATAGCTAGAGATAAATTTTACTCCCACTCGATGAACGGATCCAACACGTTGACAATAAATATTACATTATATCGCATCACAGACAAAAATATCTCTTTTGTTGCTGTCTCTAGATCTTGTCATATCGCTTCACGCGTAAAACAAACACAATTTTTTTTTCATATATAAACGTAAACATTAAATATTGTACACTAAAATACGTTATTTGAGAAACTAAATAAATTTATAACTATTATATATATATTATAATACTAAATAATTTTTTAAATTTAACATTCAAAGTACGAAAAAACAACTAGAAAAATTAAATCCTAAAATGTGCCACAAAATTATTTTTACTTAGCGTAAGCCAAGCGCTGTATTGGAGCACATGGCGCTGCATTTTTAGCAAAAACCAATGTTGTTAGATCACACCGACCAAAATGATGAAAATTATACACATATATACATACCCATAACACTAACACAAATATTTCTTACTAATATTTGAATGTCAAACAAAGAAATCCGTCGGAGAATCCAAAAAGTTTCTTCGAGTTAACTAACTGAAGTGGCAATGAGTTGGTAATATTTGCCGAAGAATCGGCAATTGAATTCATATAAAAATATCTAGACCAGAGATGTTTAATTGGTCGGTCGCGGCTCTTATTTCATTTGATCAATTCGAAACATTATTTCAATATATCTAATGATAATTGTTAATGAGATGATGATCTTCAATTATCTTGTATTTTTCTTCTTAATAAAATAAAAACTATAGAATACTGTTTCATTTACTCCCACGACATATATTCGCGTATCTTAGCAAAGTAAGTTTATAACGGATTTCCGAAAAGTAACATCTGAATCTATCAACTGGTCCGTTAACATTTCATGAAAATATTATATAAATTAATGTTAAGTTTATAAAAAAAGACTGATTGTGGACTCTTCCCGCCATCTTAAATCAGTGACGTTGTGTTTTTAGTTCATGTTTATAATCTTATATTATTATCAGTTATATTATTTAATTATGGTGGCGTATTATACAATATAGTTTGATTAAAGTGTATAACTGAAGTGATATGAAATAAATGCGTGTATTGTGATTTTTTAAGTTGACTGAAAAAGTTCATAGAAGGTTTTGATAAAATAGCCACCATTTTATCAAGACGTAACGTGACAAGTGGACTACATTTCAAGAGATTTGATATTATTACTTGACACTGGCATAATAGTTATAACAAAATTGCCATAAAAAAAGAAACTAATTGTGTAATTGATAGATTGCATAGAGTCTAGTTAGTAAACAGTAATCTAATCAAATCGGCCATCTTTGATCTAGAGAAATGTAATTTAAAATTTATCTACAATTTAAAAGCTGATAATAAATAATAACAAACAAGGCTAGTAGTGATCCTCACGAGTTTGGGCGCTGAATCATCCTGCTTGCTGTATTTTATTCTTGTTCCCATTTTGGTTGTTCTCTGTTTTAATGGATAGAATATTTATAGCCTTAATCAGGTCACGCATATTTACGTTTCTCGCTTTGGAAGAGGAGTCTAATTTGTCATACAGTCTTGACTATTCGTAATACGTATTTCGTAACGTCTTTTTTTAAAGAAGTAGGCAAGTAAACGGGTCACCTGATGGTGTCCCCTCTCCTGATTTGAGTTACCGCCATCAAATGACATCTGCAACACCACAGACATTGCGGATGCGTTGACTATTATATATAGATGACATATATTTTAACGTAAGCTCTAAATGGAAGAGAAAGTGAAAAGTCGTATCGTGGTCGTCAGTCATCTCGTACCAGGATAAGACAGGGCCATATCACGAGTAAAGTAGTTATCCCAATAAGCCTATAAAAATAAATATTTTTTTTATGGAATAGGAAGCCAAACGAGCAGGCGTGTCACCCGATGGAAAGCAATCAACGCCGCCCATAGACATCCGCAACGCCATAGGCATTGCGGAAGCGATGCCTACCTTTAAAGTGTTAATATGGGAGGGGGAGGGGATTGGGCCTTCGGAACTCCACTAGTAAATGTATGTACTATTTAAGTTGGAGTCAATAACTGGGAAGTCGTGGCTTCACAAGCTGCCCAAAGCCCAGGCGATAGCTTTAATCTCGAAGTCTGTTACCTGCTTTCTGTACCTATGGTGTAGAGACCCAATCAGGTCTCGATCTCCTAACGCTAAACGAGGAAAGTGATGTGGAAAAGCTACTGTGGAAAAGATACATGTGGATATATTCATGTATCGTGGGCATGCGTCTTAAAATTGATGACGACGAAATAATTCGTCGTAAACAAATTGGCTGGATACAGGTTTCCTGACGACGGACCGCCAAGGCCGGCTTTTAGTTACATACATTTAGTTAATTTATATACTCGAATGAAAAATATCTTGTCACTACGAATGAAAATAGTTTAAAATTGACGGGAAAAAACATTGTTAGGATATAGTAAAAATATGCGACAGTAAAAACACGTGGATGTATGTTAAAATGTTGATTTCACTATCGTAAGTCAAAGTTTATGCGCATATAATGAAAATTTAATGTGAACAAGTTAAAAGGGAATGAAACCAAAAGATAAATTCAAATTAAATGCTCTGCCATAAATTGTTGCGGCAAACTGAGGATTTTTGGTCACAAATCTATTAGTCTACTCTTTTACATTTTTCTAATAAACATTAATTAAATAAAAAAAACATAATTTATTAATAATGGTAGAGCCACGCTACAGACGAATAGTTTGTGAAGAATGACATAATATTTGTCTGTAGCATGAATGGGCCGGCTCGCCCGGGGAAGTCCCGCAAAAACAGGCGTCTGAGTGGTAGCTTAGCTACCGCGATTCGTACGGTGAGCGACTGTTCCGGAGGCCCAACACCCTCACCTCACCCCCTCCCACTCCCATAATAACAACTTTCCTTAAAGGTCTGCAACGCTTCCTGCCTATGGTACTGCGGATATCTTTGGGCGACGTTGATTGCTTGCCATCAGGTGGTACGCCTACTCGTTTGCCTTCCTAACCCATAAAAAAAAATTGTACACCAAACAGTTATAAGTCCATTATTACCGCGTCATATTAATATCTATATGAAGAACTAACTGGCTTTTAAACATTATCAATTTTCATCGGAACGTTTGTTTAAATATCAAAATATGCATCTCTTATTACTTGGACCACACGTTATTCAAAAACTTGCTCGTAAAGTTAACGAGTACTGAGCGCATTGTCAACAGTTGCCACTCATACTAGTATCGTTTTCAGATCGATGGCACAATCAGAAATAACATCAGCGAACTTTTTGATCACTTTGATTTTTATTATGAAGTTATTGAAAGTGCTCAGTGCGGCCTTTGTTCATTTTTTTCATAATACATTCATAAATAGATATGTGGCGTCTGTACACACCACATTGTTTTTATTGTGGCAACATTGTACACCTAGTGCCTCGTCCACTTCTCCGTCCGCTCGAATAGCGACGACACGCATCGTATTTGTTCCGCGCAATTTTAATATAACACGTCTTCATTGGTGACCCCGACGTGATGAGGCTTCGAGTTGAAGTTAAAATAAATCCAGGTTCACTTGCAAACTTTCTATTTATTACTTGTACATAGAATTACTAACATGGACCCATTAAATTGAAAAGCAGTGACGTAAATTGCAAACAATAGTTATATTAAAATTGCGCGGAACAAATACGATGCGTGTCGTCGCTATTCGAGCGGACGGAGAAGTGGACGAGGCACTAGGTGTACAATGTTGCCACAATAAAAACAATGTGGTGTGTACAGACGCCACATCACCCCCCTGGGTAGAAAATAAAGCTATATAAAAAAAGAATTTTTACAAAGTGCCTTAAACTAGAGACCTGCCTTAATAATATTTACAACTTATCACTATATATCTAGAACGTCGCGGAATCTAACTCTGCGACCAGAGCGAGTGATAACGGGGGCAGGAGGGGTAGGGGTGGTTGATGATGAAGATGATGATGGCTCAGGTGCACGATCCTCTATCGTAGCTTTTGCAAGAGATGCAGGATGCGAAGCAGGTGTTGACGCATGTGCCATGGTGGAGGGAGCCTGTTGTTCCGCCTCCAGATGCGCTGGCTTGACGCGGTCAATGCTTACCTCATGCTTCTTGCCACCAATATCAACCGTTAGCGTCTTAGGATGTCGAGCCAGGATTTTGTAGGGTCCTGTGTATGGTGCTTGAAGTGGCCGTCGCACTGTGTCGTCCCTCAGAAACACGTGAGTCGCCGAAGACAGGTCTTTGAAGACAAATGTCGTTGGCTGAGAGTGTCTCGAAGCGGGGACGGGACGTAGAGCGGCCATCTTCGCTCGTAGGTGGGCTACGAAATCGTGCGTGCCGTCAAAGTTGTTTTCATCTGGCGCGGGTGTAAGGACGAACTCTCCGGGTAGCCGCAGGGGTTCGCCGTACACAATTTCTGCCGCAGAACATTGCAGGTCTTCTTTTACCGCTGTCCGGATGCCTAGCAGGACAAGTGGTAGAGCTTTGCTCCACGTCTCGGCGTGGCACATTAAAGCTGCTTTTAGCTGCCTGTGGAGACGCTCTACCATACCATTGGCTTGTGGATGGTAGCTTGTCGTCCCACACGTCTTTCTATTAATAAAAAAAAGTAGTTGAAAGAGGTGAAAACTTAAAACTGTATTATGAAATTTCAAACTAGTTGTAATATTAAATAAGTAAATAAAAATTTAAGTCTTAATAATAATTAAATAATTTTAATATATACTTTAAGCATTAGCATGTTGCTGACGCGAACCCATAAATTTTTTCCCTACCCAGAGCCGCGTAACGCGGCTATAGAAGTTTTCACTTCAAAAATACAAATTGAGATGTTTTTGTAATTTGTTCGCTGCTATCTTTCTTTCGCTCTTACAAGATCATGTTTATATTTACGAATATTATTGAGAAAATATCAGCACACATGTTTCATGGCCGGATACGTTTCAGATATGTAGAATGACAAACAACACCGGATACAACTCTAGTCTTGTAAATGTCTGTGGGCGGTGTTGATTGCTTTCTATCAGTTGACAAACATATTTGTTCTATTCTATAAAAGAAAATCATTTTGTTAATCTAAAATAGCTTGCACTGTAAAGCAACGACTATTATTGTGTAAAATCAACGGAAACAGCATTTAAGCCGAGTCCACTGAATGTACATACAATAATAAATACGTCTTCGTAAGAGTTGTTTCGTTGCTCTTTCCAGTTTTACTGTTTTACGTTACTTTGAAACATATTTTTACCTAATAACAATTACAAAAACACTGAAACTAATAAGTAAAAGTTTTTTTGAAATACTAAAAATATTAAAAAAATAGAAGAGATAGCAATAATAAATAAAAATCACATGGCAATTAGTACACACATACTATGCAACGATCTCAGTACATTTTCTATGCTTCGTCTACACTCATCACTTTCTTCATATAAGCTCAACGGATAAGGGTACTTTTGACCTGGCCTTTCTTAACAACTTTATTAATCAAGGTCAAGGTCTCCTTGCGACCTTAACGTACATTTCTTTCTTTTTAATTGTCAATCGCCTTTCCTCCGTCCTCTCTATGCCCAAACCATCTCATCAAGAATCATTTTTATACTCTAAATTAAGTACTAAGAAAGCAATTTAAAATATTTTTTGATTCTTTGATAATTGTTTGATCTTATAAATATAGAATTTATATTTGGTATTAACTCTGTTTTTAAAAATTGTTAGAGAAAAATTTAACTTTTTTTTTAAAAAAATTACAATTGGTAAAAAGAAAACGCACATAAATTATAGTGAATATTTGTAAAATAAAATTATCGTATTTAAAAAAAAAGACTTTCTAAGAATTCTTCTTAACCACTCTAAAATACATTTCATATTGTTTGTATTAGGAAAATTATTTCACCACAATACTCCAAAGAAAGGTTGAATAGAATCTACGACGTTATATCATAAGTCCAACCCCTAACCAATGAGGCTATTGCCACATGAGATATATCATGCCATGTCATAACATTTTATGAGATATAGAGACTTTATGGTATGTTTTTTAAATACATCGTTACTTGTTTGCGTATTTTTATCAGCATTGATCTTGAGTACATGAAGAAAAAGTGGTAATTGGTTTGTGGATTGTACACGTACTAAAAAGATGTTTGACGAAAGCAAGCAGCACGGAACGAATCAGGACTAGTAGGGATGACCCGAAGTAAACAAATAATTCAGTAAGGCTTAGGCTTGAAATCTGTACATCGCGAGATCGTATCTTTTATTGGACTATTGATATGAACCATTTTCTACATACATACATATCGTCACGCCTGTCTCCCGTAGGGGTAGGTAGAGACCACTGATTTTCATCTGCTACGATCTCGGCATACTTTCCTGGCTTCCTCCACACACTCAACATTCTCATGCAAGTCCGCCTGTTAAGGGTACTCTTGACCTGGCGTTTCTTAAGAACTTCGGCAATTTGGTCAAGGTATGTTTTCTGTGGTCGTTTTCTACCGACCCTTCCATCCACATCCACAACGTAAACTTCTTTTGTCATTCGTCTTTCATCCATCCTGTCTATGTGCCCAAACCATCTAAGCATCCCTTTCTTAACTTTTTCTACCATACCAACCATTTTCTACCATAAGCAGTAAAAATTATTTGGAATGGTTAACAAGAATTCAAATTATATAAAAAACTTTGGTCGTTTCATCGAAGAAAATATAAATGACACCTCTCCAGCGCGCTACATATAATATCATCAGATACACCGAAAAATGTGCGATACTTTCACGGTTAGTGCTCAAGATGCGTACCGGCAGTAATACACAAACAAGTATCGATGTACATACTTAATAAACATATCACGCAGTCCCCATACATCATCTCATGCAGGGTTACGTGGACGCGACACGTGGCGGCTACAAGGTCGTGCGCGCGGGAGCGAACGATGACGATCATATCGCTGATTGATATTAATAGAACTCGCTATCTGATGCATCGTGGCAGACCACCGCCGAGGTGTAATGTGGTAATCACAACGGAATAATAATTAGTCTCTCTCCTAATGTAGTAATTCGATTATTTCATCGAGGTTTTAGAACTAAGGAGCATTCTTCGTCACTGAGTTTTGGAACTAAGGAGCATTCTTCGTCACGGAGTTTTGGAACTAAGGAGCATTCTTCGTCACTGAGTTTTGGAACTAAGGAGCATTCTTCGTCACTGAGTTTTGGAACTAAGGAGCATTCTTCGTCACTGAGTTTTGGAACTATGCAGCATTCTTCGTCGTTGAGTTTTATCGTCTCTTCGATACCCCTATTACTTGCGCGCCTCTGTAGAAGCTTCGGGGATTCCGGGATAGCGAGTGCTAACCAACTAGAGACAGAGAAAAGTATTCAGCTGACTGCCAACTTTCACTAGTTTGAGAGGCATCCTAAGAAGAAGTAAATATTTCTTCCTATTAACTCCGCAGGCTCAGTGACCATAACAACATGGCCTGCGATACCAAAACGTCTCTAGCCAAGATCAGTGACGTTTTCATACGGTTCCTCGTCAGTAGCTAGCTTAAAGCTCGTTCTATTCAATGATCACCGCATCGCTCCAAGCATACCTGACGCGACCAATTGGAAAATATAAGTAAAAATTTATATGTTTAGTACAGTAGATTGTTCTGCTAGATAAAATATAAATGGAAAATAACTATGAAAATATATATTTCAGTAATGTAACATAACGGGGGAAATTAACATGGTCGAAATAAATTTCTTCCTTAATAATAGAGCATACAATTTGACCGAGGCCCCCGCCGGCTACACGCTATGCCAGATTCCGTTTTAACATTGAACAGATATATAGAGGTAAAGTACAAAAGGTTTATTATTACTCTAACAAAACGGTCGAGGGTGGCTTGTTTGATAAAAGGGAGAGCCCTTGGGTATATTTAAAGCACCCTTATTTCGAACTCCCTATTTTGTGTAATAACTTTATCAATTATATGTTAAAATTTAATTAATTTTGCTCTATGCTAACAGTCCTAAAGGTTGCGCTAAATTAAAAACCGGCAAAGCGTCTGTAATGCATATTGGCAGTGTAGATGACTAAGGACGACATTGACTGATTGCTTTCCATCGGGTGACACGCCTGCTCGCGTGTCTTCCTATCCGATAAGAAAAGTCTTCCTTTCAAAGAACTTCTTGCCTCACCTAAGATGCCCGTGGATACTAACACCTGCACTGTTGTTGTTATGGATCTTTTATCAAATTATATAGAACCCAGGCTGTGAGAGTTCTTCAACTCGTAACGACGCTTCATGTTCAAGAGAACATCTTTTAGATGAAAACATAGCCGAATCAGAGCGTTCACACTTAAACAGTGTAAACGCATGAAAAAGGAAATAAATTAATTAATCCTTGTTCCTTAAAAACAATTATTTCAAGAAAATAATTATTTGTGAACGAAAAAAAAGCAGACTTTGAATGTAAAAACTTTGAAAACACAATTTTCTCCATAGTCTATTCGTTTTTTTTTATATATTAAAAGAAGTTCCAAAACTATGTTAAAATATATAATACCAGTAAATACTAGTTTATTTTTTAATAAAATATCCCGTGTATAATTACACATGTATTTGTGTTCTACTCTCTGAACTATACTAGTTAAATCGTGCTGCGGAATTTTGTTTGGCAAACATTCGTGAAAAATTTCCAAAGTGTATAGCAGCTAATGGGCTCAAAAATGGGCCAAGGTCCACCCTTTATAACAGTGTTAATTTGTGCACATCCTCCTTAGTAAATATTCAAGATTTAGCAACATAATATGTATGTACAGTCGATCTTTTAACAGTTTTCTTAACACAATAAAAGTGCGAGCACTTTACCAAATTGTTTGTACAAATATTTAAGGGTTGGTACGAAAAAAGCCAATAAATCATTTTGGGACACTCCTTCCAATTTATAAGAATATTAAATATTAGTTTACAATTGTGGTTGGTATTTTTTTTAAAAGCACCAATGGTAATACTAAATGTTTTTTTTGGAACTTTATGTTGGAGTTACGTTAAATCTTCTTAATTGTTTTACAATGTAATACCAACATACATTTAAGCAGCAATGTCTCAGTCGGTAAGTCTCGAACTTACGATCTGAACGTCGTGAGTTCGTAACTTCCGTTGGACTATTGAAGTGAACAATATTCAAGAACAAGCATTATTAGCTTAGTTGGAATAGTTAACAAAATCCTAGTAATATTATAAACCATTGCGTCTTCTTTATAATAAAATACATGATTCTTTGTTCAATATAATTCGTAATTTTTTTTTTACTAAATTTATTGATAGTTGCCATAAACAAAGAATTAGATTAAAAGACTTTTAAACTGCATATCCGATTTTGGTCTACGTCGAATCATTTTTTATTTTATTGTTATAAATTGTATGTACGTATATTACAAAGGTATTTTGTCTATAAGGCGTGTTTGTTCGACTTTGTATATAAATAGTTATTTATACATCATATATAAACGTAACAATACAAGATTAGAAAATAATCTAATAACGTTTCCACTTGTATTCTATTTCTCGTATCTATTTCTAGTGGAGAGTAAATATGCTCTTTTTATAACGTGACATATTGTTAGTGGACAATGGGGACAATGTGGAATGTGGACAAATGGCGGGATTGATCAATTGACCACTCCTGATCTGATTTGTTTACAGAATGTGTTTGCTGAACTATTTAGTTGCTAAAAGATGGCGCCGCGAACATGGCTGCCGGACGTGACGTCAACGCAAGCATCGTCCAGTCTGACCGACCGACGGGGCTGCCAACATCACGGCTTGGCTATGGTGATCGTTCACCAAGTCAAACCAATCTTTGGCGAGTTTAACCAATGAGTTTGTCATATTGCTTACCTTAGTCTATCGCGACTGTATACGACATCAATCCAATCGTCGGCTACCCTTTTGCAAATAAAATTTACAGTTTTGTGTAAATTCGAATTATTTTATATATTAAAATCATCAAATAATGCTAATTGTAATTTTAGAAATCAAAAATTTTATTATAATTCATATAAAGAGACATGGAGGTAAGTACGGAAAATGCAGTTAATTTAAAAATAATAACTCAAGGAATAAAAGGGTGAATTTAATTTAAATTTTTAATAAACACGTTTAAACTATTTTTAATCTGTGCCTCGCTTATGACAAACATTTTCGCGCCTGTTTTATTCATTTATTTATAGATTTCTTTCATATATTAATTTGAATTGTCTTGAATTCTTTCATATTTTGATGTTTTTAATCCTCTGTGGTTGCTTTTTCAATGAATCGATATTTTTTATTAAAACAAAACGCATGTAAAGCGGGTAATCAGTTAAAAAATATTTAAAACAAGTTAGAAACAAATTTTAATGCCATGCATCTCGATATGGTTCACTTAACTGATTTATGATGTTAGTATATGTAGTAGATTGTATTTCATATGATGTTAACCTGGCCGATAGAGGATAAGTAAAACAAAAAAGATCAATTATATAAGTTTTTATTGCATCACTGAATACTGTATCTAATGCTAGCCATACATACATGCAATGTTGAACTAAATTGTAAAAAAAAACTCATGTACACATCACATTTGAATAACTATACAATAAAACATTACTATAAACTTCTACTAAACTTAAACGGGCGCCGCCAGTTATGAATATGGATTACTGACTTGTGACGTCATAGTGTCTGACACTGCGACTAGTATCAATACAATTCTACAATAGGTACCATTAAACCAGTTGGTGAGGTAGACAGTGAGGGTAGACGGTAGCTCTACATAACTCTTGATAAAACATGAACAAATTACATCACGCTAACTTGATAAATCGATTTTACACCTGAACGAACTTTTTAGAAATTTTCATATATGAGTAGAAAATTTTATATTATATCAAATGAAATTTTCTACATTAGTGCATGATAAAAACAAAAAAATTATCACAATTCGTTATTGAAGATGTTCTGGTGTAAAATAGTTTTTGTTTTTCAAGTTAGCGTAGCGTTATTTGTTCTTGTCGATTTATGGTAAAACCTCAATAAATCGAATCATCGACTAAATTGTATGGGTTGTAAGTATAGGATGGTCGCCTTCCAAGTAGAGTTATTATGTATTGACGTGTCACATTCATAACGAGCGGTACGCCATAGTAACCTTTGAAAAGTATAACTTTAGTTGAATTATTTCCATAAATATTTCAAATCCAAACCACAATTACATTTGGCCGGAATATCCGAATGAGATTTTGAATTTTACCATTTGTGCATGTTTATTTTGGAACCCTGTAAATGGCAATAATATTCAACGCGTACCTGTCATGATCTGGCAATATTCATACATTAAATTAATAAAAAATACAAAACACTTATGAATTAAATGTGCGAATGAGCACCCTTAATTATTTCAAACTAGTAGTTGCGTCCACATTACACATAAAACCATCGAAGCTAAGACCATATTGTCCAATTTGACAGCGATGTTGCCATTTAGAGATAACAATTTTCCATATTTTTAGGGTAAGTTTCAATGTTTAAACTAAAAAGAATCTGATTTATAATAAAAAAAAAATAATAATTTGTAAACGCAGTAAAATAATGTGAACGTAGCTAATATTTAAAACGGTAAAATGTATAATATATTGATGTTTATTTTCAATACTAATTTTAAACCGAAGCATAAAACAAAGAGACATTATTCGTTACGTTTACGCACACGTTTTATATTGCATGCCTGATTTCTCAAGTATCTTGAGTAAATAGCTATTATAAAAATACAATATTTACACTGTGTTTAATGTGGATATTGGTATTTTTCCTTAAAAAAAAATATTTACAAATACAATATTGAGAAAATTATTGGTTCGTTTAAAATAAAATATCGTACGTATATATTATTAGTAACAAAATAATTACAATTTTTAAAAAACATATAAAAATACTATACTACAATTTATAAAATCAAAATGAGATTGTATTTGTAATTCTTTAAAACAAAATGTACAACTTAAATATAAAATTACAAAACTGTCATGTTCTAAAAAAATACACTTTGCAATAATTAAGAATAAAATAATTGCAATGTGTATAGTGACCCGTTGCTAATGTTACCATCATAAAAAATAATGTAGTGAACGGTAGTATATTTGAACTATCACAATATCGGTAGGTACAAAATGCTACTTTTTTAAATGCGTAAAGCCACTTCCACACTGCGCTATACATCACAGTATGAAAAACATGGTGTACAAGCGGTGTTTAACTACTAGTTCGTTAGTACGAAAAAATATTTCATTTTGTGGTAAAAAAATTGTGTACAAGTATATTATAAAGATAGTCTTGTTTATCGTAGTAGAATGGTAAAAAATGTCAATAACTACTAAACGTGGATCGAAACTGTGCGTCTTATTTAAGGCCATGTAACAAATCTAGCAGAACTATATATGGCCCCAAACACTATGTTGCCAGTACAAAAAATAACCTAGTGCAATATTTGTTTATACAATTTTTGGGCTAAGCGCATCACTTTTGTATATTTGCTAAAAGCTAAAATGTTGTATAGAAATAAAAAAAAATGTAAACCGTTTAGCAAAATATCAGGGCTCGTTGTGAGTAGCATGGAATGAATATTAGGCGTATTAAATATTAGACATATCCTACGTGTACTGCACATTGTTCTCTATAACTATATAGTATAAAGTCTTTTATCGCAGTCTATTTCAATAACGTCAGATCTATGTTTGACACAGTCATCAAAAATTGTGCAATCTCCATAGTATTTCTCACAGTAACCTGTTGGCTTGTATTTTTTTAATGTATTGTGCAAAAATGTGTAATAATGTATATACCATAATTTACTAGTACTTTAATATTATAAATTTTTTAATCCTTAAAATAGGAATCAAATCTCTTATAACCTTATTATGTGCAGTACCCATAAGAATGCTTTATGAGAGATACATTATTCAAACAACGGTCTCATTTTGCTTGTCGAACATGGCTCGTGTATATTTCGATATCACTTCGTAAGTTGACTTCAACAATTCGCATCTTTCCTCCACCTCACGATCAGTAGGGGCAACTTTATAAGACGAAGACTTAGCCCGCCTAACAGTGTTGCCATGAGCATAACAATCTCCCGGGTTCACAGGAAAATCGACAACATTGTCCTCGATATTGTATACGGATATCGACTGTTTTTTGTGCACCATTTCTAAATCTTTGCGACGTTTCTTCTTCGTATCGTTGTTTGGGAAGAAGCCGTTGGCGTTGATAGACATAACGGCTTTTTGTACAGGGTTGTACTCCAGCGAATCGCTGGATTCAGGCTCGTATCATACATCCAGCTCTTCGAGTCCTTTAGAAAGTCTGTGGGAATTGATGCGACGTCTATGTGAGCGTCGTACGGCATCCGCACGACGGTAGGGCTCGCTTCGAAGTCCATGTAGGATGTCTTCTAGGGCTCCGTTGTATACTTCGTCCTGGTGAAGAAGTTTCTTTTCGCCGACAGTTTGCGACTTGGTTTTTAGTTCGTTGATTACAGCCTCCTGTAAATATTAAATTGATTGTTAAATTCTTATCTTTTGCTACGAATAATAAAGTTTATATAGCAAAGTATCTATAGATGGGGTGTAAGACAAAACTACATATCTATTTGACGCTAACTATGAATGAAGAATGGAATTTATATTATTTGAAATAAAAAAACGTGAATATCTCACAGAATACTTATTTATTAACTTGATGTGATTTTAAAAATAATTATATGCTATAAGTATAAACATGCGATGCTAGTGAAGTTATTACATACAATACATAACATAAATAAGCATATTGTTTGCACTTCAGAGATGTACTTCATATAAAATATACGTATATACGTATGTCCGTCCAACTACAAAACTCTGTCTTTCATATAATAGTATCGATATATCGATATAATAGTTTCGATTGATTTAGAATTCTCTTATTTCTTTTCGTTATTTAAAAATGTAATTAAAGCCGAGATATTATTTTGATTTTTTGAAAAGTGAGACTGTAGCAAAGAGATAGCGAAGATATATGACTACTGTATAACTGAACCACTTTTAAAACTACACAAAAATTTATTGTAATTTGTTTACTTTAATTTTTTTATGAGATAGGAAGATAAACCATACACATCCAAAACACCGTAGGCATTACAGATATGTAGCTAACCTTTAAGAAATGTGTAGGCTTGTTTTTTGTTTGAAGGCTCCAAATGTCGTATCGATTCGGAATGCCTGCCTAATATAGTAGTTACGTAAGAAGTGTACACAGGAGGAAATATATATAGATTACTATACATTCTTTAATAGTTTTTTTGATTTGATTATGGAATAGAAAGGTAAAAAAGCAGGCGTGTCATCTGATAGAAAGTAATTAACGCCGCCCATAGGCATCCGTAGTGCCATAGGCAGTGCACAGCCTTTAAGATATGTAGGCTTGTTTTTAGAAGGTTCCAATGTCGTAACAGTTTGGATACACTGCTGAAGGTAACTGGTTCCACAGGGTGGTGGTGCGTGGAAAGAAGTTTCTAGAAAAAGGCACCGCACTGTATCGTCCGCATCCAGATGGTGGGGATGAAACTTTTACTTCTATGCAAAATTTAAAAATCTTTAACAAAAGTGCAAACAACGCCCGTTAATAATTTCTAACATTTAACCATTTACAAGTTTCTAACATTTAACGGATATATATTTATATAATAAAAGTTAATTATGTAAGTGTAACAACACAAAGCGTCAAAAGTGCGATACCAGTATAAAACCAAATTCGTGTATTTTATATATTTTTTGTTTAATTACGTGATACGGTTCTAGAATGTGTGAAACGAATGACGAACGAGCCAACTATATATGTATTAACATATATGTATTAACATCATATAACATGTTTAAGTCTCTGTGTAATTATTTGATTTGTCTGCTTTCACTTTGTTAATGTTGTGTCCGTCTATAATTACGATTACATTTTAGTATGTTTTTAGAACTATTTAGAACAATGTATAATGAATGTAATTCCTGTTGTATATAGTCCATAAATAAATAAACTGGCACGAGCTTCGTCAAACTCTTGTAGACTTCTTCTCAGAAGTAGAGTATAGAGCGGTGGAAATTATTTTTCTATATTTACTGTCAAATTAAAAAACTAACATCTCTATATATTTTTTATTCAAAAAATTACAATTTAAGTAAGGAAAAACGCAAAGCAATTGGATTTGTTTCCAAAATAAGTAAAAAAATGCATTTTTTTTGACAACTTTATATTTACATTCAGCAAAGATGGGTAGATGTTTTTTGAAAAAACACGATCGAATGGTGCGATCGCGCTTTGATTGATGCGCCCTCGATTATGTGTCCAAATAAACCGAGAAGCGCGATAACGCTGCTTTGATTACGTGTCAACGAACTGTGTGCGCACCGTCGGTTGTTTGTATCGGTCAAATGTGCTAGATATTTTTCGACGCAAAATCCCAAGAGCGCGAAAATGGTTACTACGCAAACGGTTACTGAGGTGCTCAATTTGAACGCAGAAATATCCAAATCTCTACATAGATGTAAATTTGAAATAATGTTGTAATTTAGTTAAAGCAAAAATAAAAAATTGCTCTGCTTCTTCCGGTGATTTTTTAATAATATATTTATTAATCAAATAAATTGTACACCTACAAAGCAGAAAAAACATCATGTTTCAAAAATATTTTTGGAATTCTGAGGCAAAGAGAATTTGTAAACTCTTTGGTTTTTTATTAGCTACTTTAAAATACACGAATCTGAATATTACAATATTTTATAAGCAGTACAAAGCTAAAATAAAAAAATAAATATATACATAAAAGTTTGGTAAATATTCACAAAAATATCATTCCCTGTTAGATTCCATGCATTTGTGCAGCACGAAGAGAACAAAAATCTTAATGAACACATAAAATACATTGCCTTAACGAAATAAACGACTACAATTTAGGATACAATTATATTTTACAAATTGCGTATATGACTTGGGGAATACAATTGTGCTGTAGTAACAACACAGTTATTTAGGAAAAATCAGAATATTTTAAATGTTTACAACAATCAACACTGAGTGACTTGATCATTCAGTGTTGATTGTTGTGAAAATTTAAAAACGCACGGAGTATTTTTATCTCGCTCTATATATCCCTCGTTTGTACGCCTACGTAGTACCTTTGTACGCCTACGTACGTAGGCAGGTTAAACAAATCAGGACATCGATTTTATAATTGTTACTTTTCTTTGAAACACACGGCAAAATGAAAGAAATAGTTAATAAAAATAAAATATAGAAACGAGAAATAGATTTCAAATTAAACGCCTACAAGATTTTGAAAAAAGACCCTTTTTATTGTAACCTCAAAAAACATTTATCTATAGTCTCTGTTGATGCAGTTCTCAAGAGAAACTATTCAATATTAGCTATAGCGTATAATCTACGGAAGAGAATGAGGGTACATCTGTCTTGAATATTAAATCGGACACTTACCAAACTTGCTATAGTTGCAATACGATTGAACGCACAATAGGGATGATGAATATTTTTGGGTTTAAAACAATATATAACTGATATCTCGCTTGATGGCAACCATGGTTACCAACATTTTGTCCCAACATTGAATTCTGGCCACCGCGATTGCCAGCAATCGTCTACAATGTCTCCAATTATTCTCGATTTCTATAATTACTAATTATTAAAAATATTTTAAAATTATTTTTAATGCGACTAATACTTTAATTAGTGTATTTCAATTCCATTGTAAATTTCGATCATAAACGTCAATACTGGTCACGTGATTTGTGAACAAGTGACGTAGTGCGCGTCTGCTGTTACGTGACTACTGCTGATATAATCGCATTTGGACTTTTTAAATAAAAATTAAATTCTTCAAACATAAAGAAAAACATTGTGGTTTTAAGGATTTCTATCACGGAAACTACAGGAAAATTAATGGCAAAACTATATTTTTACATATTTTATAACTTATTGGCAAAACATTATTTTATAACTTATATTTTTATTTGAATACAGTTCTTCCTTAGTGTTTAGGGTGTGAAAGATAACACTAGGCCCACCCTAGTGTTATCTTCACGTAGTAACTGTGAATCGTCAGATTTACCATAAGTCTAACGTCGTATGAAAACATTTAGTTGTAGACTCTGTATTCTATCTTATTTAGGATGAACGGTGGAGGTATAGTGTACCGCATACTGATCAGCGTGTGTGGTTTAGACAAGCCGCTAAACTTTATCACCCCATTGGATGTTGCTCGAAACATGCTCGAAACAGTTATTCACTGCTTGACATATTAGTCACAAGCCACCCTAATGGAAATGTATTGGTGTATAACTGGATATAATATAAGAGACGGTCAACAGATCTATTGTAACAAGACGAAGGAAGGAAAGAATAATCCTTCAAATTCTCTCTCTCTCTCTCTCTCTCATATATATATATATATATATATATATATATATATATATATATATATATATATATATATATATATATATGTGTAACTGGAGAGCTATTTTGTTAGTCTCGCTAAAACTCAAAAACGGCACGACAGACTTAAACAATTTTTTTTTATTTTGTTCGCTCTAAGAAATGTATGGAAAATATAAAGGAATACCTTAAAAAATGAAAAAAAATATATATAATATATAATATAAATTACATATATATTTTTATTACATAAAATAGTGATGGCTTTGTCGTCTGACGAAAGGGTTATATATAACTGTCGTTTTTTAGTGCGATTTGAAAAGTATTGCATACTTAAGGGTTAACATACTAGGAGAAGATAAGTACAGGGGAACATAAATTGTAAGTGAAACGAAGTTCACCGGGCCATCTAGTACTTATATATTTATATATCTTGTTCAATTTTTCAATCCTTAATAAAATACTTTTTTATTCATCCAATTCTTTATTCACTCAAGTTCAAATACATTTTTTTGAACTTCTAGCGGATGACACTTGATATTATAATACAGTTTTTTCGAATATTAATTTATTAATTAATTTTAGTTTTATATGAGAAAAAAAAAATTCTCTTATGTAAGATATTGAGCAGAATATAGAAGTAGGAATTGACTTTAATTTTTTTTTATATTACTTGTTTGTATTTTTTTTATACTTTTTATATATTTAACGTGGCAATGTGTGTAGATTCTATAGTCACACAGATTAGATAGAGAATATCTATAATGATAGAAAAGAAGGTGCATAACATACTTCTAGCATTGCCACGTTGGAAAGTAGTTGCCTTTGGATAAGTAATTAGCAAATTATATCAACAGTTATACACCAATTAATTTTATTTCTCCCCATTCTCACACATTTATATGTTAGTAAATAGTCACACACACACACACACGCACACACTCAAAGTGAATAGGCCCCATTTTTATATCGAACTCCAACGACTTACTCCTAGTCGTGTTAGGCCGAGGCCTAGGTGCTAGAACTAGGTCTAGACCGGGTCTAGACTGTGCCTCAACTGAGACAAGTGTTGCTGCAATAGGCCTGCGCTGACGGCCGCGTAGTTAAACCTCTGTGAGCATTAATTCATTGGTGTTACCATCACCGCTTCTACAATGCTACTTGTGGTGAACATGGAAATAACCATAATTTGCAAAAAAACCATTTGTACAAGATTTCAAAGGTAGTCACTATGGGTTTTTGATGGAATATATAGGTCGCTTGGTAGTACGCAAATAGCGCTCGTAGACATTCGTAATACAAAGGGCGATGCAATTGCGTTGCCTAACTCAGGTTAAGGTCAAATTAATCACATAATACGAAGGAAGGGACTTAATGAGAAGGGAGGAAGGTATAAACGGGAGGGGCAGAACGATATAAATGAAGGAGAGAGGAATTGGCCTTCCAGGTCTCTATACTCTCCGAATGAAACGCGGTAACACAGTAAAACGCTGAGGGTGTGGTATTTTCCCTATCGAAATAACTTCTTTTTAATGACTGAAAATTTTAATTTTTACAAAATATATCTAAATATTTTACACAAAAAAAAACATAATACGAAGCCATAAAGTAATAAATAATTCCAGTAATGACATTCTTCGATCATGTGTTGCCATGTTTACCACAAGATATTCCATGTAAAGCCGTCACCATGTTAAATCTTTACCAAAAAAAAAAAAATCAATCCATTCAATTATTAAATGAATCCATCGTAAAAAATACTCTGACTACGGAATATGGAATCTGGCCAGGCTTACATCTCGAGCGTTGTCGATCGGAGTTCACGCGATATCGCTTCCTGGATCACGGTGGGTCCTTGAATTTTTTCAATATTTTTAATAACTCAACTATGAATCATTTTAAAATACTCTTTCTAATTTGAACATCATCAAAGGAATATAAGTTTTTTATTTATTTCTAAAACTATTCTATAACCATGTATCACGTCATTTATAAAAGATGTGATTAGGTACTATTATATTATCCATGATATAAATGAAAACAAACTAAGGAAAAGCATTGAGTTGCATTTAATTAAAAAAATAACAACAGTGCAGTGCAGTAAAAGCTTTTTATGGAATAGGGAAGCAAACGAGCAGGCGTGTCACCTTGTGGAAAACAATCATCGCCGCCCAATCAACAGACATCTACAACAACATAAGTTTCACAATTGTGTTGCCGGCCTTTAAGTTATGAGAATATATATAAAGATAAGACTTGGCTTTAAAATGTATAAAAAAATGCAAACCTACATGCTTTAACCAAATAAAAGCATGTAAGAAACGAACAAAAAAAAATAATAAAATAAAACAAGAATGTGGGTAACACCAAAAAAGCATAATTAACATTGTGACCCAAACTTTAATCATCAACAATCTGCAACTGTTAACTGCTGAAAATAGATCAAAAAAGATCAAGTCTATTCCATCCATGACCAAAGTGAGTAGCATTTGTGGGTGTAAGTAATGACCAGTAAATTCATTTATTCCTTTATGATATTATTCATGACAAATTAAAACCTCTCCTATTCTCAACGTATTGTAAGATTTACGGTTTCTTTGAGCCAATCCAATGTTTCTCCATTGATTATAGATAGGCTTACCATAATTACGAAGAGCCAAACCGGGACGCAGAAGAGAAAGAGGCTCATTTTCATTTTGCTTTTCGCTTAATTTGTGTTTTTCATATTTGAAATGCAATCAAAATTATTCTATCATTGGCGCGGGTGGCACGGGCGGCGCGGCGGGGCGCGGGGGAACGATTGGTTGGGGTGTCGGTGCTGTTCAAGTTTGACCGGGACGCCGGGCCTGGGATCTCAAACCGGGACGTATGGTAAGCCGAATTATGGAGCAAGCTATTTATATTACAGGTAAAACCGTTATGATTCTCATAGTCAAACAATAATGTCAATTGGGTTAATGAAAAATAGAAAACGGGTTAGTTAAAAAAAGAGCTATAAAAATGCAAAACAATTTCATACTACAACATTATAATTACAACAAAAAAATGTATTAAGTTTCTGACTATAAATATAAATTTTCTAACTAATATTACGCTTCTACCTAGAACGTTAAGTGGAAAGTTCTAGATTCTATTTTAATGTTACTTTTTTCCACTAGTGTTGTGAAACTATGATGATATTCAATTCGAATCCGTCGTGATCCCACAATTACTTGTGTAACTAATTCAATGACGTCGCGATTTCAATGTAAGCCTAGACACAAAACCAAAATTATAAATCACTTGTAACATAACACGAGTACCTTGAAGTAAGCATTTATCAGACGTGGAACAAAGTGATATATATGTTAAAATATTCAAAGATGGCAGTTATCAACGATCGTTTTAACGAACGATATGTATTTTTGGCAGGGCTTTACTGCTTTTTTTGCTGTGATTTTTTTTACAACACGCAAGAATATGTATATATATACAGGATTGATTGTAACCATGGTGAGAAAAATTAGAAAAAAAATCTATCCCATGCAGTTTGAAAATTATTTAAGAAAATTCTAGAAATTTGTTTCAAACTGTAACCATTTTTCGGTTATTGTGGTGAATTTTAATTATTTTTGTTCATTTAAACTTTGGAACCGTAACCCTAAATAACATTTCTAGAATCACAGTTAAAAATAATGACACAATTGCCCCAAGTTTCCTAGAATTAAGACTTTTGTTATACTATGAATATAAAATTTTCAAAAATTTGTCGACTTTGAAAGGTCCTCCTTTAAAAAAAATACTAGAGTGCCTTGGCGAGTGCCATTAAAAGTTGGCGCATTTAATCAGGGTTATATAATGGTACAATACTTGTTAGTTTCATACTAAAAAAAACGTGTAAAAAAATAAAAACCTCAAGTAACCCGATTTTTGCTAACCCATTTTACTCAGTTAAAATGTTTTCTATTGGCACAAGCTCTTGGTAGGTTCTTAATTTTAATATCTTCAGATATATTTTTTTTTCTGATTTTTCTCATGATTGTAACCAATCAATCCTGTCATCCCGTTTCGGCTTGACGTTGAGTTCTGGGACACCCTGTATATTTTTTTAGAAGTATATTTAATAGTAGACCGAGGCGTCGTCTCGATTCAAGCTATACAGTGTCAGTTACACGTGGCCGTGAGCATACGGTAGAGACCGGCTTCTACCAAGCGTCCTATGACACTATCTTTTTTTTAACAGCCCCTATATATCCCACTGTTGGGCATTCGCCTCCCAATTTCTGAAGGAACGGACATTTCAACTAACCTCGCTTGTCGAATGCGGATTGGCCTTGTATGTGAATACTTACAATTATTGTGTACGTTATGTATATTCTATTATAGTACACACATTGTTTACTCTCTGATTACAGGTTTGCTAGAAGATATTTCATCGTGACAAAAGCCGTGTCCTTATACTTATATTTATTTTATAAAGTCGTTTATAGTTTTTATCTAATTCAGTTTTTCTTTTCGTGTACGTAAATGGTAAATAAAATAAGTTAATATATGAAAAGTGAAAATTTTTCCGAATTCGTTATGCAGTACATATTTATTATTTCTTAAATATCACTGTTACCCAGACCTAATTTTTTTACTATCACATTTTTTTAAAATTTGATTTTATTATAAAATATTTAAAAAAGATATAAAACATTTTTTTTGAGATTTCATTGTGTTCGCATGCACCATAAACTTCGATAAAACTTGTTAACATGTTTAAAATTTTTTACACACGTTAGTTTTTAGTTCAGTGTTTAGTTCGCTACTTACATACGTTCTATTTTCCCAATATTAGTGTATTCAAATCGTGTTAGAAAAATGTCATAAGGGTAGTTGTCTTACTTCAAAGTACTGGAATTATTCAAATAAATATTTGTATTTACATTATATAAATTTAACATTAGTAGAATATGTAAGAATACTAAACAAATTTAATTGTGAATCAATTTGTGTAAGGGACCATCCATAAATAACGTTACACGTATTTCATGCTTTGAACCCCCTGTCTGACGTGTACTTGAAGTTAACAGTTTCAGCACTTTTTTATGCGTCTTGATGTCAACTATTTTGACCCCCTACCTCCACCATAACGTGTGTCGTAATATATGAATGGCCCTTAATATCTTATTACAAATTAATGGAATCCCTTATACTATAAAGGATTCAATTAATTATTGTATATGGGAATATAATATTTATATTCTCATAAACAAAATTGAGTCATATGAAAATATTATTATATACACAAATGAATAAACACAACAATTTTATTATTTAACTACAGATTATAAAATTAAATGATGCACTCAAAATCTACAGCTCGCATGACTCCATTCACCACTGAAGCAATATATAGAGCCTTGGAAGCAGAAAACTAATTTCAATTCTCTGGAATTGATATGAATGAAAAATAAAATCTTTACATCGACATTTTACTGTATGTACCAGGGTTGTTTCGAATATAAGTCTCAGGGTCAGTAATTTGGTATATAAGAATTATTTTTAAGATTACCATGCGAATGAGTACTTAAAGATATGATCACTGTAGTTTTGGCATAAACGAGTGTCTAGTCAAAATTGATCGATTCATCCGCTAACGGTCATTTCTTGTATAAAGTAATGTCAAAATAAACAATTATAAATAAATATTCAACTGTCTAATACAAACGAATTAACATAATGAAAATTATTTTATAATTATTTTATTATTTAATTAATGTTATTCATAGATGTCGCTAGTAGTCATTAATATTGCGATATAATTATCATTTTAACGGGCGTATTACCGGAAAATGAAATTCAGTAAGTCAATTATGGTAAAGTAAGAGTGTATTATCCCTTATCGGTCGCTAGCTTTTTATACGTGATTCTCGCTAGATTGTAGCTACAGATATAGTTTTCGTTGACTTCATTCATTTTTGGGGCTCAATATTAAAATTAAAAAATAATTGGAAAAGGCAATGATATATAACTGGAGATATTAATTGATCTGTTGCGGATAACTAATAAGGCAATAGTGCCTGCATTTCACACAGAGCGAGTTTCAACATGTCTCGTCTTGTCACCTCACACGTGACTTACGACCGCAGCGACAACTTACTGTTGTCACGTGAGAGGTGACTTACGACTTATAGGGGTTAATATTGAACTTGTAGTATGAGCCCGGTACGATTATTATAATATTATGAGCATACAAAGGGAAAGTATTTCACTATAATAACGACTTCCTCTAAAAAATCGTTAATAGACTTCTGATGCTATCCACGAAAAACCGAATTATTATACACAGCAACAACCCTGGTTTGTAGATTTAAAAAAATTGAGCCAAAACAATATATTATTTTACAGGCTTTTATTTTATAGAATTTTATTTTCATGCGATAACGAATAATGGATAAATAGATATATAATATGCTTAAGATTACCTGTTGTTTCTTCTGCATGATCTTCGCTTTGTTGGGATCAACGCTATCCGCTTGTTGAGCGGCTTGCTCCAGTCTTCGCCTTTGTTCGTTTTCGGCGTCCGCTTGCTGTAATGGACATTTAAGCCAACTATTTACAATGGCGAAATTTAGCAGGCGTAGAGTTAAAAGGAATTAATAAAATTTAAAAATGTACCTAATATGAAAAACACTAAATGAAAATTAGTGTTAGCAAAAATATCACTAAATAATGAGAAGAAACCTTAATATGCTTTACCAATGAATTGAATGGAAGGCAAAGGACGAGCTGTGTCTTCAATCAACTTAAGGACTGGCTGGCTGGTTTTGCGATGCTAACCCCGGGATATCGATTTCAGCAATTCCCGCTACGAGGGATTTCAAATAATTTCACCCTTTTTCAAATTTAATTAAATCTTTTGCAAATTTAGTTCACCATTTTGCAAATTTAATTCACTCTTTAGCAAATTTAATTCAACTTTTGCAAATTTAATTTAACCATTTGCAAATTTAATTCAATCTTTTGCAAATTTAATCCAGTTTTGCAAATTTAATCCACCGTTTTGCAAATTTATTTCAACCTTTTGCAAATTTCGTTTACCCTTTTGCAAACTTATTTCAACCTTTTGCAAATAAAGTATTTTTAAATAAATATTTAAAAAAATATCAAATATTGCTAATTACTTATGTTACCTTTTAACTAATGCATTAAATAATATGTTAAGATTAATTATTAAATAACTATTAAATTTACTCTACGGTAAATTACGTTATCATGTAGTTCCAACTGTGTGACACGTGACACGACTAACCAATCAGAGCAGTATTTAGAGTGAAATAGGAAAATAGTGACACAGTTGGCTATTGACAGTGGAAATGAGAAGTTATGTATGATTGTTCCTAGTTGTATTGAATTTAAGTGTGTGATATAGTTTACTATATAAATTGTGAGTATTGACTATTTTTTTCTCAAAGCCCTTTTTTCTTATATGACGTTCCTGACATACCCATTTATATTATACACATCATTTGTTCTAACACATATAAATGAAAATTTTAATTTAATCAATGCTATAAATACCTTAAACGCCCTCGTGAACCTGACGAGAAGCGAGAAGAAAGCGTTGGCGTCACAACTGCGTGGCGCCTCGCCGAAGTACTCCACACACGATGCGAACGAGTCCTGTTAGAATGATTTATGTATTAAAATTATTCTTAAATAATTTGCCAACAGATGGCGCCAAAATACATATACAATTAGTTTTGTCTATTGCATAAAATAATTAAACAATGATATTAAATGAAATACACATACACAACCGCAGAACATTATCGGGCTTGTTGACGATGATGGTGTACAGTACGTGCGCGTGTGAGACATACAGAGCATTGTTTATCTCACTCTTACACCGCTGTGAGTACAGACGTGTACGTGTGCACGTACCTGCGCGTGCTTGGTCTCGGCACGCAGCCGCCGCAGCTTGTCGGACGCGTTGGCGATGATGTAGTACAGTACTTGTGAGTGTGAGACGTACAGAGCATTGTTTATCTCACTCTTACACCGCTGTGAGTACAGACGTGTACGTGTGCACGTACCTGCGCATGCTTGGTCTCGGCACGCAGCCGCCGCAGCTTGTCGGACGCGTTGGCGATGATGTAGTACAGTACTTGTGAGTGTGAGACGTACAGAGCATTGTTTATCTCACTCTTACACCGCTGTGAGTACAGACGTGTACGTGTGCACGTACCTGCGCGTGCTTGGTCTCGGCACGCAGCCGCCGCAGCTTGTCGGACGCGTTGGCGATGAAGTCGCGCAATACGTGCGCGTGTGAGGCGCGCAGAGCATCTCTCGCCTCGCTTTCTTTTCGCGCTGCTTCCATGCCACGCTCTAATTCGCACACGTCCGCACACACGTTCTCTAACGATACTGTTGAAAGAAAGAGGATAGTTCCAACAATGTTGTATAATACTACTGTTACCACCAGAAGTCCACTATGCAGGGCCTGTATGAAAGAGGAGGAGGAGGTGGCTGCTCACATCGTGCTTCAGTGCAGAGGAGTAGCCAACTACCGGGCCAGATACCTGAGTGCACCCGGGTCCCTTAAAGATGCTGTAGGCCGAAGAAGCTGCTGCAGTTCTTTAAGGAGCTGGGGTGGATAGAACAGGAGCTGTCCATTCTGACAACACGCAAAATAGGCGCATGATGACGTAAAGTCGCGGAAACCAGCCCGTCATACCATCTATCACCAGAAGTGCTACGTAAACAATTATTAACGAAACATTCGTTTAATTATTACTATTTAACAAAAAGTACTCGCATTGAATCAGAATAAAAACTAAATATAAACAACGATATTATTAATTTGAGCACAAAATGAGAATGTGCTTATGTCAATATAAGCAACCGACGGTGATTCAGTGATTCAGTGAAAAAGTGAACAATTATTATTGAAAATAGCGGGGGGAGGGGTACGCAATCATCTAGTGGGGTATACCTAATACTACATGCCTAATAATATGAAACTACAATTCTAATGTATAGAGTTTATATTATTGACAAGAATTGATACGTTTGATTCCCGGTATAAAATAGCACCTCCCCATTTTCTCCCGTATATGTCATATGCTTGTGCATACATAAAACAGAGTTTTCTTCTCGTCTTTCTTGTCGGCGTTGTGGATGTCGATGTGCGCAGCAATATCTACCTGAGAATAAAAACCAATTTGCGATCCCCAAACCACCCGCAAAACATGGGAATTGCGGGCAGACCGTTCAATTTTGAGAAAGGCCAACGTCCAGTAGTCGACCGTTAAAGCTGCATTGATGGTTGATGATAATGATATGGTTCTAGATTCTGCAGGCGTAGAGTTTAGCATCTCAATAAAGTAATTTCTTCAACTACAACTCGACACAGAAAGTAAGAAAACGATAGTTGTTCCTCAGGGAGTATACCTTAGATGGCTAGAATTTATAATACAGTATCTGATTAATAGAGTCAGGCGTTACTTTGCGGAAATTCATTACTATGTGGACAGTTAGAACTTTCAGGTGGCTGAGATCCGAGATAAGCAAACAAAAGTAGAAAAATATTAATGTGTGTTTTTACTGAAATACTATTGACGGTTGTCTTCTGTGGAATCTAATATACGTGCCGTGTACATTGTGGGAGAGTGGTGGTGAGTTTGGTGTTGGTGACAGTGGTTGGGAGGTGGAGAGTCGCTGACGGTCATTTCTCGGTAAGATTTAGTTTAAGCTCCCTGGAAATCAACTTCGTCCAGTAAAAATACACATTATTTTTTTATTTCTCGCGGATCTTAGCCAAGTAAAAATTGTGACTGTTCACATAATACAATATCTATTAAACGAAGATCAGTGAAATTCTAGATTGTTTTAATAAGTTTTTCATTAGCTTACCTTGAGCCGCCTTATCAATATACAGAAGCTCTGTGTCGAAGTTCAGGAGTTCTGGGAAATTTTGTCGAATCGTCGCCACAATATAATGTAGCAAAGACACTCGCTTATCCGTCGACTTGGTATCCATAAGTGTATCTAAAGACTGAAGTTTGAACCCATATGCTGGACCTCTCTTACTGCTGTTCAAATAGTTTCCGAATGCCAAAATTATTTCTAGCACGTTTCGCAACTTATTCGAGGATTTCACCGAGGACGATCCGGAAATGATGGCGTGGATCTGGGGCGTTATCAAGTGAATGTTGTCGAAGAAGTTTCCCATGTAACTCATTATGGACAGCTTGGCCGATATCCTTTCTACTTTCGCGAGCTGCATCAGGAATTTGTCTTCTTCTGTCAACTGGTTAATGTTCTTTTTCTCCGATACATATTCCTTATAGGCTTTCTGTTCGGCTTCGGTAGGCACCATTCTTTGGAGGATCTCAACGCTCTCTAATGGTAATTGCTTAAGATCTAAATTGTTGATGGCGATTATGACCTTCTCAACTGGCGTGTCGAGTTTTCTTCTTGATATTGCTGTAAAAATTAAAATCCGACGTTAGCGCAATTTACGGTACCTAGAGTAAATATTGGAATCCAAACAATGTTATGTATATTATAACCAGTAATCGGTGTAGATATATGATTTGGGGTCAATGATTTCAAACGTATATGTTAATAGGGACATGCTTCCGGAACTCCAAATAAATCCCGGAAAAGTATAAATATTTAAACTTTTTTTAACCATAAATGAAGCTAGATTTTAAGGTGAAACAAATAAATACGAGCAGGATTTTTTATTAATATAAGTAGTCTCGGTAAGTAATTTAATATTACATATCAAATTAGATCCATTTTCCGGCATTCAATTGAATTGAAATTTCGCATAAACATTTAATCAGGTGACATTGTAGTAATGTGATTGTATGCTTATTTTTTTTAAAGGAATAAGTATAAAAATTAAATTCTATTAGTATCAAACATACAAATATGTATGTAGTATTACATAATTTCCGGTATTGATTTTTGAAAACTGGGCATGTCCGCGTTATGACAGCATGCTGTAAGTTCGTAAAATCAATATACCTACTCCGATCACTGATAATGACTTCACAAATTAATCTATGTATACATATAAATAAAAGACTGTTGGTCTGTGATTTTGAAATAACCGTATTTTACTTATATCCTATATATAAGTAAAATACGGTACGGTACGGTACAGGTAATTTGCATGATACCAGAATAATTTCTCAAGGTAAAATTAATAAATATTAACAAGAAGAACAATTGGGGTGGGAAGCTGAGGTGTGGTTTTGGTGGGAGCTGCGATTAAGTGAGTCGAGGCTCTCTATAAAATGCAAAATATCCATCTGCTGTGTCAGTTGCGGGTAGGGCTTACAATACCGAACTAAAATCTGAATACCGGTATTTGATATTTAAAATTAGAAATATCGGGATACCGGTATTGAAACCGGTATTATTGATAAAAAATTTACTAGTTATATTTTTACTTATCTCAGTTGTTATATTGACTTGTTAACAAATAATATATGTTCTGAAATGAGTAAATATTAAATTTTATGTTACATTTTACATATAATAAATGTGCCAGGTATAGATTTTAATAAAATGAATTGTTTGTTTATCTTCAAAAAAAATTCTTCTAATTAATTAATATTATTTTAATTAGATTTATATTGTGCATTAATTTAATTTTTATCAATTAATGTAATACCAAAATACCGGTATTTTTACATAAATACCGGTTTTTAATAACGGACAAAAATCGTCCGGGATTCCGGTTTTCGGGATCCCGGAATCCCGGTATTGTAAGCCCTAGTTGCGGGACACCAAAGCCTAAGTCAGTCCGACGCATCCACGTCCCCGTCGTCCACCCCGGGACCTTCTACAGCTGCGCAACTGCGTAACCCCTCCCTCGAGCTGTAGATGCTAAGGATGCAAGACCCAGGGCGAGCGTTCTACGCCCTAAAACAGAATCAATTCACTGGGGAGGATACCCGAAGAAAACCTAGTCAGTGTGGACTCTGAGGCGGCAGCCCCGCCAACAGACTAGGGCTCAGCGGGCTTATCACCTAGTTGTCTGAATTAAACCAATTAAAGAAACAGAAACAGTGAAAAGAAGAAAATTAAAAAGTCTTATTCAACCCACCGATATTTCTGAGCCGCGTGTGTTCCAATAGCGAGACTGTGTCGGGCTTCCGGAATCGCTTGCTCGGAAAGGAGGCCAGCGTGTCGGTGTCGTTTGAGGACATAGTATCGGAACCGGACCCCACGCCGCCCAGCCGGAACTTCTGTTCGAATTCCGCGAAGTTGATTCGTCGCCGAGGCCGCTCTTCGTCCAATTCGTTGAATATTGTGCCGCGGACCTGAAGTTAGTACATTTTTTATAGAACTCACTGAACGGCTAGATTGTTTAGAACTGTGGAGGGATATCACATCTCTCAGCATCTTCTACCGATATTACAATAGGGAAGGCTCCGAGGAATTATTCGGAATAATCTCGGCCGTTAAATTCTACTCCCGTACAACACGCTACAAGGAAAAGTTTCATTCCCACCATCTAGCTGAGTTGCGATCCAGTATGGTACGTTTTTCAAGAAACCTTTTTCCACGCACCACTTCCATATTGAATCAGCTGCCTCCAGCGGTACTTCTGTACCGATACGACGTTGGAACCTTCAAAAAACATGCCTACACTTTTCTTAAAGGCCAGCAACACTTCTGCAATGCCTATGGCGCTGCGGATGTCTATGGGCAGCGTTGATTGCTTACCATCAGGTGACATGCCTGCTCGTTTGGCTTCCTATCCCATAAATAAGTACATACATGCTTGGTATTTTACTACCAACGTCATTTGGGCAACGTGGATTATTCATTAATAATAGAAGAACGATTAGCTGGTTAGTTTTCACGAGAAGCATCTTTAGTGTTACATTTGCTCCGTCTACTGGTTGTTTACAGTTGTATGAGTCTGAATTACCACGAACCTGATTTGGCTTGAGCGCTATCCAGTTAAGCGTGGGCAGTTTATATTTGGTCTCCACCTTCCTCTTGATGGTCATGGCGTCGGTGTGGTGGGGCGGTGCCATGAGGCCAGGGGCAGGCGGTGCGGGGGGTGCCGGCGGGGCTGGCGGCATGGGGGGTAGCGCTGGGGGCGCAGGTGGCGCGGGTGGAGGCGGCGGGGGCAGGGGCGCTGGTGGCGGTACGAAGGCGGGGGGAGGGGAAGGCGGGCGCGGCGCGCACACGTCACCGTTGGGGAGGGGCGCGGGAGGCGAGGGCGGGTGTCCGTTGACCGTGCCGTTGCACAGAGCGTGCGACGATATCGCACCCACTACAACAACATAAATAATGCACGTTAGAAACATAAACATATGTACATATCGTCACGCCTGTTACGATTTCAGTATACTTTCCGTGCTTCCTCCACACTCATCACACTCACACAAGCCGGCGGGCTTGCATGAGCAGAGTGATGAGTGTGGAGGACGAAAGAGAAATGTTTATATATAAATAAGAGAAATATGTTTTCAAAAAAGTATGTAATAATTTTTTGAAAACATATTTTTTTTTCTTCTCTCCAATTTTCACTCTCTTTACATTATTTAAATAAACAGTTCTTTATTTTATTAATAAGGCTAGTACGAGATTACTTCAAAATCACGGCTGTGGTTTTACCACAGCATTATGCCAAGTTAGTGCCGCAGAGTGTTTTATTCGCTGGTGCAGTTTACATTAGTTCTTCTTCATTTGTCTCCTCAATTCCAAAGAACTTTACCCTCTTTAATAGGTAGCGTTTTCACAGTTTGAATAAGTAAGTCAATGTAACTTACTAGAGGCACCCCGTGGAAGTGATTTGGTGAGCGACTCAAGCTCCTGCACCTTGGATTCCAGCATGGACTGTCTATTTCTAGAGTCTTGTTGTGCTCGTCTGAGCGTTGAAACCTGAGGAAAAACATTAAAAATTATTATGTGGACAGTCAGAATTTTTACTTGGCTAAAATCCGCGACAAGCAAATAAAAGTAGAAAAAATAAGTGTGTTTTTTACTAAAGCGCAACCCCCTTTATTCACTTGAAACAAGGTAGGACCTTGGTAGATGTGTAACGTTCGCTGTACGTTCCACTAGCGCATGATATCGCCGTGATATGAAATTATTGACATTTGTACGCCATTAGGGATCATCAAGAAATTACGTCACACGTTAAAGGAAGGGAGGGAACAAGGAGGGAGTCAACGAAGTATGACATCCAGTGCCAAGTGAGGAATGAGACTTAACCTTTGTTTTACTACATGCATAAAATTAAAGTGATGAAACTCTGAACTCTAAACATGAAGTTTAGAGTTTAGTGTGACAAAGGGATATCCAAAATCATTAAATCCATGTGACGTAATTTATGGATGCTCCCTAAGAAGTGATAGAGCTTTTAAATGTGTTTTTTTTCATCTTGTTTCATCTTACATTATCCAAATAAAGGATTATTATTATTTCTTTTATACTTGCAATGAAATGCATCGATAACAATTGATTATGTTTAAACAGGTGACAATAAAACAGTGCTGGGTCCCTGAACAGCGATAAATAGACATGGAAGCGATGTTCTAATGATTATTTTGGGAACCTTCGATGTGAACAAACCTCTTCGACGACCTGTCGCCTGGCCTCAGCGAGTTGGTCTCTCTCCTGGCGTATTTGTGCGAGCTCAGCTTCCAGTGTTGCCAACTTCGCTATGGCATCCCTCTCCAATGCCGCCAGTCGCTCGTGTGCCTGAAAATTCAAATGTTCAGAATATATCCGTATTCTTGTACCAATACCTCAATCGGTTAAGGTTGCCCTAAGTCTTGAACCATGTGATTGTTGACGTGATAGTTTCCTGTGACAAGCATCATTTTTTAGTTTTCTAATGATTAATAAGAATTCAACTAATATTAAAATCGTTCTACATTTTTTTAAAATCTAATGAATACCGTCAAATATGATTGGCTACGAAGTGGCTTCGTTATACTTTTAACATGGATAAAAGCGATCAACTCAGTATAGGGGATTAAAGAATTTTACTGTATTTTTAGAAATCAGAAGTGAAAACAAACAAAAAAATAACAAAATCTTTAATTTCAAAATTTTGTCAAGACATGAGTTCTAACAAATCCACAAACTTTTTAAAACTTGTATAGAGATTAACAGGACAATAGTACTGAGTTCACAAGGTTCATCAAACATTTTAGTACAAATTAATTTCATTTGGAAGAATTTCATTTTTATCGAAGACTAAACCCCCTAAAGATCCCGTGTGTCGCCGTAAGCGGTACGGCTGGCGCGCTATACAGCTTTGATTATGGTACTCACGTGACCCAGTTCGTCTTCCAAATCGTTGACCTTCTCAAGGGCAGCGGTTTTTGTCTCGCTATCTTCCATTAATGCCGCGACATCGAAAACGTTGTCTAGGTATGCTGATATTTGAACCTGCGATAATGGATTGACATTTATTTATTGATTTGAAACATCTTATCACGGGGTACGGGAGTGAAATCGTAGACGGAGACATCGTCTCGATTCAGGCTATGTCCCTCTGCTCGACTCTATACAAGGTCAGCTACACGTGGTCGTGAGCATACGGTCACGGTCCATAGACTTTCGCAGCGCCATAGGTAGTGCGGAAGCGTCACCGACCTTTAAGGCAAGTGTCATTATAAGAGTGGGAATGGGAGGGGGTAAAGAGAGGGGGTGGGTGTTGGGCCTTCGGAACTCGGCCGCTCACCGTACGAAGCGCGGTAGGTAAGCTACCACTCAGACGCCGGTTTTCTGCGTGATTATATTTATTACGGCGAGTTATTATTTCTTACGGCGAATGCTCCGAGGAGTTGTTCAATCTACTCTCATCCGCACAGTTCCACCAACGCACTACGCGCCCCAAAAATAGGTTCCATCTCCATCACCTGGACCGAGCCGACGTCAATGTTTCACAACCTTTTACCAAGCGTAATGTAGTGTAGGGATTGCAATCACGCAGCTCATTCTATCCCTGTTGATTGATCCCGACTTTCTAAGACCCCTTGGGGTCGAAATCGGTTTCCAAGGGGTCAATCGACCCATATCAATTAACACAAGTTCTTTTTTGAAACTTTCAAGATACTGTATACCAAAAATAGGGATCGATCTCAGACAGGGGGTTGATTGGGGATCGAAGGAAAAAACAATTCTTAATACGGAAAACACAGGCACACCCATCTTATTGATTTAGAACTGTAGTTACTTAATATTATTTAATAAAAAATAAGATATTTAAATTTCTACATTTAGGCATTTTTCCTAAAACTATTGTGTTAAAATGTAAAATGACCTAATAGATAGTTTTATTTTAATTGAATGAAAATTATTTTTATGACGGTCAATGGAAATTTTTAAACATTATATTGGGGTCGATGATCAAACAAGTTTGGCAATCACTGATTTAGATTGTCAAGTTTAATACCATTTAAAACATACCTTGAACAAATTGCTGAACTTTTTAAAAAAGGCCAGGCCAAGAGTACCCTCAACCGGCGGGTTTGCATGAGGAGAATAATGAGTGTGGTGGAAGCAAGGGAAGTATGTAAGAGATCGTAGCAGATGGAGATCTGTGGTCTCTGCCTACCCCCTACGGAAGACAGGCGTGACGATATGTATGTATGTATGTACGTAAAACGAAATATAGCGTGTAACAGTTTTATTTACCTGTAAATCCTCACTCTCGCAGAACCTCAGCCTTTCCAGATAGTCGTCCAGTTTCAGAGCCGTAAACTCATACTGTAGGTGCACTCGGAAGTTCATGTCCTCCACCGAATGGACGATTATATTAACGAATTGCATGCACGCCACCTGGAATTGAAATTATTTAAGATCTTTTCACTTAACCCTTAATTTGGCAGAACAAAAAGCTTTTTTTTTTAAATTTTGTGAATAATATGTGTTTTAGGATATTTAAGGACCTTGTAAAAAAATAATAAAAAAATTCATGTTCTTCCCCTTTTTGAGAAAATACACGTCCTCTGTGGCGGACATTTGACATAAATAAATTACAAATTTGAAAGGCTTGGATTTTTTTAGAGTTTGTATTCGGTGTAGAAGATAATATCAAATTAAGGGTTAAAGAGAACTAAGGTTTATCCCAGCGGTCGGCAACCCCCGACCTGCGACTATTTTATAAATGAGTCTTATTACTCAAATAAATTTGATATGGAGGATGGTTAAAAGGAGACTGGTAAAAGATATTTACGTCGCGGATGTGGATGGAAGGTTCGGTAGGGGAAGACCAAGGAAAACGTACCTTGACCAAAATGCCGAAGTTTTCAGGAAAGGCCAGGTCAAGAGTACTCTTAACGGGCGGGCTTGCACGAGGAGAGTGATGAGTGTGGAGGAAGCAAGGAAATGTGCCCATATCGTAGCAGCATGGAGATCTGTGGTCTCTGTCTCCCCTACGGGAAACAGGCATGATGAACAGGCATATGTATGTATGCATAATTTTTTTTTATTTTTATTTATATATTCACGCTTATCCCCCGCAGGGGTTGGCAGAGACCACAGAGCTCCATCCACTGCCATTCATCGCAGCGAAACGGCTCGTCATTGGTCGCTTTTCGCCCTCGTGAGAATCAGGACGTGACGGGTGGCGAACCACGTCGCCGTCATTTCCGACAAATTAGATATATTAAATTCGTCTTAGTAAATCCCATGAGCATAAATTTAAGTATATATGCATAGTAAGGATTAGAAATGCTTTTTAAATACAGCGTCAAACATTAGACTTATTTGTGAATAAAATACCTTGTAGCTTGTTAAATTTTCGCGTAACAGTTCTTCTTTGTTTTATATAAATAATGAAATATTAAATGTTTGAGCATTTTTAATTTTACAATTGAGAATTGAAAAAGAAAAAGGGTTTTTTCTCATTTTGCCACTTTGCGAGTGAAAGGTTGACACCTATGGTGTTTAAAATTGATTATTTAGATCAGTAATTTTGTTTAGTTTGAGTTTTCTATGACTTCGCTAGATGGCGCTTAAATCACATCAGATCTCAGTGCGGTTTACTAAGCAAAAATTTGTATGTGGCTTGAATGTTTCAATATATAAAGACCGACAACGACCCATAGACCACCGTAGTGCCACAAACATTGCAGAAGAATGTTTGTGGCACTGCGGAGGTCTATGGGCGGCGTTTATTGCTTGCCGTCAGGTGACACGCCTACTCGTTTACCTTCCTATCCCATAAGTACTTACCATGAACTCAATGTGAAATGTGTCGTAATTCATAAAGTACTCCATGAGCGTGTGAAACCGCCTTGGCTCTCCGACCACCTCTTTGAAGTTGTCGAAGGCCGATAAAATTATCTGGTGGCCGCCCTTCACGAGACAGATGGCAGCGAGCAGCTCCAGAACAAGCGCCTTAGTTCGCAGCGAATGGTGCACGAGGGAGAGAGCTATACTGTTTATAGCTTCACGATGTTGTATCACCATGTTGAAGCCGTACTGGAAATTACAATTATCATTTTATGTACGAGTTTTATTAATATGTCTCCAGTGTTGAATGAATTTATCCATAGATGGCGCTGTAATATTTTGTTTTAAGCTAAATTGCAATATGGTTGGTTGATTCGTAAACTGGTATATGTAACTTGGAAAATAAAAAAAGTGTCTATGCGTTCCGGGAATTTGACCAGCTTTCTTAGGTCTTGTGGGGTAAACTTATCACTGTCGATCAGTTCAAATATACAAAAGGTAGCTTAGAGTAATAATAATTTGTATTTTTATTAGGTGTACAAATAAGTTTCCGCAGTTTTTTATAAAAAATTAGGAATTTATTGTAAAGGAAAAGTACATTACGTTTTATTCAAAGTATTTTCCATCATTTGCCACTACTTTTCCCCATCTTTCTGGCAACATTCGGATACCCCGTCGAAAAAACTCTTCATCTTTTGACGCTATCCACAAATCTACCCAATTTTTGGTGTCTTCATATGATGTGAAGCGCTGCTCAGACAGACCATGTGCCATCGACCGGAACAGGTGATAATCAGAAGGGGCTAAGTCTGGTGAATACGGCGGGTGGGGTAAAACTTCCCAGTTGAGTGTTTCCAAGTATGTTTTTACCGGCGCCGCAACATGTGGACGAGCATTATCGTGTAAAAGAATAATTTTGTCGTGTCTGGAGTAGTAATGGGCGCGTTTTTCCTTAAGTGCCCGACTCAATCTCATCAATTGTGTTCGGTAGAGAGCTCCAGTAATGGTTTCGCTTGGTTTCAGCAATTCATAATACACGACACCAAGCTGATCCCACCAAATACACAGCATGAGTTTTTTTCCATGAATATTCGGCTTAGCTGTCGATGTTGATGGTTCGCCGGGCTTAACCCATGACTTTCTCTTCTTTGGATTATCGTAGTGAATCCATTTTTCGTCACCAGTGACTATACGATGCAAAAAACTCTTTTTTTATTCCTGGCAAGCAGCATTTCACTCATGCATAATCGGCGTTCAACGTCTCTCGGCTTTAGTTCATATGGAACCCAATTTCCTTGTTTTTGAATCATTCCTAACGATTTTAAACGATGTGAAATTGCTTGTTGAGTCACTTGTAGAGTAAGTGCAAGTTCTTTTTGCGTTTGGGACGAATCTTCCTCCAATAGTACTTCTAATTCCATGTCTTCGTACACTTTCGGCCTTCCACTGCGTTCTTTGTCTTTAACGTCAAACTCACCGTTCTTAAACTTTTGAAACCATTCCTGACAACTTCTCTCACTTAAAGCAGCTTCACCATATGCTTCTAGAAGCAATCGATGCGCCTCAGCTGCAGATTTTTTCACATTAAAGAAGTAAATCAAAAGTTCCCGCAAATGATGCTTATTCGGAATAAAACTTGACATTTTTGCACGAAAAAAATTACGTGATGCTGATACGGAATCACTAGTACTTTAAGGTTATGGTGTTGCCAGATGACTAAACTTGGGATATTACGTTTTACATCTGACAATTTCTTCATAACCTTCTGGTGGGGCCATCTTTTGACAAACCGCGGAAACTTATTTGTACACCTAATATATCACTTGTAATAAATTGCATATTAGACGTTAAGGCGATCAAATGCTTCAGTAGAGTCAATGGTTCTCTTTGTGAAAAGTCTAAATGTGTCTAAAACGGTCCGACTGGCGGTTCCTCGGAGAGTGCTTGCTCCGACTCTGATGTACGTTAGTGAAAGTTGGGTTTGGCAGAAGAGTCATGAAAGCAGACTGAATGCGGTAGAAATGAGAGCATTGAGTATGTGTGGGGAAACTTTGAATAGCTAGGTAACTAGCGATGTTGAGTAAAAGTTGTCGTGAAAAAAAAAACTACTCTTGCACGAACCCCGATTTCATTGGTTTATATGGAGATTAGTACGGTCGTGTCATAATAAATTTCTTTCATGTCAACGCCGTTGTACGTCGTTGCTATCGATGGGTACATTCCGGTGGAGTGACAGGCGACTGTAAGCGGTTTCTTTGATTGGTTTATCGCTTTATTCGTTTCACTGTAATTGGTTATATTAAAAACCACAAAAGAGACAAAATGTTATTCTGTCTTCGTTGCACAGCAGTCTATCGTCATGCCTCTGGCGGCCGTAAATTGAAAAGATAGCGCAACCAATAAGCCAACGTACCCCCACTAGTGTTGATGCAAGACTTGTGTATAAAGCCGGTAATACATGTTGACCGAGCGTTCGCAAAGGAAGGTCAATATCGATGTATAGACTTGCCTTGCTCGGTGTCGATTGGCCGAGCGAAGGCAAGCGACAGGGTCTATATAGAGCTTGTCACAAACGCAAATCGCAATCCTTTGTGCCTTGTTCTTTCGGAGCGGTGTCCATTTTTTACATAAATCAAAGGCGCCCGCCTACGCTCGGCCAATAGTGTTCACACGTTTACCCGCCTGCCATTACGCAAATTTGCCGAGCGTCTACATAGTAGTACTTGCCTTGTATCGATTTGCCTACACTGGCGTAGGCCTAGGCTCGTCCAACATGTATTGCCGGCTAAGACCGTGGTTAAACCCTTGCGTGTTGCAAGGCAGTCAACTTTCGTACAGCGCCATCTAGTGTCAACTACTAAAATGTGTTGGGGCCAACCTTGTTGTTCATGATGGCGCGCATGCACATGATGCACACGTGTATGTCGTCGGTGGAGGCGCCCATGTTGAGCCGCGCCGCGTGCCGCGAGCGCCGCCGCGCCGCCGCCGGGCTCGCCGTGGCGTCCACTTCTCCGTCCGCTGACCGCGCCCGCCGCCGCCACGCCCCGCTCAGCGTGCTCCCGCCCTCCGGGGCGCTGCAGTCCGACGTCGTTGTGTTCACTGCCAATATAAACAATTTTATTACTTCGATTGAATCAGCTATACCTAACTCAATTGCTTAGGGCGGCTAGCAGAGATGAAGATGATGTCGATATATAATCTATAATGATATTATAAAAAATATGAAATACAACGTTTTCATTTTTCTAACCCTAATAGTTCAGTAGAAACTTTACGCATGGTAATTCTTGGAACGCTAAGACCCTAAGTTCATAACAAGAGTGGATAGTAGAAGTGTACTCATTGCCGAGAGACGTACGTAAACAAACAGAACGAATCACGAGAAGCTATGATGATGTGACGTGTAAGTAGCCCAATTAGCCAAACAAAAAGCGAAACTCCTTTCTCGCACCTTACCGTATAGTACTAAATAGTCCCAAGATATGTAGGTATTAGTGCTCAAGAAAAATACACTTGCTTAGCTTATTTATCTTAACATAAAAGAGACGTGGATTCTAAAGGTCACAATTACCTTGGTTAATGCCGTCGCTAGATTGGCTACGGGCGAGGGCTATACGCTGCTCGTGCCGCATCATACTGAGCCGGAAGCTCAGGTAGTCGATGAGCACATCCAGACCCTGGTTCTGATCGTTGAGGAACTCACGCACCCATCTAGTAGAAAACATTAAATCAATTGTTGTTTACATACATATTATTATACATATGTTTATTATATATACATATCGTCACGCCTGTTTCCCGTAGGCAGAGACCACATCTCCATCCGCTACCTTCCCGGCACACCTTCCTTGCTTCCTCTACACTCATCCATCTTTCTTCTCACATTCATCGTAGCGAATCGGCTCACTGTTAGTCGCTTTTTGTTCAATTAGGTCACAATTTAGGTTTATTATAATTCGTATTATTATCGTTCATTATGATTGTTTTGGGGGTCAATCAAATCAAATCAATGGTCCAAAAATGGACCCTAAACTTAGAGCGTGGGCTGCAATACTTTATAACTATAACAAAACAACAACATTGAAAGGTGAGTTTAAATTGGTAATCAGGTTAATGGAGCACTGCACTTCTTTATGAAGAGTCAGAATTTGCCGGCCCGAATGACGGTTCATCGGGGAGTGCTTATTCAAACTGATATATGGTAGTGAAGTTAGATATTGGTGCAACATGTATGTATGTAGGCAAAACAATCATTTCTTCATAGTTATTATAGTTGTAAGAAGAACGTATTAAAAAAAAGTCACGATTGGGAAGATACATTAAAAAGAATACTCACTCTATGTGATTGGTCCGCAAGGATATTTCTAAATCCCTGAGAACCTGGGTGGATGTGGAATCACCGACCATTTTTCTTTTCTGTAAAAGATGATGAAGTTCAGTTAGTAAGTGTTAAAGACATTGTCAAATAGTGTTTGAATATTATTATCAAATAGTTTTAAGTGTTGAATTATTTATAATAGATGGCGATACATTTTTGTATTTGTATTTTTATGTGGCGGAGAGATGTATATGATTTTTGTCTTTGGTTCGGAACGAAGTAAATGATTATGCACCGTTTACTAATCTTTCATTTGTATCCTCGGATACAGTAAATGAATAGAATTCTAATTAGAAACGCTTAAAGGATTCATTATTTTACACGTTAAAGTAATTAATCCTATTGATGCTACGCAAACACACTAGTAGAGGCACCATCCTAGCTGATCTGAGGCTAAGTATTTTTTTATGGGATAGGAAAACAAACGAGCAGCCGTGTCACCTGATGGAAAGCAATCAACGCCGCCCATAGACATCCGCAGCGCCATAAGCAGTGCGGAAGCGTTGCCCTGACCTTTAAAAGTGTCATTATAGGAGGGGAAGGGGGAGGGTGTTGGGCCTCCGGAACTCCGTTTCAGTTTTCTGCGGGAGTGTGGTACTTCCCCGGGCGAGCCGGCCCATTCATGCTACAAACAAATATTATGCTATTCTTGACAAAGTATTCGATTGCAGCATGGCTCTACCACTATTGAAATAATGGGAAGAATGAAGTAAAGGGAAAATGAACCTCGGGGCCTCCTAATCTCTGCACTCAAACGCATTTGCCGCATCGAAAGAAATATATACAGGTCTTTTGAAATGTACGTTCCTCTTCCATAAAGAAATATAAATTGCACCACCAATCCAATTCCACGCGTGAATTCTCGTGCAACGGAACGTTATCGGTTATTGCTGTTGCAGCCTGGGTAATGAGTCATTCTCGTGTTATCGGCGCACGCGTCGCACTTTCCTCGGCATTACCTAGGTCACGAACTGGATCGCATAGGGTCTCACAGATAACTCATATCCTTATACGTCAAGTGAGGTAATTCCTTTTGTGTGCTCTCAGTCTTGGTAACCCTACCACGTTTCGGTTGTGGTCCAAGTTATATACTTAAGAGACATAAAAAATATATCTTCTTTTTTATTATAATTACTCTTTAATTGTAGATTCTCTGATTATAATGACAATCTACCTATGGGCTAATGTGTAATTTGTTTTTAAATTAATTTGGTAAGTAGAGTATGATTAAGAATGTTTCTATGGACTCTTATAGTCACTATTAAGGGGAAGACACTGTATTCTTGAGTTCTTTACACTTTGTAAAATATTCATTTCACATCAGGTGACATGCTTGCTCATTTGCCTCCCTATCCCACAAAAAAAACCGTGTCTGTTATTTGGTCATCAAAAGTAAGAGAGAGAAGCGTCATAACTTGGTAGATGTGAAACATTGACGGCAGTTCGATCTCTACCGTATACTCACGACGGCCACGATTAAGTTACCCTGCATAGAGTCGAGTGGAAGGGGGTGTAGACTGAATCGAGACGGCGTCACGGTCTTCGATTTCACTCCCATACCCCACGTTCTACATCAAAAGTAAGAGCGATAAGAAAACCTTACAACCGGCAACAATTATTTGGGTCTAACGGCAAATTAGGCACGACACTTACTAACATAGATTCTGGCAGGCCGCGAGTATGGCCCGACCTACAAGTAAGTCGCAGCATAATTGCATGCTGACCCCGTATGTTATAGCCTTTGTACATATTGGCTTAGCGTGCTTGGCCAACACGTTGGGCCACAATATCACATATAATTTTGCATTTTTGATCCTTTAAGTAGGATGGACGTAGAAACTCTTGCAGTTGCCGCAATATTTTTTATATGATACATTACGTCAGAATCCGACATAAACACACACACACACGCACACACACGCGCACACTAATGCTTACGCACGCTCGCACGCCAACTCCCGCATAACATCTTACAGGAAGGAAGTGGCTGAAAATCTGTTCTACAGGGGAATCCCTTCGCCTGTTAGCAAAAGCTAAGCCACTTCCTTTGCCTATTATAAGATTATATATAAATAAATTGGATTGTTCGATTATATTTATTTTTGGTTAAGTATAATGTAAGGCAAATAAATATTTTTATTTTTTTAAACAATTTTTTTACACAATTATTACTTAAATGAACAGCCTCTTTTTAATTCATTAACAGTATGTGGACAGTCAAAACTTGTTCTTAGCTATTCGCGATCAGCGACAAGCAAACAGCATTAGAAAATTAATAATGTGTGTTTTCCAGCTGGATGAAATGGATTTACATGGAACATGAATTAAAACTTACCGAAAAACGGCCGTCAGCAACTCTCCACCAACCAACCACTATACACAACACCAAATACAAACTACCACTTTTCCACCTTGAAAACGACACGTGTTTCGCCCCAACACGAGGCATCTTCAGGTATAGTAGACTCTATGGAAGACTCTCAGGAAGTTTTGACTGTCCACATAGTAATAGATTTTCGCAAAGTAACGTCTAACTCCATCAATCATCATTAACAGTAATATTCTTACCATTATAGCAATATGATTCTAAACATCATTAACTTAAAATATAAAATATTTATGAAATAACGAACGTCAGACGTCAACGTGTGAACGCTGTTGGCGGAACACGTCCAAGATCCTTTGATGAGTGCACGTAAAACCGACTCTACTTGGTAGGCCGGCCAGCGTTGGTCGCCAACTACCAAACGTCTCATCCGCGTGGACACTAGCTAAGTAGCGTGGAAGTAGCTCTCTACACGTTGGCCCAGCACATGGGCCAATGTGTGCTGTATACACACACCTTTACTCGGGGCCCAGGCAAACGAGACGTGCTCAACCAAGATTGTACAAAACTTTGACAACCATGTGAATCAGGAATTAGTTAGTATACTTGTATCAGACTTAGAATCAAAATGAATGAGGACACCCACCACCCTGTATAAAGTTATCTTGCATTGTACCTACCTATGGTGTTATATAATATGCATAATAAAGTAGAACAGAGTTTCTCAAAACACTAGGAATACTGCCAATAAGGTTGCCAACTTTCGTTAATCGGAGAGACACTTTAAGAATTCTCTCTTCGGAAAATTTTTCGAAAAAAAAAACAGAGAATAAAATTTTTTATTGACATAATCATCATCAACAAGCCATTACAGCCTCGGGTGGGCCTTAGCCTGGTTCAGTAAATTTATACAGTCGGATCTTAGTTTGACTTTTTCTCTCCAGCCCCGAATACCTATTGCCTCAAATCCATCTAGCCATTTGAGCTTAGGCCTCCTCGGCTTCTACGACCATCTGGTTTGCCGTCGAAGGCTGTTTAACTAGTTCTTTTCTCACACGCAAACGTGAATTTAAGATGACAATTTACTTAGCAATATCACAGCTACAGATTGTGACACGTAGAGTCTGTTCACACTTCACACAATAGACAAATGACGCAATGTTCTCATAACGCCTCCTCATTGCATTCTATTCACGTGAGTCATGTATGGACTTCATTAAACCGGTGTGATACGTGTCGCTTACTTGTGAATACAACCCTTGATTCAGCGGTTGGAAATCCTAATTTCTTTTTGAAAGGTTGAAAGGGTTCTTGGGTTTTGGAGTCGCGGTCGACAAAAATCCGCCTTGTGATTGGTCGGAATCAGTTCATTTATTTTTTTAAGTACAAACTGCACTACCTACAAATCAATTTTCTCAATTTCGCAAAAATTTATTTATTTTAACTTAATGCCGGAAAGCATTCTCTGCTAGTCAACCTTTGTGTTGACAGAAAGATAAAAGTAGGTATTAAAACTATATATATATATATATATATATATATATATATATATATATATATATATATATATATATATATATATATATAAAGAAAGAGAGAGACAAACATACATATACACTAAAACTAAACACATCGTCCATATCGATATATGTATGTGTACAACTATGTCGGAGCAAGATAAATTATGAAGTAAGAGTTTTAGGTTTATAATTTTACCTTTAAAACAAATTTTGCTGGGGCCTTTCCTAATGTTAAAGAGAAGCACGTTCAATGTAATTACTGATATCGCGAAATAATTTGAAAAACATTTTAATAAGGAAACGTTTCTGTTCCGAATTGTCTCAGTGACGATTCTACCGCTCTCGGAACCAATGTGTTGCAAATATGTAAAGCCACACGCCTGACCAAATTAACATAGCAACGATTATTAATATGTTTCGTTTGTATACGGCAAGGCGCGTTGCTCACACTCTTTCGCTTTGTACGCGCCATAACACATTGAACGTGTCTATTAAAAAATTAAGTTTTTCTCAAAATCTCTCCTCTCGAAGTTACAACAAAATGGGTGCTAATTCGATTTATATATCGAGATAAATATTATATATGTATGTATGACTATAGGTATATATTTCTAATCTGGATTTCTAATCAAAGATCTGGATATCTTAAATGAAAAAATAAAATATAATACTAATATTTTCTAAATAGCGGTCACAATTAGTTTTGTTCTATCATGCTTGGCAAATTTTTTATTGTTATTTACATGCAAGAATCGACCAGACTTGAAAAACATTAAGCAATACAAGTGTTAAGGCTATAAAATAACCAATAATATAATTAATTGATAAATTTTTATTCAAAAAGGTTTCGAAATTGAAAGACTTGCCCAAACGGTTTACGAGTTGTGCTTATGATCTAAGATCATGGTTTCCATTCCAACTATTTATGGATTATTGATATAAACCGTATGTAACGAAGTATTTTTAGGTTAGGGACCATCCATAAATTACGTCACACGTCAAGAGGGAGGGGCCAACGAAGTTTTATTTGATAATTTGTTTATAAAGCCACTTCCTTCAGTGAATATGCATATTATTATTTATTTGCTTTTGTATGCTTATCGCGGATCTTAGCCAAATAAGAAATGTGACTGTCCACAATATTAATAAATATATAAGACTCGAGAGACAGGTGTTTGAACTGAACAATATGGCCGGCATTATCTTACGAACCGAACAATAACACTACATCAATATGGACATTTAGGTCGCAGGAATATCCGACGAGCAAAGACTATACACGAGCGAAATTATTACTGTCTAGTAAGTCGAAACCAAGATCAGATATATCTCGCTGATCTATCGCCTATTGTTCCAGTAACGGAACCTGCGAGTGGGGCGCCGTAAGCTATGGGGAGCCTATATACGAAGATTACGATGTGATCGGTTTGCACTGTTCTTAGTAAAATAACGCCGTGCGTATTTTTATGGGGGACAAGGATGAACGATCTCGTTTAATCCACTGTTTGATATACATAGAGAGAATGTATGAAACGAAATTTTCGGATTATTATTTATTATCCGTTTGTTTTTTTTATATATGCACGCATATCCCCCGTAGGGGTTGGCAGAAACCACAGAGCTCCATCCACTACCATTCATCGCAGCGAAACGGCTTTTCATTAGTCGCTTTTCGCCCTGGTGAAAATCAGGACGTGACGGGTGGCGAACCACGTCGCCGTCATTTTCAACAAATTAGGTATATTAAATTCGTCTTAGTGAATCCCACGAGCCGCAAGGGAGGATGGAGATCAGCCCCAGCAGAGCCCTGTACGCTGAGGTAAGGCACCATTGTACCCAGGGGAGCCCGATGCCGGGACGATCGACACGCTTGCGACTAGGCTTGCCCCTAGCCACGCATCCATTGGCACGGCAGACTGTGGATTGGCGGAGAGGAAGGGAAAGGATAGAAAAGAATCCCACCCTCCCTTGCGGCTCGTGGGATTCACTAAGACGAATTTAATATACCTAATTTGTCGAAAATGATGGCTACGTGGTTCGCCACCCGTCACGTCCTGATTCTCACGTGGGCGAAAAGCGACCAATGACGAGCCGTTTCGCTGCGATGAATGGCAGCGGATGGAGCCCTGTGCTTTCTGCCAACCCCTGCGGGGGATAGGCGTGAATATATATATAATAAATAAATAATAATATATATTATGGGTCAAGGAGGTAAAAGACCAAGCGTAACACCCGATGGAAAGCAAAAGCATAGATACGAGAGGCATCACGGATGCGTTGCCGGCCTTTAAGTTGAGTAGGCTTGTTTTTTGAAGGTTTCAATGTCGTATCTGTCCGGAAATACCGCCGAAGGCAGCTGGTTCCATGGAGTGGTGGTGTACGAAATGAAATTATAAATACACATAAATGTATTGCATATATATTATAATAGTTTTATTTTGCTGATGCGTCGCCACGGTAATACCCGCATAAATTAATGACAACGCCATGGACGTCGTTTGCACTGTTCACGACAAAATTACCATTCGCATAACATACAGCGTTAGCACCGTTTAGTACACAGTTCTGCCAATTTTGCGAACGCCACTGGTTGCTTCAATGTCGTATCTGTCCGGATAACCGCCAAAGGCAACTGGTTCCATAGAGTGGTGGTGTACGAAATGAAGTTATAAATATACAGTAATTTATTGTATATATAATATATATTATAATATAATAGTTTTGTTTTGCTGATGCGACAGTGTCGCGACGGTAATACCCGCATAAATTAATGACAGGGCCATGGATGTTGTTTGCACTGTCCATAACAAAATTACCATTCGGTTTACGTACAGCATTAGCACCGTTTAGTGCAGTTCGGCTAGTTTTGCGAACACCACTGGTTGTCAATTACAAAACAGTGTTCGCGCTTTCACACCTCACATTGTCTGCTATCTTGATGAATTATTAATTTTCGTCGACTCCATTCTTTTCCTTTTATATTGTGCTAGTATACCAAATTGTGAAGCAAAAACTTTGATGAGGTTGCGCTTACAATCGAACGCCGAAGGTTCGATTTTACTATTTGACTATTGAGGTGAATCATATTTTCTTCTTTAGACGACCTATTGGCTTAGTGACGACCAATTGGCTTAGTGACGACCAATTGGTTTAGTGACGACCAATTGGCTCAGTGGTGGGGCCCTCCGCCCGCGGAGTCAATAGTCGCGGATTTGATCCCCCGAATCGGAATAAATATATGTATGGATTACAAATATTTATTCCGAGTTTGATAACTCTGTCAATCCGCATTGGACAAGCGTGGTTTGTTAACCTCCGTTCCTCTAGAAATGGAGAGGCCCGTGCTCAGCAGCGGGATATATATGGGTTGTTAAAAAATGTATTTTCTTTTAAGACAAGCACTATATCAGCTCGGTCTTTCAACGCACCATCATTCGATGAAAACCGTTACCTTCAAAGATATTGAAACGTTCAAAAAATAAGTTTCACAAAGGCTGGTTACCCTTCTGCAATGCCGTTTGGTGTTGCTGATACAAAAAAATATGATCGCAGAAGAAATACACAAAAATATATCGAAGAATAACGAACGAGAAAAAAAGCATTTTGAGTGCATTCGATCAGGCGACATGCTTGCTCGTTTGCCTTTCCTATGCCACAAGAGAACCCCTCGATTAGAAGTACAGTTTGCTAATTATATAACTTGGAATGATAATACATTTTAGACTTAATTTTAATTAGCAATAACATTCCAATAGACTTTGTGAATTAATTCATATCTTTAACGTTTTCGCGCCGAAGACCGTATATTGCCGAATGTATGTATTTTTTTATAAGTATATATTTACGAAATTTATATTTTTAATTTAGTACAATATTCTTAGAGCCGTAGAGACGCCGATTACCGTACTTTTCCGGTAAATGTACGATGACCGTACGATTCCGCAAGCCTCGAAAACTGCCCGTCTTAATAGGAAAATAGCACGTTGCGAAAGGGTTAAGACTTAGCGACATATCTTATGCCCTCCTCGTTTAAGGCAAACCGACTTAGCACGTATTCTATATTATCTCATTAAATATAATTTTTGTCAATAAATTTACACGTAGAAAGTAGTCTCATTGGATTCAAAAATTAACATACAGAGAAACTGAATTTGAGTTTTAATAATTGAGTTTTAATTAATAATTTACATATGTATGCATAGAAATTCGCCGGAGAAGCAGAATTACCGAGAGAGCTCTTCAAGTTAACATACTGAAGTCGCAATGGGCTAGACATGTTTGTCGGAGAACAGCCAATCGTTGGAGTAGACGAGTGGCGGACTGGAGACCGCGACTCGGCAAACGTAGTGTGGAACGCCCCGCCTACTAGATGGAGCGTCGATCTGCGCAAGGCGGCTGGTAGAGACTGGATGCGTGTAGCCAAAGATCGGGCTAGATTGCGCACCTTGAGTGAGGCCTTTGTCCAACAGTGGTCTGCCGCGTGCTGATATTGATATGTAATCCAATATCTAAGTTTTGCAAGGCAATGTTTTGATGTAATACAGTCTAAACCCTAGCCCAGCGATAGCGGCTAATATAATTACCAAACTTATTACTTTGTAAAATTAATAAATATAGCCAGTAGGCTTTCTTTATAGCCCAAACTTACCCTGTGACTCCTCGACGCCTTAGGATCGAGGTAAGTACGGAGCTTGTTGAGGTAGTGAGCGGGAGAGTCTTTCGCCTGCACCATATCCTGGTCGCAGATGATCTCCCATTTCTTCTCCAAATCGTAATTCCGTAAAAGCTTCGCTTTGTCCGGGGGCAAATCCATTGATGCCTGTAAAAAAGACAAAAATTATCAAAAATGATAAACCAAAAATTAAATTAATCTATATTCGTCAATGGATAGTATTTTTTTTTATCAACATTTACTTTTATATTACGCCTTGAAAATGTGTTTTTGCATACCATTTTCAAAGTGGTGGTCTGTCAAGAATGGCACATTATTTGTCCGTGGGCCGGCATGAATGGGCTAGCTCGCCCTGGGAAGTACCACATTCCCGCTGAAAACGGGCGTCTTAGCTTAGCTACCGCGCTGCGTACTGTGAACGATTGATTTCCGGAGGCCCAATCCCCTGCCCCTCCCCTTCCATAGTGACCCTTTCCTTAAATGCCGACAACGCTTCTGCACTGCCTATGGTACTGCAGATGTCTATGGGCGGCGTTGATTGCTTTCCATCGGGTGACATGCCTGCTCCTATCCCACGAAAAAAATATATATACACTGTGACTTAATAATTACCCGATAAAATTAAGTAGTATATTCAGTTATCGATATACATTAAATTTGGCGGAGAAAATTTTTTTTTATTTTTATGAAATAGTTATTAAAAATGTCCTTAATATACACCAAAAATTACACAACAAAATATCTTACTAATTCAAATAGACATCATTATCTTTCGAATATGAACTGCACCCAAACCAACCTAATTTGGTCGCGTAATATTTACGTACGGAAGGGAATGTGATGAAATGAATGAAAACAATTAGCGCAACCTGCCGACAAAAGACGTTTTTTCTCTTTCGGCGCCATACTTATGAATACATGCGTATGCGTAATTATGAATACAAATACTTCGAAGATGGCGTCCAAGTATTTGATGCATTTGCAGGATTTCTTTGAAGTCCCATAAAACAATGTTTTTGTATGAGCGCTATAATATTTGAATGTTACTTACTGACATACATATTTTTACAAACGCGAATTTTAGTTTTCTCGGGTAATTAAAAAGTCACGGTATATAAATTTATTAATTTCTTTGTTTCATACCTTACTGAAATAAAAAAAGATTTAATGTGTTATCTGTCAAGAGATTTATTTTATTAAATAATTTATTTAATTTTAAAATCTAAATAAATATTTTTACTATCAGTATATATAAATCGATTCCCACAGCTTGTTGATGTAATCTAACTTGTTTTTATAAAGATAATTCAATTAATGTCTCACTAGACGTCAATCTACAACATTAACTTGGCAATAAGTACCATACGTACAACATTGAGGCTCGATCTTTTTTGCATCCACTCTCTTATACCGAACGGGCATATCTAAACGAGAATCGATCTCCATTGAACCAGTTCCCGACATTAACTCCACAATCCGCTAACGGTAAACAAATCCATGAAGGTAGGCATACTAGCGTTTTACATTGTGTTAATATTTCTTATATAAATTTGTAATTATTGTTGTATCTATTTATGAAATAGAAGTAGAAAAACATTAATTCGTGACACACCTTTTTACAAGAACATAAATACTAAAAAAAACAAATAAAATGAAGTTTAACATAGAGATGTGGATGGAAGGATCGGTAGGGAAAGACCACAGAAAACATACCTTGACCAAATTGTTGAAGTTTTTAAGAAAGGCCAGGTCAAGAGTACCCTTAACCGGCGGGCTTGCATGAGGAGAATAATGAGTGTGAAGGAAGCAAGGGAAGTATGACGAGATCGTAGCAGATTGAGATCTGTGGTCTTTGCCTACACCTACGGGAGACAGGCGTGAAGATATGTATGTATGTAAGAAAAAACAAAACTACTTAATCTAAAATGTGCCACAAAATGGTTCTTACTCAGCGTAAGCCAGACGTTCTATAAGAGCACTTGGCTTACAATCACCTATATTGGACGTACACATACAGATGGGATGTAAAAAGCCAGGAAGGATCTTTACACCCCATCTGTTATAGAGAAGTGTTCACTTTCGTATACGGAATCAGTAAATACTTATATGGCCTGAATGTATTTATTCTGTAAGTATTTGGGTATTATTCCTTGACATTTTTCAATTTTCACTATTAGTTTTCTCTCCCTATTGATATATATATATATATATATATATATATATATATATATATATATATATATATATGTAATGTAAACTTGTAATGGATGACACTTGATTTTAATACATTTTTTTTCAAACATTAATTAAATTTAACTAATTAATTTTACTTTCATATGGGAGAAAAAAAACTCTCTTTTTTGAGTTTTGTCCAAATCGTTCCGCCCGTGACTCTTTCTGACCACCTTGAGTCCGTATAACAAAGCTGTAGGTACTGTACTGATACATTGATAAATAAATAACTAAGGTAATAAAACTTTTTATTTGAATATATAAAAAACTTTTTATATTATATTATTTCTTTTTAAATTCATAATATATAAATGTACAATGAATAGAAAAATAAATTAATTTCAATTACATCGAAGATAAACCCCCTAAAGATCCCGGGTGTCGCCGTAAGCAGTCCGACTGCACGCTACAGTACCTTAGTGCAATTAACGCCATTTCACGCAAAAAAAAAACAATGTTAGCTCAAAAATAGTAAATGAAGCAGATTTATCGCTATTTATTCACGCAGATATAAATATTTGATGGTAAAAGATAGTTTTGCTATTTGAGGAATAAATTTTATCCTTCCTACCAAAGCCATACAGGTGATAACTGTATGACAACTAGGTTTTATGTAAAATAAATATCGGTAATTATGGTGGCCGCATTACCATAGATCAACGAAGATGGACCGTTCAATAACGATTCTGCGGCTTGGTCCCACGCATTCGCTATGGTGTGTGGTCCATTTTAAAAGCTGACTATAATTAAGCTCTGAAACATATTTACTTAATATTTGTCACATGATACTTTATGATCAGAGTCAGCAGATTATAGCAGTAATGCCAAACCCCAGGTCCACGCTGAAATGGTATCGAGCCGCACAGAACTTATTTCTTTGTTTTTTACTGTTGAATACTTCTGTCAGGATTGTGCGACTTTCCATGGACGAAAGATTAACGTGAGCCAAGCGGTAGTGGCGTTGTAGACTTGAGGGAAAGACGGTGTGGTTTTTTCTATGGGATTTCTTCCTATATATTACTTGTCTTCGCAAACGAGCAAGCGTATCATCCGATGGAAGGCAATGATCGTTACCCATAGACATTGTAGAATTGGTTCTGATCAAAACAAGAAAATAAATAAGTATGTTGTGATATGAATAAATATATATATAAATACAAGAATTAGTAGTCTAAGACAAGTTTAATTAGTTGGTTATGCTAGGGCAAAGCCATCTAACAAAGAATATTTCTATAATTATAATAAATTAAAATGAAATCGCTGTAATCTCCTAACTTGGAACACAGAGCGTGTCGTATAGAATAAAAACTGTACAAGAGGTGAACGACACGTAGGCAAGTACTCTAACTGCAAATATTGAATTTGAGCTATCGCCTATTGATTCACGGCCGCATCGTCTGCTCCATTCAAATTCGGACAACGTATACTATCATACATATGTACATACATACATACGTTCTTACGTGCATTTGTTACGCTGTTAGATTCTCGCGCGTGCAAAAGATACGAAAGTGTGTATTAATGATTATTATCATGACGTAATCCTCATCAAAGTTTAACAGAAAAGAAGACACAGACAGAATACTAAACAGAACAGAAGTTTAAAGAAAATTAAAAAGGCCACAGTAGCAAATCGAGACTGATGGCATTGATGAACGACATTTATTTATTTATTGAAGAAAAGTTGTGTCCCCATTATCTGTACGGTGTGTTTTCCCGAAACTTCTTTCCACGCACCACTACACTTCTTTTCGAGTCAGTGGTTGGTTGCTTTCCATCAGGTGACACGCTTGCTCGTTTGCCTTCCTATCTCATAAAAAAGTGTCCTTATAATTCGCCACTGCAATTTCAGCAGCATTCGCCTCGATAATGTCCTCGAATGTGCAGGTGTTAGGGCACAGTGAGCAGTTGAGTAGATACTCCATAGATTGGCTTGCGACCCCATAATGGCATTACATTAACCACTACACGGTGGAACCAGCTATCTCCAGCGGTGCTTCCGAAGTAATACGACATTGGAACCTTCACAAAACAGGCCTACCACATTTATTAAAGACCAATAACGCTTCTGCAATACCTATGGCACCGCAGATGTCTATGGGCGGCATTCATTGTTTTCCATCATGTGACACGCCTGCTCGTTTGCCTTCCTATTCCATTAAAAAATTTTATTTTTTTGTACAAACATTGGCACAAAGGCGGAGTTTATGCCAGCAAATATTCTGTACCAGTCAACCTTTAGTTTAATGGGAAAATATTTTATGGGAACAACAACAATTATATTGTACATATGCTATATGAAATTCCTTAAACACGGAGATTTCTCCATGGATTGGCTTGACCATTGGATTGACCAAGATCCAGATCTGGAGACTAGAGTAATTATAGTTTGTCTCGTTTAGAATTTAACGAAATATTAAATATCACTTTGAAAATGGTAATGGGCGACAGCGAATACTGACATGACGCGAATGAAAATACTTTTCTTTTTTGAACGGATTTTATTTTCCACGTAAAATATTTATAATTTAGAAGAAAAAAAAAAACAACGAAGAGATACAAAAAAATAATAATTTCTTAACGATTTCACATCTAAATAGTGCTTTTAAAAATAATATTCTCAAAAGCATAATTTAGGAACACGGTGTCGCGGTGAGATATCATCTGCATAAGTGCTGTTAACCCATAAAAGTTAACAGCAAATTACCATGGGAACTGTACCTACCACAAAACTTTCTAACCGATGCATAGCTAATACGAAGGGAACAATGCCAGGGGTCTGATACAAAGTGAAGATTGTGTGTGGAGTCAACGGTGTCCCTCGGGCTTTCCACGTAAACAGACGCCCCTCGGGGTCACGACACTCTGGGGTCATCAAGGTCTGTCGAGTGTTTGAACAAACAACATTACAATTTTACACAATCATATAATTAAATTCACAAAGGTTAAAGACTTCTTAGCCATATAGGGTGATAGCAATCGTTTTAAAAGCCATTCTTTTTTTTATTTAATTATACTAGAATTCAAGTACGGATGATTAAGATAATTTATTATTGAAGAGTCAGGCATTACATTGCGGAAATCCGTAATAGAGATGGACAGTCAAACTTACTTTAGCAAAGTTAGTGGATGCAGATTGTAACTCCAGGAATTACAACTTGTAAGCCTCAATACACTTCTTCGCAAACACACAATATTACTTTTCTGATTTGTGTTGGTGGATCTTAGCGAAGTAAGTTTGACATTCCGTCTTTACATTGAGCCAATTACGTCAACTTTAGGACAATAAGTACAATTTAAAGAGTGTCATGAGGAGTGGTCCTATATATGTCATATATATATATATATATATATTTTCACGCCAATCCCCCGCAGGGGTTGGCAGAGACCACAGAGCTCCATCCGCTACCATTCATCGCAGCGAGACGGTAAACTAATAACTAACTCAATTCAGTCTAAGTTTAAATTTTGAATTTGGCTTCCACAAACTTCTCGCGTAAAAAATTAACACGTTACGATCGGGAATCAGGTCGTGTGTGCGGCCGCTGCCGGTGTGGGTTTCGATGCAATTACAGCTGGTTCGCTGATAACTGACTAAGCTGACCCATATTTATTAATGAACGCTTCTACCCGGAGTACATCGCAATACTACTTAAAGGATTCGAAAATTATTAGTATAGTCAGACGTTACTTTGCGGAAATCCATTATGTTGACCAGTCAGAATTTTTACTTGACCATGATCCGTGAAAACGTGTGTTTTTTTACTAAAGGAAATGGATTTATAGAGCACTTCTTCTCTACTAGATAACAGACGAGGCTCTGGCTACCGAGCAATGACGGTAGAACATCAGACCGGAAAACCGGTCGGAAGAGGCTTCAGCGAGCCTTGGGGTCTAAATTACTCAAAAAAATGTCTGGTGTAGAAGGCAACAGGAAACCTCTGCACTAAATTCCCAAGAAAATCAGCGTGAAGTGACACGAAGAAAACAGCGAGTTTGTCATAAATGTCATCAATGGAAGAGCCTAACGACACGCTGGGTAAAGTCTGGCAATTACGATCTTCAGACATGAAGGATCGACCAGAGAGAGAGAGAGAACCATCCATTCTACCGCGATATCCAAGTACAGATCTCGATCACACCTAAGGAAGATTGAGGAGCATTCTACGTAGCTGAGCTATCGTTGTAGTAATTCTTAAGTTCTAACTACCCATAAAGGCAGATAAAAAAAAATCTTACAAATTAAACGGTTTAATTAACACATTAAAATAAAAATCCGAGGCGCATAATAATTCGAATTAATTATACAGTCATTATATATTCGTATGCGCCCCACTTTTTATTTTATTGTGTTAATAAAACTTTTTAATTTGAAAGTCTTTTTAACCTCTTTTTCTATTTTCTAGTATTTTAGTTTGATTTTTTCACCATAATGTATGGGACTGGTCAAAACAAATCCAATGAGCCTAAACTCGAGGGAGTTACTAGTAATTATTGAAGAATTCCACTGTCTACTTCCTGACAGACACTCACTACCAAATTTAAATTATCATAATATTGTATTGTCACTTAAACCTAAAGAAAGTCCAGGTCAAGTGTACCCTTAACCGGCGGGCTAACATGAGGAGACTAATGAGTGTGGAGGAAGCAAGGAAAGTGTGCCGAGATCGTAGCAGATGGAGATCTGTGATCTGTGCCTACCCCTACGAGAGACAGGCGTGACGATATGTATATACATAAACCTAATATATGTGCACAATTTCATATAAATCTGTGCCTACTTCTACTAGTAGTTGAAAAGCAGTCAGAAGATTTGAAATAAACAAACGAATAAACGGGGTCAAGTTAAATAAAACCGTTTTAAAATACATAGAGTTTTGTTGTCTTACGTGCTGAAATACTGCATATATAAGAAATATTATTGAGAAATATAAATGGTGCATTAAAAATTAAAATACAATACAAACTAAATGTATTCAACAACAGTTTTAATTCACACCTTTTAAATAAGTAATAAATGCATTAGTAGGCTAACTGCTTACTGATGTACAGTCAGCTTCCTAAATAAAATGATATATTGAAGTAATTATAAGCTCATATACAGACTTAATTCCTACCATCTCGACGATTGACAATCTAGTACGGTGCTACGTAGACGCTAGAAATTACTTTCCACGCACTACTTCTGTGTTATCAACTACTTTTCTTCATTTTCGAACGGATACGATATTGAAACTTAAATGAAAAGCTTGTATATCCAAAGGATGATTGATGATGATGATTTGAATTTATAAAAGAATAAATTATGGTTTTTCTGGAAATGAGAAGACCTTATGCCTAGCATTGGGACATATATGGGCTGTAAAAAATAATTATAAATAAATTTGAAGTGTTTGAATCCAAAAAATAACTGTCTCCTCCTAAGCTCGTGTGCTTATTTGGGCAATGTCGGAACACTAAACATCCGGTTGTTACCAACAATGATACACGTGGGTTATTATTCGGTCAACGCCTTTACAATGTTATGTCTAAACCGACGATGATGTAAGGCGTCTCGCGAATATTGATTGACAAATTAAAATACTGATAAACAGTGCTAAGTTAATGTGGTAAATTATAACTTACTTAAAACAAGTAATATTAAAATAAAATTAACCCTTTGCACTCGAAGTTTTTAAACCGCGATTTTCTGCTATTATCGAGAACATAATAATCCGCGAGCCGCGACCGTCATTCGTCACCAAAAGCGAAATATTCTATAAATAGGTTTTACGATTTGTTTTTGTCCTTATATGTTAAAAACTGAAAATTATTTGCATTGTATCCGTAGTGGAACCCTCGAGTTTGAAGACAAATTTTAGATGGCTCCGCTCCGGAGACCTCGAGTGTAAAGGGTTAAAGTCCATTCCTTGCTACTTTTATGTCATGCGAAATATAATTATTAAAGAATATTTATTTTCTCCCATACAATACTAAAATAGTCATCTATTACAAACTTAAAATAAGTCTATCATCATTATCATCAACATGATGCCTGCGGCAGTCCACTGCTGAACATAGGCCTCCCCATAGCGCCACCAAGCCGGATCTTCGGCTATTCGCATCCAGTTTCTGCCAGCCGCCCTGCGCAGATCGTCGCACCATCTAGGCGGGGGGCCTCCCACACTACGTTTACCGAAATAAGACTATATGAATGGCTTATCATCATAATATGGTCCTATGTCCCCGAGGTGGGGCAGAGGGCGTCCACAATGCTTCTCCATTGGGATCGGTCTTGAGCGACGCGCTTCACTTCAGGCCACGTCAACTCGATGGATTTCATCTCGGCCGCTACGGAGCTCTTCCAGGTGTGAATGGCTAATAGATGTCAATATTTATATTAAGGACTTTTTTGCTTTTAAAGATCGATCGAATGTATGTAATAGATCAATTATAATTTTAATAACAATAAAATAGTTTAATTATGTATTTAGATCTCTATGTGTGTAATAATTAATGAAATTTGTACGCCATAAGTGGCAATGTGATGGAGCTTTTATACGTCTTTTTCATCTTGTTATACCTCACATTATAAAAATAAAGAATTATTATTGTTATTAAAAATATATTTGAACTTGAGTGGATGAATAAAAAAGCATTTTTATAATTACTGAAAGTTTGAACAAGATATATAAATAATTTTAGGGAGAGTATGAAGTAATAGTAGGAATTGATAAACGCAGATGAAATGAATGCTGGAGGATGTCATCTACTTTATAAAGCTTTTAAATACAGACTGAGATAATGCGCAGCACAAACCGGTCTACAGTTTTACACAGGTATACCTTACATAAGTACAAATGCGTATATAAGTACATATGTTTCCTATATAAGTACATGAGAAAGCACTTACGAAAACGAAGTATAATTTGATAATACATCGTTAAATAGGGAATGGCATTTTGTATAGGAAGTCATTATTTAGAAATGGGATTCCCCATTGAGCACTGATCTTCAAGTTATAAAAATGAGCCGATAATACACACACACACACACACACACATAGATAACTAAATATATAATGTTCAATGGTGGCCTTGGTATATATTTCTTTTCTTTTATTTTTTTACATAAAGATAACTAAAAGATGGACCGGACTCGAATATAGAAATAAGGGATGTAAGGCTAGTAACATTTGTCAGCCAGCGCTTTTAAAAAAAACATTTTGGAAGTCCAAAATCATTATTGATAAAAAAATATATAAATCAATAATATATCTTATTCTTAACAATTATGGATCTACGTCACAATTGCAAATCTCCATAAAACACATTAATTTTTTAACGTGCTGCTCTTAACCTATTGTTTATACATTATTATAAGAGAGCAGTAACTGGCTTTATTGTTATATAACTGTCTTATATCTTATGTATCTCTAAGCTGTTGTTCTCACATGAAATAAATAAATAAACATTAGATGCAGGCTCAACCGTAGTTCAGGCGCTAGTCCGCGTATAAAAATTAACCTCATAATTTAACCTAAATATACAGTGACTATAGATTGAGCGACGATCTGCGCAAGGCGGCTGGCAGAGACTGGATGCGTGTAGCCGAAGATCGGCCTAGGTGGCGGGCCTTGGGTGAGGCCTATGTCCAGCAGTAGACTGCCGCGGGCTGATATTGGATACAGTGAGGTGTCGAAGTAAATAATTATGAAGTATGAATGGGCTGGTCAAGGCTGCCATTGAAGTAGACGAGTGCTGGTTTAGATAAAGCAACACCCAACGCAGAGCAGCTGGTAGAATGGATGTGTGCAATAAAAGTTCAATCTAGATGACCCGCCTGGAGACGTCTACATCTTTACATTGTTTTGTACGTTGATTCGATTCGAAGATGTTAATGCTGGTAGGCCATTGGCTTTAACACCTTCCTACCGAATACTGGGCCCGCGGGCAAATTAGATGTGTATGGGAATCTGCACAAATCGCAGATTCCATCGGCTCAAAGCCGTTTCGGAGATACACGTGTGTGTGGCGATTTTAATTTCGTCATGACGCTACGTTAAACGTGTACGTAAGTACCTATGGTCCCTATTAGTTCCCAAGGCCCTAAGGTCTAGGGGGTGAGAACCGACCGGGCATGTGAGAGAATCTCGTATAAGCGGCCGGTGTAGAATTGATCTTATACGTCGAATACCATAGTCTTAAGTATGCACGCGACTATACGCAATGATTTTTGTTATCGACTGTACTCAAGTGCATTCGTACAGCTGACGCCCAAACTAAGTGTAACAAAGACCGGAAGAGCCGCGACATGAACCGAGGCGAAGACACTTTGGGGGACAGTGAACAGCCAGTCGCGTTGCCATACTGTTATCATCTCCCCATTGTGTCCCCCCGGCTATATATAGACGTATATAAAACAGCCCACGCGTTCTTAGAGACAGATCGACTATTAAAGAACCGTGTTGTTGCCGGTAAATGGAGACTAACTCGATAATGTTAAAAATTTATCCGCTTTGATATGTAATTATTACATTTATTCTTTATAAAATAAAAACACTCATTATCTATCACGTTAAAAGTAATGGGGTCATTGACTTCAGCAGCATTGTGCGGTTTATTGACCCGTGACATATAATAGATTATCCACACGTTTGTAATTATTTGGAACAATAATTATTTCTAATTTTGCAAGGAATAGAAAACATGTTAAAAAGGATATTTTTTATTATTATTATAATATTGTATCAGTATTGCTTTTGCTTAACTATAAGTGTCTAAAGGATGGGTGTTAAATACCTAACTAATTTCTCCTAACCTAACTAAATCACGAAAAATTAAATTGTACCACAGAACTCATTTCTTTAATACTAGACTATACACTCCACGCATTTTGGACAACATCATCGCTGCATCACAGAGGTCTGGTAGCGATAGAAGAAACTTAGATTAATTATATTTAAAATTTATGTAGGTAATAAAAATATAATCTAACTTGTTCCACTATCTTTACGTGCTTAAGACTTAATTGCCAGAATTTGATTATTCCTTATTTATTAAAGTATTATATATAAATTAATTTAGCCATTACACATAACGTACTTAAATACAAAAAATGGATACCTGCGGAGTTTCTATCGCCGTTTCGTCTCCGTCCAGAGGAACCTCATTACGAAATAGTGGTAAAAGCTTAATTGTTAGTGGACCCGACGTTTGACAATTGAAATGTAATTTTTTATGTAGAAAACATTTAAACCTTGTTTTAAACGTAAAATTAAAGACTTGTAATTTCTGCCTCCCTAATGCATGCTTCTCTTTTATATTGTAATATATATATCTCTCTATATATATATATATATATATATATATATATATATATATATATATATATATATATATATATATATATATTAAGTGTACAAATAAGTTTCCGCGGTTTGTCAAAAGATGGCCCCACCAGAAGGTTATGGAGAAATTGTCAGATGTAAAACGTAATATCCCAAGTTTAGTCATCTGGCAACACCATAACCTTAAAGTACTAGTGATTCCGTATCAGCATCACGTAATTTTTTTCGTGCAAAAATGTCAAGTTTTATTCCGAATAAGCATCATTTGCGGGAACTTTTGATTTACTTCTTTAATGTGAAAAAATCTGCAGCTGAGGCGCATCGATTGCTTCTAGAAGCATATGGTGAAGCTGCTTTAAGTGAGAGAAGTTGTCAGGAATGGTTTCAAAAGTTTAAGAACGGTGAGTTTGACGTTAAAGACAAAGAACGCAGTGGAAGGCCGAAAGTGTACGAAGACATGGAATTAGAAGTACTATTGGAGGAAGATTCGTCCCAAACGCAAAAAGAACTTGCACTTACTCTACAAGTGACTCAACAAGCAATTTCACATCGTTTAAAATCGTTAGGAATGATTCAAAAACAAGGAAATTGGGTTCCATATGAACTAAAGCCGAGAGACGTTGAACGCCGATTATGCATGAGTGAAATGCTGCTTGCCAGGAATAAAAAAAAGAGTTTTTTGCATCGTATAGTCACTGGTGACGAAAAATGGATTCACTACGATAATCCAAAGAAGAGAAAGTCATGGGTTAAGCCCGGCGAACCATCAACATCGACAGCTAAGCCGAATATTCATGGAAAAAAACTCATGCTGTGTATTTGGTGGGATCAGCTTGGTGTCGTGTATTATGAATTGCTGAAACCAAGCGAAACCATTACTGGAGCTCTCTACCGAACACAATTGATGAGATTGAGTCGGGCACTTAAGGAAAAACGCGCCCATTACTACTCCAAACACGACAAAATTATTCTTTTACACGATAATGCTCGTCCACATGTTGCGGCGCCGGTAAAAACATACTTGGAAACACTCAACTGGGAAGTTTTACCCCACCCGCCGTATTCACCAGACTTAGCCCCTTCTGATTATCACCTGTTCCGGTCGATGGCACATGGTCTGTCTGAGCAGCGCTTCACATCATATGAAGACACCAAAAATTGGGTAGATTTGTGGATAGCGTCAAAAGATGAAGAGTTTTTTCGACGGGGTATCCGAATGTTGCCAGAAAGATGGGGAAAAGTAGTGGCAAATGATGGAAAATACTTTGAATAAAACGTAATGTACTTTTCCTTTACAATAAATTCCTAATTTTTTATAAAAAACTGCGGAAACTTATTTGTACACCTAATATATATATATATATATATATATATATATATATATATATATATATATATATATATATATATATATATATATATATATATATATATATATATATATATATATATATATATATATATATATATATATATATATATATATATATATGTATTAGCAAGAGAAAGAAGAAAGAGAAGAGGATGGATGAAGCAAAGAAAGTGTGCCGAGTGCGTAGCAGATGGAAACCTGTGGTCTCTGCCTACTCCTGCGGGAAACCTGTATGTATATACACTCGTATATAGTTTTTATAGCTACTTAATTTTTTCCATCAATCCAAAGGTTGACTGGTAGAGAATGCCTTTCGGCAACAAGCCGGTCTTTGTAATAAAAATTGTACATTAAGAATGAGTGAACAAACAAATAAAAACAGGCTTAACTTTCAATTATGTAAGAAACAAACTGTCAGGACTGATTAAAGCAAAAATAAGCAATAGACGCTGCCATACTTCAGTAATAAAGAAAGCAGGTTTTCTTCAATATCTTCACTGCAGTGGGAGTGCCGATAGTACTCGAGTTGCTCGTATACTGTTTACGATGTGCGCATCAAATTTACGGCATCTGGAGGCCATTTTCTGGGATACAAAGGCGATTAAGGGATTAGCGGATTACAGAGGACATTCATAAGTTGTTAAATCCCCAGTGTCAAGTACAGTTTACAGTGTTTACACCATTTAAAAGCTATGTATTAAAGCTCACAAAGAGCTATGTATTAAAAGCGGGCGGCTTTTTTGGCTCAATGGTTAGAGTGCCCGAGACAAATGTTCTGGGTTCAAATCCCGATACAAACTAAAATTTGTGTTCACATCTCTAGATCTGAGTTGCATATATATTGTATTTGAAGACCAATTGCATCTCAATTATTTTCTTTTCATATTAAAATATATCATTTAAAAAGTAGCCCGGACAAAGGTTCTGGTTTCATATGGATACAAATAAAAAAAATTTTTCGAGTCTCTGGATGTAAGTTACGTGTCTATTATGTTTTAAAAATACTGCATTGGGATTATTTTTTTTTTGTACCAAAATATATCATTGAATAGGATTGACAGATAGTCCTATCGGGGACATTAGCTGGGATTCCAAGACGATTACGACAACGAGATTAGCGAATTTCATAGCACATTAATACAGTGTTAACGCTTCAACGAGGAGTTTTCGCCGTTTTAAAGAGCTCTACAATTAAAAAGTAACGACAAACACGAAAGAAATAGCCATAAGACTAGATAACGAAGATATTGAATATGTTAGAAATTATACTGACTTAGGACAAATAATATCATTTAGAGACCAAACAGATGCAGAAATAGACAGAAGATTAGCTTGTGCTTGGAAAACATACTGGTCCCTTAAAGAAGCTACACATTCCTTAAATGCCGGCAAGCAGTGTTGGGCAAATTTTAATTGCAAGAACAAAGATTAACAATTGATTAATTGGCAAACGAAACCACAACAACTAACAATTAATCAATTGTAATTGTGGAATATTACAATTAACAATAAATTAATTGTTAATTGTGAGTTACTACAATTAATAATTAATTTAATTTCTTCTTACTACTTTTTTAGTCAATTAACAAGATAATTGACAAATTAATTGATTAAAGCCCAACACTGCCGGCAAGGCTTCTGCAATGGCTATGGCACTTTGGATGTCTACGGGCGGCGTGGATTGCTTGCCATCAAGTGACATGCCTGCTCGTTTGCCTTCCTATCCCATAAAAATAAATCAATTAAACTGAATTCAAATAATATAACTGTCCACTAAACAATGTTCTACATGGAGTAACCGAAGAGACACCAAGATATAAATCTCCTCCATTCACCGGCGTTCGACATTATCAAATCAACGATAATCGCCGGTCAAACGGGGCACGAAATTAGTGGGGCAATAAAACCAAAATAAGCAGCCCACTGGCTCTACGCCCCATTGAGTCACGGCCGCTCTTTTATTTTTAGTGGTGGCCCAACTGAATGAATTCGAAGCCGGCATAAATAACTCTATTTATAGTTGTGGTGACGTGGCCGGTTGTTATTCGTATTATCGATAATGGCATTCGATATTACAATGACTTGACGCCCCTGTGTTTACATTGAAAACTGTTTTTATCTTAACTATAGTATGCGTCATTTAAAACTTAAACTAAGTTATTGAAAATCATCATTAGTATAGAAGAGGAAGGAAAAACGAGCTGATCGCCTGATAGTAAAAAAATAAAATAAATAAATAAAAAAAATATTTATTAAAATGACGGCGACGTGATTCGCCACGCGTCACGTCCAGATTCCCACGAGGGCGAGAAGCGACTAATGGAGAGCCGTTTCGCTGCGATGAATGTGAGAGGAAGAATGGATGAAAGGATGGATGAGTGTGGAGGAGGCGGGGAGGGTGTGCCGGGATCGTAGCGGTTGGAGCTCTGTGGTCTCTGTGTTCACTGGGGACAGACATAGGAGTAGAGGAAGACCATCTTTAAGACGGGCCGATGGAATAAAGTCAAACAGCAGGTAATACATGGACAAGAGCTGCTATCTGAATAAAGGCTATCATTATTATTATTATTATTACTGAAAGAGCCAATACGACATTGGCACCTTCAAAAAACAAGCCTGCACATACCTAAAAGGCCGACAACGCGTTTGTGACTCCTGCGGTGTCGCAGTTGTTTATGGTACGCAGTTGTATAAAAGTTGACTGCTTTCCATCAGGTGACACGCCTGCTCGTTTGCCTTTCTATCCCATAAAAAAAGTAAGTAAAATCTATTAATAAAATTAAAATGAAGGAACTTTTTGAAATTTCAGAAATATTTCACCTCATCCAAATATTGCCTGCGCTATCCGATTTGCCGCAGTGTCTGGCGGCCGAGTCGAGTCTGCAAAACGAACTGCGGCTAGCGTTTTCGCCCAATTATATTATTCATTCCTTAAGTTTGCTTGCGAGCTTAGCTAGATTGTTCACGCTTATATTTAAAAGTAGTGAGGTCAAAACCAGACCTTGGTTTCCTGATTTTCCGTTTTTAATTTTTTCCACGACTCGTTACCGCATTTAAAAGTTTTCAATTTTCTAGCATTACAACGTTACCTAAACCATCACAAAGTCATGTTATTGCTGAAGATTCAATCTAACAAGTAGTTAACTAGAATAATTCATCCGTTAAGTTTTTTACGCTAATATTCAAAAGTACGACCGATTGGCTCAGTGGCTCCTTTTTTAGGATTTCTTCCTAAATGAATTATTATTAATTTTTTAATAAATAATAATTTATTTATTATTTCATTTATTTTTATTATAATAAGATTAATTGTTTTATTTTTTTATATTCGAATTGTTTATTCATCAATTATATTTAATTATTTAAAATTAAAGTGAATAAAAATTTTTATTAAAAATAATTCATTAATTTTTATTAATATATTTAGTATATTATCCTTATTAGGTTTAATTATTAGAACTTTTATTTTTTTTTAAGGTTTTAAGTTAAATTAAACTAATAATCTTCAAAATTATTTATAAAGAAATTTCTTTAAGCCTTAGTATAAATTTACTCCTCCTTTACCCTCCGCCCGCGGAGTCAATGGTCGCGGGTTCGATTCCCGAATCGGAATAAATATTTATATGGATTTATAAACGTTTATTCCGAGTCTGGTAACCCCCCCAATCCGCATTTCCTTTCCTGCTCTTTCCTTCCCTCTCTATCCTTTCCCTTCCTCTCCGCCAATCCACGGTCTGCCGTACCAATGGATGCGTGGCTAGGGGCGAGCCTAGTCGTAATCGTGCCGATCGTCCCGGGGTCGGACTCCCCCGGGGACTATGGTGCCTTACCTCAGCATGCAGGGCTCTGCTGGGGCTGACCTCCATCCTCCCTTGCGGCTCGTGGGATTCACTAAGACGAATTTAATATACCTAATTTGTTGAAAATGACGGCGACGTGGTTCGCCACCCGTTACGTCCTGATTCTCACGAGGGCGAAAAGCGACCAATGACGAGGCGTTTCGCTGCGATGAATGGCAGCGGATGGATCTCTGTGGGAGACCACAGAGATCCATCCGCTGCCATTCATCGCAGAGATGCGGCAGAGATGCCAACCCCTGCGGAGGATAGGCGTGAATATATAAAAAAAAAGTACTGTAGGGTGCCAACCGTACTGCTTACGGCGACACACGGGATCTTTAGGGATTTTTTATCTTTGATGTAATTAAACTCTTCCAAATAAATAAATTTATTTTTTCTATTCACTATACATTTATATCTCATTCATACTTAATTAATTTACATTTTATATTCAATCTCATATATATATATATATATATATATATATATATATATATATATATATATATATATATATATATGTATATATTATCTCAATTTTTATCCCGGAAATGTGACATGTATATCGAAAGTCGTCGAACTAATCTTTTTGTTTTTATATGAAACAATTTATTTCTTTTTTATTTAAATTTTAAAATTACGAATTTAAAAAGAAGTTATATGATATAAAAGGTTTTAATATATTCAAATGAAAAATTATTATATTATTTATACATTTATCAATGTATCACTACAGTACTGAGGTCAAAACCAAACTTTGATTTCTTTGCTAATATTTCATTTTTAATTTATTTCTACGACTATTCAAAGCGTATCAGATTAGTTTTTTTTTCAATTTTCTAGTATATTAAGTAACTTAAACCATTACAAAGTCATTTTTTTTTCAACGTCTCAATCTGACAAGTAGTCCTAATCAAAAATCAAAATATAGTCCCAATCAAGATAAAAAGACTCAGGATTGACGATGGAGCGATGTAGCTAGAAAAAAATGGCAGTACAACGATAAAACCATTTGGACAAACTCACCATCCTCAGGGTTGAGGGAGTTAATAAGTATAGACTTTTCGCGTAATACAATTAATAATGCACTCTACTGTAAAAGCGATAAGGTTCAAGTTAAATACTTTTCGCCTTAATGTACATATTTAGGCTTGAACGAAAATATAATAAAAATCCTTACGGCCGCTTGTATTTCTAATAGCCTTTTGAGGAGTTATGTCGAATCGGTTACTGTTCTATTCTCGTAGGGACATTTGCCATCGTAAATTTTATATATAGACTTTAAAAGCTTTTAAAATAACACACACATTTGTTTAGGTGTAATAGATAATGTAACAGAGTGTATTTAAAGGAAACTCGTGTCAGAATTTTTTTATGGGATATAAAGGCAAACGAGCAGGCGCGTCACCTGATGGAAAGCAATCAACGCCGCCCATAAACATCCGCAGTGCCATAGGCAGGGCGGAAGCGTTGCCGGCCTTTAAGGAAAGTGTCATTATAGGCTGGGGAGACGGGAGGGGGAGGGGGTTGAGCTTCTGGAACTCAACCGCTCACTGGACGAAGCACGGTAGCTAAGCTACCACTTAAACGCCGGTTTTCTACGGGAGTGCGGTACCTCCCCCCGACGAAGCCGGCCGATTCATGTAACAGACAAATAATATGCCATTCTTGACAAAGTATTGTCTGCAGCGTGGCTCTATCACTACTATATGTGATGTGATACGAAAAGAATATAACCACACATTAAAGTTTAATATTCATCACATACACTAGTGATGATGTGTGGATGAAGCAAAGAAGGCTTGCCGAGATCGTAGCAGATGGAGATCTATGGTCTCTGTCTCCCCCTACGGGAAACAGGCGTGATGGTATGTACGTATGTAGTAGGAATTCTGATATCGGTCTATTTCTGACAGCACCGCGGCTTGTTTAGTAGTGTTATCTCCCAGAGACGCCTTATACGACATCCATGCGAAGAAATGTGGTAAAAACTCTAAGTCGGAAATCACACGGCATGTTTTAAAATCATTAGTTTTTTAAAAAGTAACATAAAAACGATTAATTTATATTTCCCAGTATTGGGAGTCAATGGTCGCGGGTTCGATTCCCGCATCGGAATAAATATTTATATGGATTTTTAAATGTTTATTCCGAGTCTGGTAACCCCCCCAATCCGCATTTCCTTTCCTGCCCCTTCCTTTCTTCTCTATCCTTTCCCTTCCTCTCCGCCAATCCACGGTCTGCCGTGCCAATGGATGCGTGGCTAGGGGCGAGCCTAGTCGTAAACGTGCCGATCGTCCCGGGGTCGGGCTCCCCCGGGGACTATGGTGCCTTACCTCAGCATGCAGGGCTCTGCTGGGGCTGACCTCCATCCTCCCTTGCGGCTCGTGGGATTCACTAAAGACGAATTTAATATACCTAATTTGTCGAAAATGACGGCGACGTGGTTCGCCACCCGTCACGTCCTGATTCTCACGAGGGCGAAAAGCGACCAATGACGAGCCGTTTCGCTGCGATGAATGGCAGCGGATGGAGCTCTGTGGTCTCTGCCAACCCCTGCGGGGGATAGGCGTGAATATATATATAAAGTATTGGGTACAGAGCCTCTCAATTTGTGGAAAAATAGACATATATAAGATTCGAAATAAATATTTCTAAAACATACTTATTTACATATATTGACGACAGAGAACATATTTGCTGTAAGTAGAAATGACGTAGGCAATTTGGTTTTATACATCATTTGAATCAGGAAAAAATCTTAAATCATTTAATTGTTTTAAAAAACGACTGAGACCATTCGACCCAGTTTTTTTTTCTGATTGATGAAAAAACCAAAATAAGTTTTTTTTTTTTGGGATAGGAGGGCAAACGAACAAGCATGCCGCCCGATCGAAAGCAATCAACGCCGTCCATAGACATTCGCGACACCGCACGAGTCACGGAAGCGTTGCCGGCTTTTTAAGTATGTGTAGGCTTGTTTTTTGAAGGTGCCAATGTCGTATCGGTTCGGAAAGACCGCCGAAGGTGTACTGGTTGCACAGGGTGGTGGTGCATGGAAAGAAGTTTCAAGCGAAGCGCACCGTAGTAGATTCTTTACTGCGAGTTGTGCAGTTGTGGAATTATTCCAAACGTCATTTTCTACTTACAGTAAATACGTTTTCTGTTGTTGATATTTATCTCTGAATGCGCGATCATTAAGACCTAGTGCGATTGCTTCATCGCTGAGTCAATTAGGTTGTGTTTTATTTATTTTTTCATACAGTTTTAATTCTTGCGTTATCAAAACACAAGTAAAACAATCGATTAAACAATCGCAATTCAAATCCGAATGAATCACAAGACAAGACAATGAGGAAACAAAACGCCATCCGAATGACAAATGCCGTTGTAAACGTGAGATCATTGTAGTGTAATGCTCATAGCTTGGTGTCCTCTCGCCATGTTATTTACGTTTTATTCTTGCTTTTTCATGAAAGAGCTAGGCAAAAGAGCAATTGGCTCACCTGATGATAATCTTCCTTATTTAAAAAAGAGTTTAGCAAACGAGCAAGTGGCTCATCTGATGATAATCTTCCTTTTTTATGAAAGAGCTAGACAAACGAGCAAGTGGCTCACCTGATGATAATCTTCCTTTTTTATGAAAGAGCTAGGCAAACGAGCAAATGGCTCACCTGATGATAATCTTCCTTATTTAAGAAAGAGTTTGGCAAACAAGCAAGTGGCTCACCTGATGATAATCTTCCTTTTTTATGAAAGAGCTAGGCAAACGAGCAAGTGGCTCACCTGATGATAATTATCCTTTTTTACGAAAGAGCTAGGCAAACGAGCAAGTGGCTCAGGTGATAATAAACTTCCTTTTTTTATGAAAGAGCTAAGCAAACGAGCAAGTTGCTCACCTGATGATAATCTTACTTTTTCATGAAAGAGCTAGGCAAAAGAGCAAGTGGATCACCTGATGATAATTTTCCTTTTTTATGAAAGAGCTAGGCAAACTAGCAAGTGGCTCACCTGATGATAATCTTTTTTTTTATTCAAGAGTTAGGCAAACGAGCAAGTGGCTCACGTGATGGTAATCTTCCTTTTTCATGAAAGAGCTAGGCAAAAGAGCAAGTGGATCACCTGATGATAATTTTCCTTTTTTATGAAAGAGCTAGGCAAACGAGCAAGTGGCTCACCTGATGATAATCTTACTTTTTCATGAAAGAGCTAGGCAAACGAGCAAATGGCTTACCTGATGATAATCGCTTATACACAAACACACATACCTACCGCAAATCGTTGCACAGTTGGACGGTGGTCAATTGCCAGCCATCCAGGTGAGGGGATAGAACCTATTTTTGTGGTGCTTAGTCTGATTATGGAACTGTGTAAAAATTCAACTTTATAGATAGGCTCACAGATGACGAACGAACGAGGAAAATGTTTGGTAATGTGTATTCAAATTGTAATCCAGTTACAAATGTAAGAGAAAAAAAAAAACAATAATACAAAATACGAAACAGGCCCGGGCAGACCGGTCTCCACAATCGGCACCTGTTCAGTTGTAAATGTACATCAAAATTATACAGTATAACTGACAGTGCGAGAATAAAAAGCGGGACGCGACTAATTTGCCGTGAAAATCATTTTATTAATAATTTGTAAATATATCTGCAACGATAGAATGCGCGGCAATGAACGATAACACGGACGTGTTTATATTTCTTTTAATCTATATCATCATCATCAGCAGCCTGCGGCAGTCCACTGCTGGACATAGGCCTCCCCCATGGAGCGCCACCTAGCCCGATCTTCGGCTACACGCATCCAGTTTCTGCCAGCCGCCCTGCGCAGATCGTCGCACCATCTAGCCGGGGGGCGTCCCACACTACGTTTACCGAGACGTTTGCCGATTTATGTATATGTATATAGTTTAATCTATATACATATACATAAATCAATTGCTGTTCGTTAGTCTCGCTAAAACTCGAGAACGACTGGACCGATTTGGCTAATTTTGGTTTTGAACTATATTTCGAAGGAATATAGTAAAAGCAACAATTTCGTTTTCCCTTAGAAACTATTCCTATCTGTCAAATATTTGATCGTTGTGACGTGACTATTTTTAAGTAACATCGAGTGTAATATATAATAACAATAAATTTTAATTAACTTTATTTAATCTGTGTTGTATTTAATGAGATAAAGATATTATATTAGTTTGTATTGTAAGCAAATTTCAAATTATCTAATTACACTACAAGTTTTATTTTGTAAGCTCATAACCTTTGTGGCATAACAATTTTTTAAGCAACACCATGTGTAATTAAAAATAATAATAAAAACTAATTCCTATCGAGCATTTTTTTAATGATTACGGTTTCTTTTTGTTCGTGTTAAATTTTGACCACATTTTTTACTAAAGTTGAAACATTCTGCAATTATCGTTCAGTTTTTTTATTTATTGATTCTGAGGCGGTACGAAGTTTGCCGGGTCATCTAGTAGTAATTAAAATATTTACTCTGGCATCTATCATTTCATTATAAATAAGTTCTTTTTTTCTTTGATGGCAAACAGTTTCAACTATTATGCCAGTATTAATTAAATATCATCATCATCATCAGCAGCCTGCGGCAGTCCACTGCTGGTCATAGGCCTCCCCCATGGAGCACCATCTAGCCGGGGGGCGTCCCACACTACGTTTACCGAGACACGGTCTCCGCTCCAGCACTCGTCTGCTCCAACGATCGTCGGATCTCCGACAGACGTGACCAATTAAAATATGATAACATCAAATCTCTTGAAATAAAGATAGTCAACCAATCAATCAAATCAATGGTGGCCATTTTACCAAAACCTATGGACTTTTTTAGTCAACTTAAAAGGTCACTAATACACGCATTTATTTCATATCATTTCACTTATACTTAATCGAAGTATATTGTATAATACACCACCACAATTAAACAATATAACTGATAATGATATAAGATTATGAAAATGAAATAAAAACACTGAAACTAGAACGTCACTGATTTAAGTTCACAGGAAAAGTCCTTCATTATAAATATGAATTAATTATGTATTTTATCGATCAACAAACAATATTAATGTACTTGCGATACTTGTTATCGTGGCGCAATATATTTAATTAAATGGAAAAACCCAATTACGCTTGCGTTGTGTTTTTTTTTAATTCGTAGTAGTTTTTACACAAGAGAGAGTGTATAATTCTAGGATCATGTAGGGCCATCTGATTTCTTCCGGTATCGTAGAAAGTGATTATGGAAAGAAATACTAGAGGATAGTGACAAGAGCATCAACTTAAATAAAACTTAATCTTCGAGCCCCAATTCGCTAACCAAGGGCGGGAGTTATGGCAAAGACCCTCGTTTCTGGAGGAGCCCAATGTCTAATAATGGACTGTAAAATTTTTTTTTTACTATTACTTGCAATGGACTACTTTTTACTACTGGATGGACTACTTTTGGATTAATATCATGGCTTTTAGAATTCACGGTGAATATAGTCAGGCGTTTTAAAAATCCTATCAGAAAATAATTATTATTAAATACACTCTTGCTTCTCACACATGCACACGCTCACACATTGAACACATACACACACACATACATACATACTATATATATATATATATATATATATATATATATATATATATATATATATATATATATATATATATATATATATATATGTGTGTGTGTGTTTAAACAAATATTGTATACATTCCCGCCGTGACTAATGACGCTTCTCTTTTTATTTAATACAGGAATTGGAAACAAATTGCAGCATAGTAGGCATCTTACCCGTAGCGCCATTCGGATCTCCATTTACTTGCCTTAAGCAAATAGCAATAAACTTTGACATCAAGTTTGCGCAGTAAGTTTATCACAGTTCAAGTTCTTGGACGCAGCAGATTATGCGCCCGAGTATATATTCCCGTTGCGCCATTCGGATCTTCATTCATCCACCTTAAGCAAATAATAATAAACTTTGGTATCAATTTAGCGCAGTATGTTTATCACAGTTCAAGTTCATGGACGCAGCAGATTATGCGCCCGAGTATATATATACCCGTTGCGCTATTCGGATCTTCATTCATCCGCCTTAAACAAATAACAATAAACATTGATATTAAACTACCGCGATCACGTGCTAAGTTTATCACAGCCCGAGTTCATGAACGCGGCAGATTATACGCCCGAGTATATATATTTACTGATTAAACATTTAACGATATACATACAAATGTGATGACCTATATGTAGATATCAGGGTCAAAATATGGTATTTGCTATGGTTGTGCAGATATGATCAGCTAAATTCCTCAATTATAAAAACGTTTTATAGTATAGGGTGTCCGATGGCAGAATGAGGTTATAGGTCGAATAATCAGTGAACTTATTCATTATTATTTGCCAATATTGAAAGAAAACCCCTTCACTTCACGCCTCACACTGCTAGAGATCATGGAGCTTCTTCGTGATTTCTTCCCCAATAATTTTTTTTATGGGATAGGAGGGTAAACGAGCAAGCGTGCCGTCTGGAGGAGGAGCACCGCAGGAGTCACGGAAGCGTTGCCGGTCTTATAGGTATGTATAGGCTTATTGAAGGTGCCAATGTCGTATCAGTTCAGAAAGACCGCCAAAGGTAGCTGGTTCCATAGAGTGGTGGTGCGTGGAAAGAAATTTCGAGAAAAGCGTACCTTGGTAAAAAAAACCACCGTGGTAAAAATTAATATAAGATTCACCATATTCGCCCAAATCCATCCATCCAGGTAGCCAGAACTCAGCCCTATTTTATCAACAGTATATCATAAGCCCAAAATCATCAAATGTCTAGTGTATCATCCTTTTCATCCAACAGCGATCACACCGGCCTTTTTATAGAATATAATTTATTACCTAATTTTTTAAAAAATGACGGCAACATGGTTCGCCATCCGCCTCGTCTTGATTCCCACGAGGGCGGGAAGCGACTAACGTAGCAAAAGGGCTCTCCCTTTCGCTACGATGAATGTGAGAGGAAGGATGGATGAAAAGATGGATGAGTGTGGAGGAAGCAGGAATGTGCCAGGATCGTGACAGATGGATATCTGTGGTCTCTGCCTACTCCTACGGGAAACAAGCGCGACGATATGTATAGTTTATTGCACATCTAAAATACATACACGTAGAGACATTTATACATACCCTGTACAGTAGAGGATTTGGTAGAGATTGATGTAAACAAATCCGCTAAGTTAACTAGGTATCTGTTAGGTAATATCAAAATTTAATGTGGCGTAAACAAATTGTATCGAGATTTTTAAAGCCTCGGCCTCACGATCTTAAGGTCGTGAGTTCGTATCTTCCACCTATTGGTTTGAACCGTATCCTAACACAAGCATTATTAGCTTAATTAATATGGTTAGCAAGAAAGCTAGTTATATTTAAAACATTGATAGTCTTTAAAAATACGATGTCAATTAACAAAAACCACAGTATAAAATCAACCATAGTTGACCCAACCATAGTTGAATCAACCAGTAGTTGAATCAACCATTGGTGAATGTACACAATCTTGAATTCTATAGTAAGCGACCTTCGTGTGAGTCAACCGGCGAATAACGAATTGATACGAAAGGACATGTGATACAAGGAGTGTTGCGGTAAATTCAGCGGCAGGAATTATTTCGAACAATTCCTCGGAGCAATCCCCATGGTAAAGGCGACAAAAGATAATGAAAGATGCGACATCCCTCCGCAATACCAGAGAATCAGACGGTTGAATGAGATCCTGGTACATCGACGAATCGAGCAGCAGAACACCGTATGCGGTTGTCGACGGTTCTTTGAAGACTACTACGGTGTGGAAGGCAACCACCACACTATCTTCCCGAGAAAGTTATCGTGAAGGTACAAAATAGGATAGCATGAAGTGAACGTTTGTGCGCGAAGAATGGCGGCGGAACATAAGAGTAATCCAGGATAGGAAGTGATGACAACGAACACTCTGACAAAAGTACAAACGATTGCGAGGAACATATAAATGAATAAAGACGGCCGTCGGATTGTTCTAGTCCACAGTAATAAATTATATCCAAGCTCAGAGCAAACGAATTTACCGCGCTTCTGTACCTGATGCGAACATGAAGCTATGAAACGATCTCGATTAGAGTCCGTCACGCGAGGCGTGTTTTAGTAACCCTAAATATTTTTACTGCAGGCAGTGTCACGCAAAGGCAATTATATATTAACTGTGCTTAATCGTAAGACATAAGATTTGATGACTTGTTTCTGATCTGATGTTTTTTATATGTTTATTTTTAAGATGATTAACAGAGGCTTAATTGATGGAGTCAGGCTATGTGGAAATCCATTATAGAGATGGACAGTTAAACTTTAGAAACATTAAAGGTCAGGGAGTATCTTTGCCTAGCCGCCTGTTTGGTAGTTATGGTATTGGTACACGGGTACGCGTACACTCTTTGTTTTCTGTTGCGGTAGTATCATATCCCTATCATCCTGTCTAAATCAAACTTTCCTTTTCCCTTACGCTGCAGTCGCAAAGGTGCCGAGCGTCCCGAGATAGGGCTCCTCCAGGTAATATAGTGCCTTACCTCAGCATGCGGGGCTCTGCTGAGGCTGACCTCCAACCTCCCTTGCGACTCGTGGAATTCACTTGACGAATTTTAATCAAACTTACTTGTTAAAAAATGACGGCGACGTGGTTCGCCACCCGTCATCTCCTGATTCCCAAAAGGGCGAAAAGCCAATAAGGGAGAGCCGTTTCGTTACGATAAATGTGAGAGCAAGGAAGCAAGGAAGGTGTGTAGGGATCGTGCCAGATGGAGATCTGTGGTCTCTGCCTACCCCTACGGGAAACAGACGTGACGATATGTATGAATGTATTCAGTTAAACTTACTTTGCTAAGATCCGCGAATACAAAATAGAAAAAAACTGGGTTGGCGAAGAAGTGTATAGAGAAATACCGAGAAACGGCCATCAACAAATCCTGCAACACCACGCCATGGTCACCAACTTTGACAACGTGAAATAAACAATATGACTTTTCACCACAAACACATCGCGTTTCGCCTCGACAAGCAACCATGGGGCATCCTAACGTCGTAAACTCTACGAAAGACAACCGTAAAGTATTTAAAGTAAGTCTCTACTTTGCGGAAATCCATTATTAAGATTTTATTTCAGAATTACATTCAGATTTTATTTTGGTAAGATACTTGAAGGTAGTCTTCCGTAGAGTCCTATATACCTTTACATACTTGTGGTTGAGGCGAAACACGCGTCCTATACATCGTAGAAAAGTAGTAGTGTGTGTTTGTTGGTAGTAGTGACACCGTTGAAGAGATGGAGGATTTTGGTATTAAGAGATATTGTTAGAAGATTTTGCTGACAGCCGGTTTTTCAGTAATAATTAAATTTGTTTCAATTCTGGAATTAACGTTATTCTTCTTCTACATACAATACTTTTTTATAGTTTTGTTTGTTTTTTGCGGGTCTTAGTTTAGAAAATTTTGATTACCCATTTTAATGTTTTTTTTCGATCGATTCGAATCGATGATCGATTGCCACGATGATTATAAGTGATCATTGTCGCCATCTGCGACTCCAGGGGCACGAAAAGCATAAGTATATCGGGAGTAAAGAGGGATTGTGATCATCGGCAATCATCATCTGGTCAACGAAATATAAGTTTTTTGAAGGTTCTGTCGTATAGCTGTTCCTTTCTAATAGTCCCAGCGGATTCAAAACCTAAAACAGCTATCAAGCGTAACAATTAGTCGGCTCATGAGGTTCACTGTCTGAATTATTTGACGGGCGCGAGCTGAGAACAATATGACGGCCACGCGGCGCCTCCCACCATCTGACTCATTGGGCTGATCTTAAAATAGCATTCGCTTCATCCCCGTGGAATAAGTGGCGCTTTATGTTTGAGTGACTAGTTATATTGTCAGAATACCTATAGGCGATTTAATCTTCACCTTTAGTTTTTAAGGAGTTCTTCCTCTTCCGAGGTAAAAAGTGGCCTTAGTATATTTATTTCCTACACGTCCAGTTTTTTTTATTTTATCAGTTCATTCGTTAAGCCAAGAAAAGCCACAATAATACACCATAAACATTATAATAGTGGTAGAGCTACGCTGCAGACGAATACTTTGGCAATGGCATAATATTTGTCTGTAGCATGAATGGGCTGGCTGGCCGAGGGAGTACCACACCCCCGCAGAAAACCGGCGTCAGAGTTGTAGCTTACCTACCGCGCTTCGCGCTACGGTGAGCGGCCGAGTTCCGAAAGCCCAACACCCACCCACAATTTGAATTTGAATTTGTATTAAAATATAATTATTTAGTCTAGACATATACAATTCATATTTATGAATTAATAAAGATCTACAGAAAAAAATAAACGCTGAATTGACAAAAAAGTTCTTCAAAATTTATTGAAATATTTTTATCAGTAAAATGAATGCATCGGCTTGTCTTGACGTATAGGTTAATTATACTTTTTTCGTGTTTCGTACGGTGGGAAACCACCAATTGCTTTCCCCTTCCCCTAATTCCTTCTACCCATTACACAACTTCCTTCTTATTATTCACATACTTCGCAGCGACAGCTCAGTCGGTAAGCCTCGACCTTGTAAGCGTCGTGAGTTCATATCTTCTCCTTGGCTATTGACTTGAACTGGGCTATTGAATGGTTAACAATAATTCTAGTGATATTAAAAATATTGCTAGTATTATTTAAAAAAAAAGAAATACCCAACCACCCCTTTATATTGCAGATGTTCATGGACAGTGCTGGTTGTTCACCATCAGGTGACATGCTTGCCTGTATTTTTTATTAAATTTATTAAAAACAAACCTTTCAAGTACGATTATGTTCAACGCAAACGCACTGGATTCCCGTTAAGTCATAAAGTGCGAGTAGCAAATGTGCATTCGGTTCTCCGATTCAGTAACGAGAAACCGACACGATAACAGTAAAGCCAGCGGTGTAAGCTATGGTATAGGCTTGCGGCCATACATGATCTTTATGGGTACGACGCCCACCCACGATGTCATGCGATCCTGGTGCCGGGTTGATAGTGTGGGCAGCACCGCAATAACTGGGCTAACCGAGTAACAACATAGAAACATGCAATTGTCCGCTTTACGACATCGGTTTTTTTTTTATGTCAGACTTAATTGTCAGGGATCATTACTAGTGTAGGGGTCATCAGGGAAACATAAAAATATATGTAGGGAGTAAAATTTACAAGTCGTGATTTTTAAAAGGTATATTAATTTTCAAGTGTATATACAGTCCCTGGCCAAATTATAAGACGCACTGCAAGATCTCATGTAAAATATTAATTACCGAGTGATATTGTACCGTTGGTTTATTTTAAATTGATTTGATTTTATTTTTATATTATCCAATCAATTACCGATTTATGTGATATAAATAAAACATCATTATTTTAGAAAAGCATAATTTTATTAAGTTTTGAAGGAAAGTGAAATTAATGTTAGTAAAAGTCAATATTTAGTTGAGCCACCTTTAGCCACTAATAAAGCTTTAATTCTGCGCGGCATGCTATCAATGCAAGATTATATCTCCTGCATCTGGAGATGATGATTCCATATATAAATAATCTTTTCTAGGAGCTGGGTTTTGTTAGTAATCATATCTTTAGCCAATTCTCTTTTCATCAGCTCCCACACATTTTCAATTGGGTTCATATCAGTGCTATTACCCGGCCAATGTATTATATTCAAACTACAATAATATTGTAGTTTAAATATACCATTATTGCATAAAAACTCTTAAGAAACATTAAATTACTAAAAAAAATACAGTGCGTCTAATAATTTGTCAAATTATGCCAAGAGAAATATTAAGCTTTATTTTATTTTCTATATAAAAAATTGCTTCACACTTATAACTGACTGTTAAGGGAGTAGAAGGGGACAACGAAGTAAAGTGATATCGAGTGACAAGCGATTTTGAACCTTTGTGACACCACATGCAATATATTTAAAGTGCTAAAATAATAAATGCTATAAAGTTCAACTCCACATGTAACCACGTGTAGCAGAGCCGTAGTGAGGGGGTCGCTTCAAAATCAAGATGTTCGTGTAACATAATTAATGTATGGCTCCGTTATCTTTGAACCATTTACATAACGCTGTACGCATTATCGGTAAAATAATGGGCTAATAAACATATTTATATGAAAGATAAAATAAATTTTAAAATGAAAACAAAAATAAACAACTTGAAAGCACCAAGCTCATTCGCCGCTTAATGATACTCCGCCAGACATAACTTTTTACTTACGTACCCATAACTCGGGTCACCACAGTTTTGAATATATAAAATGAGACACAATTGATTATTGTTTTTTTTTTCAACGGGATAGGAAGGCCAACGAGCAGACGTGTCACCTGATGGAAAGCAATTAACACCACCAAAACATATTCGCAGTGGCATTGCAGGAACGTTGTCGGCTTTTAAGAAATGCTTTTGTACAGTTGAATTAGTGAAATAGGAATGTACACGACATAATATATATAGTGGTATTCGTATAATCTGAATGTGCACGCATGTATCATCACACATCACAGCTTGAGGTAGTCCATTGCTGGCCACAGGCCTTCCCCAAGATGCGCTACATAGCCCAATCTTCGGCTTCGCGCATCCAACCTCCGCCAGTCCTATGTGCGTACGTGTACTGTCAAGTAAAGTACTTTTTGCTACCACCATCATTCCCGGACACAAATGCCTTCCAAGCCTCTCGACCTAACCTGAATGATATTAAAGCCGGTAATAAGGCTTCTCGTCTTTTACCGGCTTTACTCGATACATTTTGCCGTGTAAGCTCTGGTGTTAGCCCGACTCACGAAATCGAGAAGATCATACGGGTCATAAAATTGAGAATATATCCTCATAAAATGAGAGGATCACTTAATTATGGCTTTTATCGTGTAAGTAATGATATTCAAGTAATTTCTATTTACACAATGTTACTAATAATAGTAATAAGGACTGTCCGAGAGAATTTTATATAACTGGCTACCGTACAAAACGAACACGCTACATTGAAGGGCACTGCAAAACGAATTGCAGTGGACAAGGCTCCATCACGAACACCACCAGGGCGGCACGAACAGACAGACGACAATAACTTTTTTGGAGGACGTCCGTTATGACGTCACACTGCGTTTGTCGGTACTCCGCGGCGCATGTAAATTGGAAGTAAGCAAATTTGTGACTCGATTTATATTTTTTACATGTACGGATTGTTTATACTCTGGTACATCAAATTAATTTTACTTTTTGGTTAACAATAAATACACGCATGCAAAAATTATCCATATATCAATAGATATAAGCTACACATTTGTATGGATTCAAATGGAGAACCCATTTTGTTTTCGACTTCAACACCTGCTCCTTGACTATGGGACCACTTGCCCCTTAGATGTTTTTTATGGGATAGGAAGGCAAGCGAGCATCCGTATAACCTGATAGAAAGCAATTAATACCGCCCATAGACATCTGCAACACCAGAGGAATCACAGTAATATGCCGGCCAACTCAACAAACAACAAATACTACCTCTCCTCGTGTCGTTATGTGTCTTCCATCGTTTTCGAGGGGTTTGAAGATTAAAGAAAAGTCGCTTCGTCAAGTTATAGTCATCGTTCTCTCCACTCCTATTGCGAGCCGTCAGTAAAGAAAAATAATGAATACTAGCTATGTAGTGTGTTGTCATACACTGCTGTCATATAACTGTGTTACCAGCGTTTTGTTACAAAAACGCTGGTAACACAGCTATATGACAGCGGACACAAATGCCGATTCAAACGGTCTTATTGCACGGGCATCGAACAACACACGCTAGCACATGCGCCCGCATGTCTCTCGCGCTTCCGGCGTCGTCGCGTCCTTATTGCTTCTTCAGACACCGCTTCATACTGTTAGTTTAAAACTGCAGTTGGGCTTTTTAGAGAATAATGAGGCAAACGAGCCGTGTGTCACACCGAAATGAGTAATTATGTGTTATTTCGAAATTCCGAAAAATCGAGTAAAGATTTTTCGAAATTTCGAGAGAAAGAGACCTTTGAGAGAAAAATTTTAAGGCGTATCTTTGGTCTTGTTTGGAAAAATGAGCGATGGGTGTAGGCCATCGCTCATTTTAACAAATCGACCCTTAGTAACGAGTAATAACAATGTATCAGCAGACATAAACAGAAGAATCTTTGCGGCGAATAGATGTTTCTTCGGACTGCTACGATACTTTCGCTCAAAAATACTCTCGAGAAGCATTAAACTGCTTCTGTATAAGACCTTGCTGAGACCCATATTAACATATGGCTCGGAGTGTTGGGTGCTGATTAAAGGCGACAAAAAATGTCTACTCACCTTTGAGAGAAAAATTTTAAGGCGTATCTTTGGTCCTATTGGAAAATGAGCGATGGTGTACACTTTACAACCATGAGCTATATGAGCTGTACAATGAGCCGAACGTCACCAAAAATCATCAAATTTGGACGCCTTCATTGGGCTGGGCACGTAATACGGATGGACAAGGCTAGAGTATCCAAACGCCTACTCGACGGCCAACATGATTGTCTTAACAGCCGCAGAAGGCCTAATCTAAGATGGCTAGATGGAGTCAAGGACGACTTAAAGGCAGTCGGTGTGAGGAGCTGGAGAGAAAAAGCCAAAAGTAAGAGCCGACAGGAAAAATTTACTGAACTAGTCTAAGGCCCACCCGCGGCTGTAATGCCTTGATGATGATGATATGATTGTAATTTAATAAATGTACCTATACCTACCTACCTATACTTCAAGTATCAAAAATTTTGCATGTAAATATGTAAGGGTGTCGCCAATTTGTATGTCATATTAGTTCGTCGCTGACTAAAACAGGTTGAGAACCGCTGCTATAGTCTGCTGACAATGATCATAAGATATCATTTGAATAATTTTAAGTTCATATGTTTCAGACCTTAATTATTGTCAATGGTTATCATGTGCCACACGTATAATTGAGACGATCATAGAGCGATGCTCTGAGTTTCTCTGGTAGATATGATTCGGAATGGACAAATCTGCCAAAGAACTATAGTCACCAACATTGCATTTCGAATTAGCAAACTAAAGTGGCAATGGGCTGGTCACGTTTGTCGGAGATATAACAATCGTTGGAGCAAACGAATACTGGAGTGGAGATCGCGTCTCGGTAAACGTAGTGTGGGACGCCCCCCGGCTAGATGGTGCGACGATCTGCGCAGGGCGACTGGCAGAAACTGGACGCGTGAAGCCTAAGATCGCGACTAGGCGGCGCTTCATGGGGTAGGCTTATGTCCAGCAGTGGACTGCCGCCGGCTGTTGATTGATAGATTTAATATGTGCCACACACCGTAGCAATTGCGTGAAACCGGTAGCATTTGAGACACGGCCCGGTCCCGATCCGTGGCCCGGGGATTGAGAATTACTGATTTATTTATTGTACGTATCTTATCCTACGTCATGATTAAGGCTCCAACATGTGACTGCGCCCTCTTACGGGATGCAGTAGAACTTAAATCGCTCCCAAATTAATTATCATATCTCTCTATAATGGCTCGATTATGTTGTATTCAGTCGTGCTAGTCACAACCGTAACGAAAGCGACTATCTAAAAGGATAATTAACCCGGCATAGTTCCGGTCGAAGCTCACCCAACTGAGCAAATCGATGTTGAGCGATAAACCATAGTTTACATGTAACTTTGAAATTTTTTTATTATAGAATATATGGGCAAACAAGAAAGCGGCAATCGGACGGTAAGGCGCCATCCATAAATTCATAATTTGATATCATAATTTTGGAGCCCCTCATTTATACATGTGGTGCCACAAAAATTTAGACTCATCCCTCTCATGTCACTTCAAGTCACGACGACGTAATTTACGGATGGCTCCTAAGCAACTAGCAGCGCCGCGGATATCCGCAACACTAAAAACATTGCAGATGCATTGCGATTAATGGCGGGGAAAGAAGGATAAGTTAGGGGAAGATCTTGGGCTTCTGAATTCTAGCACAGTACGAATCGCGATAACAGAGGTGTAATTCTACCACTTAACCCTTTGTCACACAATGACGTCTGGGAGACGTCGGTCATTTCATGTGACATTTTAGACATCTCAAGCGGACGCCGTGCTGTAGATTTTTAGATAATTGAATTCTTTCACATCATTTCGTTCACATTTTTTATATTTATTTATTCATATTTTTTTCGGGCGCATCAAATTGTTTTCATTTGTATGTCCTTCCCCGCTCGTGTCGACCCATCCATGAATGGCTCTAGGACTATGTCATTCAATCAATATCAATATCAGCCCGCGGCAGTCTATTGCTGGACATAGGCCTCACCCAAGGCGCGCCACCTAGCTCGATCTTCGGCTACACGCATACAGTCTCTGCCAGCCGCCTTGCGCAGACTACGTCATTAAGTGTATGGAATACTTTTAAAATAACGCAAACGGCTAACCTTGGAAAGTTAATACTCATATGAGAGTCTAATGAAGCAAGCATTCTTTGCTTCGCAAAAGGAAAAATCGCGCAATGAAAGTCCGGCCGTCAACACCGGTTTGTTATGGAGTGGCGTCAATAAAAGTACTAACTAGCTGGGTGTGCCTTAATTACCGTACAACGACACGTGGAAATCAGTTATGCATTATTTATGAACTGTGATTTAACTCCTTGGCATTACAATGACGTCTGGGAGACGTCGATCATTTCATGTGGAATTGTAGACTTTGACGTCTTCGAGACGTCCAGATCTGTCTGGAAATTGAGCTATTTCACTCATTCACATTAAGTATTACTTTCAAATAAATTTTTATATTTATATATGTATGTATGCACATTATTTTTCGGACTTATCAAATTCTATTTCATTTGTATGTAAAAAAACATTATCTTGGTATTGCTAGAACTCTTGCTAACCATTCCAACTAAGCATACTACTTTTTTATGGGATACAAAGGCAAACGAGCAAGCGCGTCGTCTGATGGAAAGCAATCAAAGCCACTTATAGACATCTATAACACCACAGGTATTGTAGGAGCGTTGGCGGCTTTTGAGAAATGTGTAGGGTTGTTTCTTGAAGGTTCCCAATGTCGCGTCGGTTCGAAAATACCCCTGAAGGTATCTGGTTGTTCCACAGAAATGTGATGCGAAGAAAAATGCGCCGTCTAAATCGCCACCCATCCATCCACCCATCGCCCACAGATAGTGATTGGATTGGATTCGAAGATGTTAATGCTGGTAGCCTATTGGCTTTAACAGCTTTATCGTACTCAGGGCCCGCGCAAGTAAAATATAATTGGGAATCTGCGCAAATCGCAGACTCCATCGGCCTGACGCCGTGTCGGAGGTACACATATGTGTGTATGCTGATTTTAAACTCGTCATGATTCTACGTTAAACATGTAGGGGAGGATTGAACTTTAGTGACTATAGTCCCTATTAGTCCCATAGACCCTAAGGTCTAGGGGGTGAGAACCGACCGGGTACGTGAGAGAATCTCGTGTAAGCGGCCGGTGTAGAAGTGACAGATAGTGGATATGAAACTTTACTACTAAACAATTTATCATAATTTTAAAATATTACATGCAATATATTTGTCAGAACTTGGAGGAGGCCTATACTCGAGGAGAGGGACTTGATAAATATAATTAACAATTGTGCTGTGTAAATATTATAAATACCGTAATTTGTTAAGGAAAAAAATTGCTCAAACTATTACTATTATTTGTCAGAATTAGTTTCATGAAAAGTTAATAAACGTGGGGCTAAACTAGAAAAATGAAAAATTCTTTCAAATACTGCCTTCCAAGCGTCTCGAGTACCTATTTCTATTTACGCGCGACTGAAATCTTGACTTTTGTATGTCGCATCCCGTTCATGAGAAGTCTATTCAATGTGCTTTATACTTGGCTACACTTTAGGGATTCGAAGGAAATGTCTCGTTTCCTTTCTTCATTTATGTTTTTACCTTCAAACTGTACGAGCTTCAAATAAAAATTCACGAAACTACGTCTGAATTTCAGAATACATAAGAACATCTGTCTGATTTAAGCGCTTAGCACATGTCAATGTAGCAAATTTCATTTTCTTCGATTCAAGGCATAAAACAATAAAGTGTAATTAATTTGTATTTATTTATAATATAATAACCAAAAACTTACCGAAAATCGGCCATCAACTCTCCACCCACCAACCACTATACACAACACCAAACACACATTACCACTTTTCCATCTTGTAAACGACACGTGTTTTTTCGGTTGTCTTCCGTAGTAGTCTACAATACCTGAAGATGCCTCGTGTTGGGGCGAAATACGTGTCGTTTACAAGATGGAAAAGTGGTAATGTGTGTTTGGTGTTGTGTATAGTGGTTGGTGGGTGGAGAATTGATGGTCGATTTTCGGTAAGTTTTTGGTTTAAGTTCCAAATAAATCCACTTCATCCAGCACAAAAAACAACACACATTATTAATTTTCTGTTATTGTTTTGCTTGTCGCGGATCTTAGCTAAGTAAAACTTTTGACTATCCACATAGTGATGGATTTCCGCAAAGTAACGCCTGACTCCGTTAATAAATTTTATAAGTTTAAGCGTAGTTAAAAGCAACAACAACATTGACTTTAAGACTTTTTATTGCTTTTATTTAATTATTGGTTTATAACTTAAAAATTAATAGGAAATTAGATAACTAGAAGTATTAATTTATATATAGTATATATAATATTAGGAAATTATAGATATAATGTTCATTTTAAACATAGATACATATCTTTAACGACGCATTAACAGCACACTTAACATGAAAAAAAATATCGAGAAATTGTTTAATTTGAAATTTTATAATAAAACTACTTTAATGGTCGACAAACTGTTCGAAAACCTTTACCAAAAATTGTAGATGGTTAGTTGTTATTTCTTTTAATATATGGTAACACCGGTGCAAGCGTACAAGACGACTACTCTTCCCGCTAACTTATATCAGTGAAGTTGTTTTCATTTCATTTTAATTATAATGCTATATATGCTAATGCTATATAGTTCGATTATGGCGTATAGGTGGCGTGATATTTTATTACTTCAGTAAATACTTGTATCGTGACTTCTTAATGACGACTGTTAAAGTCGAATGTTTTGATAAAATAGCCACCATTTTATCACGACGTAAGACATGCTGACTATACAAACTTACAAGACGGGCTCAAAAGGGCTTGAACCCAGAGCTGTGAAACCATTCAAAACAACAAAAAAAAACGTGCAAGACAAGGAGGGGTGCGGAACGCTATCCGCTGTGCCGCGCGTCCTAGCGACCGACGCCTCCATTCGGCGTTCCGAACACGACGTGGGTTATACTTTTGAATTATGAGTACGTTTGAAGATAATTTGATAGAACATGTTAAAAAACACCCAATCCTATACCTTCGCAAAGACAAATCGTACAAGTACTTAATACACAAAATGCGATGCTGGGAGGCAATAGCCAAGAAACTGAATAAAACACGTAAGTACGCATATATATTTTTACATACATATCGTCACGCCCGTCTCCCGTAAGGGTAGGCAGAGACCACAGATCTCCATCTGCTACGATCTCGGCATACTTCTCTTACTTCCTCCACACTCATTATTCTCCTCATGCAAGCCCGCCGGTTGAGGGTACTCTTGACCTGGCCTTTCTTAAAAAGTTCAGCAATATATTTTTAGCATTATATATTTTTCAGCATATATATTTTTTTTGTGTATAATTAATAACACTATGTTTGACTAGCTAGTCTGATTGTTGTCATTCCTGTCTCGTGAGGGGGTTGATTTTTAATAATTAGACAACAGAGCGACATATCAGTGACATTGTCATCTTGTGTGATAAACATTATCTATGTATATTAGGTTTAGCGTTCTACAAAATAAAATTATCAATAGAATTTAAATATTTTCATATAGCTTACATTCTTATCATACTACGATGAATGAGCTCAAGTGATCATATCGAACTTTTAGTGTAATAAAAAAAGGATGAATTTTTTTCGTTCTTATTACTTTTATATTACTATAATTCTTCATTTACCAAGAGTAAATGCTTTATGATCCAACATAGAACTAATATAGCGTAATATAACCCAATAAAAAGAGTTTCATAATTATATCAAAATTTATTGTTATGCTAAGCTTTAGCCGGTATTAGAGCAAACAGTACCAAATCTTCTTTGATATGATCGCTAGCTACCACTTCAATATTATTTTTCAATTTATATTCTGTTTTAATTTATATAAGCGTGTGTGTTGAATACATGATGTATTTGTATGTTTTATTGTATTGTTTTTTTATATATCATTACAATTTTTTCAAGCGCATTTTTAAACTGACTACATTTAAATATTTTAATTTTTTAAATTGTATTTACATAGATGTACTTCTGAAAATAAATTCTTTCATGACTTTTCCCGCCAACTTACATCAGTGACGTTGTGTTTTCATTTCATTTTCATAATCTTATATTATTATCAGTTATATTGTTTAATTGTGGTGGCGTTTTATGTAATATAGTTCGATTAAGATGTATAAGTGAAGTGATATGAAATAAATGCTTGTATCGTAACTTTTTAAGTTGACTGAAAAAGTCCATAGAAGGTTTTTGGTAAAATTGCCACCATTTTATCAAGACGTAACGTGATGAGCTGACTTACATTTCAAGAGATTGGATATTATTGTATATTACTTGACACTGGCATAATAGTTGTAACTAATTGCCATCAAAGAAAAGAAAAAATTCTTTCATGTGTAAACCCTCTTAATTTGGACTGTGTTTATTTTTTTTTTAAAGCCGAAGAATGCAAATATCGATGGCGTTGCATACGAGATGGATATAACAAAAATAAAAAGAAAAAGATTGCGGGCACAGCTACAACAATTTCCAAATACGATGACGAGAAACTGGCTTTTTTGTCGGAAGCGTACGAAGGAAGAAACCATTCAAACGGCGATTATCCAATAACTGTCTCTGTTGAATGTTTGAAGATGGAATATAATCCGAATGATGAAGTTATCTTTGACGAAGAGCAGACAAATTCGCAATCAACAAGTGAAATAATAACAATGGAGCCTATAAAGTCTGAATACAGTTATCAAAAAAATGATTTACAGTCCAAAATAGGCGTAAAAAGAACAAATGATGCAAACACAAACGATCTAAAAATGGGCAAAAAAGTAAGAAGAAGTAATAAAAAAAGAAAAAACATTCAAGGCTATACACCAATACACAATTTTTTTTCAAGCATGGCGGATATCGTATGTAAATTTCCGCCGGACAAAATTGGAGAAATGCGCATTAAGGTCTGCAACATGGTCACTGAAATGGAACTTCTAATATTAGGAAACGCCATTCTTTCTAAAACTCGACCATCAACTTCCTCTGAATCAACATCCTCGGCAAGTTCGCATGATAATTCTTCTCATGATTCTGATTAAACTGGAGATAATAAAGAATAAATTTGATTTATAAGGCATTATAATAACAATAAATGATTTATAAAAATAATTTGTTCATTTTTTTTCGTAAATACCTTTTCTCTATAGGGAGAAGTACTCGAATTAAATTAAACATGGAAACATCAAGTTTTATCAGATCAAATACTCTTGGCTCTTGGCACGGTCTTACAGATAGTTGTACAGTCATGGAAATACCAATGTACCGTGTCGACTAGGAAAGTCCTACACACTCGCATAAAATATCGCATAGAATTGTAGTGGTAGAGTCATGCTGCAGACGAATACTTTGTCAAGAATGGCATATTATTTGTCTGTAGCATGAATGGGCAGGCTCGCCCGAGGAAGTATCACACTCCCGCAGAAAACCGGCGTCTGAGTGGTAGCTTAGACAGAAAGGCAAACGAGCAGGCGTGTCACTTGATGAAAAGGAATACGACATATGCACCTTCAAAAAACAAGCCTACACATTCCTAAAAGGGCAGCAACGGTTCCGTCGATTGCTTTCCATTAGGTGACGCGCTTGCTCGTTTGCCCACCTATCCCATAAAAAAAGGTTCATAAGAAACGATCGTATGTGTTCATGAAAGGCCGGCAACGTATTTGTGACACTACGGATGTCTGTACTTATCATGAAATAACCGTTTCCTTACTCTGCTACAAAAAAAAGAATAAAGAAAAAATTGAATCGTTGGTCTGTAGCAACAAATCATTTAACCCCTAATTCGCGCAATTTTAATAATTTAAAATATATATTTCAAATTATTTTAGGGTCTATATTGCACAGGACAAATACGTCAAAATATAGCATATATGCAACAAAATAGCAATAGACTTGTGGCGACTGAAAAAACTTATCGAACTATGCAATGTAAAAACAATTAGATGGAAATTTAAAACTCGAAACGAATAGAAATTTACAATTGTTTATTTATCTTTGTGAAATTTAAAATCAAACTGTCATGTCCACAGTCAAAAAAATCATAAAATTATCTATAATCAAAGGTAGATTGCACTCGGATATGCCTGATTACCACGTTATTTGCTTAAACACCACGCCTAATTACCTAATCATGACGATCAGTTGGCTTAGTGGTGAGGCCCTCCGTTCGCGGAGTCAATGGACGCGGGTTCGATTCTCGCATCGTAATAAATATTTATTCCGAGTCTGGTAACCCCGCCAATCCGCATGAACAAGTGTGGTGGGTTAACGTCCGTTCCTCCAGAAATGGAGAGGCCCGTGCTCAGTCGTGGGACATATTTGGGCTGTTAAAAAGAATTGCCTAATTATATCTGTCAAAATAATTGGAACTTTCGGTATGTTACAGATATGCAACAGCGCAAATTTAAGGGTTAATAAAATATCCAATTCCAACTAGCAAGCATCATCTGAATATCACACGATCCAATCCGATTAACAATCGATTGAGGTTCTACGAATATAAATCAATCTTCGATTGCCAATTAGGATCTCCGTTTCGAGTCCCCGGCCACGCACACTCCCAGAGCGCCTCTAACTTTCATGTCGGTAACAATTGATTCCTCCTTTCCGACGAGACGTCGCCGCAAGTTACGAGAGAGGAGCGAGCGTAATATTTCTAAATGCGTCATAGGAGTCGCTAATCAGAAGAATGAACTAACTTAAAAAAACTAACTTTGTTGACGTAGCGACTCAAAATGGATCTTGGCCTCCAAACAAATCTTACGCCACCGTGCAGTTACAGGTTTGAAGGTTGCGCAAGTCATCCTCCACCATGTCTCTCCAGCGGTACCTAGGACGCACCACAGGACGTCATCCAGCTGGGCGACCCACATACACTCTCTTGATTGCGCGACTCCTCCCCCATCCTCTCAACGTTTTTATTTTATTAACGATTACATTGCGTTTGGCTACCAGATGCTCGATTTCGGTATATTTTCGATTTCGCCAACTGCCATCATAACTTAATCAGAAGAACGAGCATAAAAAATACTTCAGGTATAGTATAATATTTATTATTATTTTCAACGGTATATCCAACCCGATACGACATTGTAACTGTCATAAAGCAACCCTATACTTCACAAAGGCCGGTAATGCTTCTACAATACGTAGGTATGGTTTAGTACATTTTCTAGATATCTTCAGGATCTCACAGGCTAAATTCATGTAACAGTACTTTTTAAATAAAATAATAGAATAAAAAGAAGGGTAGAGATTTACTCTATCATTCTTGTTACCCTTTTCAAAGTTTCTGGTTAAAAGAACCTATTACTGATTTACAAATTCGAATTCGATAGGAAGGTAAACGAGCAAGTGATTCGTCTGACAGAACTTAATGAACGGCCTACCTAAGGTGTTATTGCTATGAATGGGCAGCCATGGACAGCAATAGCACCTTAGGTAAAATAGTAAAGTTGCCGGCCTTAAGATTTATCTAGGCTTGTTTTTTGAAGATTTCAACATCGTGCCCGGTATATCGCTGGTTCAACGAATTATTTGTGCGTTGTAATAATAAGTCATACTCCCGCAGAAAACCGGCGTCTGAGTGGTAGCTTAGCTACCACTCAGACGCCGATACGATTTCATACGCTGAGCGGCCTGAGTTCCGGTGGCCCAACACCCTCCCTCTCCCCCTCTCCCTCCCATAATGTCACTCTCCTTAAAGTTCGGCAATGCTTCCGCAATGCCTATGAGGCAATGCTTCCGCAATGCCTATGACGCTGCGGATGTCTATGGGCGGCGTTGATTACTATCCATCAGGTGACACGCCTGCTCATTTGCCTTCCTATCCCATAAAAAATACAGACCGAGACGTCGTCTCGATTCCGGCTACGCTCCCCTTAACTCGATAGATGGTAGATAGTGTGACGGGCTGATTTCCGCAACTCGACGTCAACATGCGCCTATTTTGCTTGTCTTCAGAGTGCCTTCACTCGATATATAAACTATACTATACAGGGTCATTTACACGTAGCCATGAGCATACGGTAGAGACCGAGCCGCCGTCATTATTTTACTATCTATTTTACAATCTACCGCGTCTATATCTAATATTTTACATCTAAGCGTCCTACGTCGCCTCTTTTTTTATTAATATTCGTGTGGCAAAATTTGAGTATTTTTACGACGATAAAGCTTCCCCACTCGCCCCCATCACAAGCCTTCGGCGTTGTCATTTCACGGGACCGCGTATGCTTATCATTAATGCGCCGTCAGCACGGTGAAGGAAACCCTTTAGGGGTCGTCGCCCCGAAGAGTGGGCGCGCCAGCTGAAAGCATAAGCTTCCAGTGCGACAGCCCACATACTCGATCTCGTCTATTTTTTATGGCGCCACGAATACTTTTTTCTTAAATTAACGTTAGGAAAATATTTGAGGTTAGTCGTGGTGACTTTAATATATGTATATTATTAATACGTAAAGGAAAAAATGTAGCTTAACATATTGCGCACACGGAAAAATATGAGATTTGATAGAAGAAGACTGAATAATTTGAAAGACTACAGAAAAATAAAATCTTAAAATAAAATTTAATATACGATGAATTACGGTCCAATTTCGAATGAATGACCTCTAGACCAGTATTATTATATTTGTTTGTTCCGTATACGTTCTCCAATGCGATGGATCGTCTTAAGTCGATTCCATTCGGGTTCCATTCCCGATTCGGAAAAATATTTTTATGTCTTTAGAGTTAGTTATTTATTCGAGTGAGTGTATGACCTTATCATAAGTATAATTTGTTTATAATGATAGCCAACACACACACACACACACACACACACAAAACTTTAGCGTGAGGCTATGACTATAATACGTTTCATTGATTTAAGTGGTAAAAACAAAACTTTATTATTTGATGTACATTACATACAGGTAGGTCGGTGAAAAATAAAGGCTATTTTTATTTTTTATTTAATATGGCGGAGAATATCTCCCGGTTTAATACCGGGAGATATTCTCCGGCATATTAAATAAAATATAAAAATATCCGTCTTATGTACCACTATAAGTGAAACTATTAGCAGTCAGTCAGTACAGTAAGAATTTTACTTAGCTAAAATTGGCGATAGGATAAGTAAATCAAGTGTAAATAAATAAACTTTCCGAGTGTGGGTAATCATTAACAATTTCATCCAGGGGTTTGTTCCTCCTATGTGGGCAGCTCTCCATTATTAATGATACTTAGAGTGAGTTCACATGACGCGCAAACTAGACAATGTGATGCGGACTTGGGGGCTCGCCCCGTTTGTCCTCACGCGACCCTTTACGCCTAATTAATGTTTAACGCGATTGTGTCAGGTTTAAATTGTAGTTCGGTACTTGACCAGAACATATTGTACAATATTTCACGTATTTTTGCATATGTTAAATTATTTTTTTTTAAATTAAATTTCTTAATTTTTCTAAATAAAGTCGGCCTAATCAACAGAATTCGTAACTCCAAAAAACACTTTTTTCATTTTTGATTGATTTGATTGATGAATTTCACTTTTGATACCATCTAACAGATAGTCTTAAAGCGTTTCCGATGGAATACATACATACATATCATCACGCCTGTTTCCCGTAATCTGCTCCGATCCCGACACACCTTCATTGCTTCCACCACACTCATGACTCTCTTCATGCAAGCTCGTCGGTCAAGAGTACCTTTATCCTTGACCTGGCCTTTCTTAAAGACTTTGCAATTTGGTCAAGGTATGTTTCCTTGGCCTTCCCCTACCGACACTTCCGTATATTCATATTCGCAACGTAAATCTCTTTTACCAGTTGTCTTTCATCGATCCTCTCTATGTGCCCAAACCATCTAAGCATCCCTTTCTCAACCTTGATAAAAGAAAGACACCTACCTTCTTTTACTCCGATGGAATACACGAAGTATTGGTCTGAAATAATACCTAATGTAAGAATGGTTTCATAAAAAATTCTCAAACTAATAAGAAAGAAAATGGGGTTTAACACGTTCACGCCGGCGCCGATTTGCATTTGTTTCACCCAGCGGCGGCGTACAAATCTACGTCGTGCTTCATCTGGCGGCGCGTGTTTCTCGCTTGTTCAGACCTGCACGCGCCTCTTATTTTATACATTATATCTTATTTTATACATTATATTTTATACTTTTATTTTATTTTATACTTATCTTATTTTATACATTATATTTTATAGAATAACAATACAGTGAGCGCTCACTTTGCAAGTTGTGTAAATCGTGCCGTTTTTGTATCCTGACCACAGATTTCCGCCAGTAAGAACAACTAGGAAGGTGGTTAGAATATTTCTTTTAATTTTTCCCTTATAAATGCCCATAGCATGGATATGGAATTAAGTGATTCGTCTGATGAATGTATAAATAGAGGTAGGAGAAGCGTATCAAAATTACCGATACTTTCTTCCTCTTCAGACGAAGATTTTGAAAAAGATAACAAATTACACAATAATAAATAATTAAGTTACAAATAAAATAATATTTAATTATTATGTTAATTTTATCGGAGTTACATTTTATCGAAGTTACATTTATAATACTGAATTTTTATGTGTATGTTATTGGGCAAAAGTTATGTTTATAATATATTAATTATAATTTTTATTCAACATAAACGTTTTTATGTATGCACGTTATGTAGATAGTTATTTTAATGTTACAGATATTCATGGGAGGCGGTGGTTGCTTATCGTAAAAAAAAAGCATATAAAAGCAGGTCTCTCTGACTTTCAATGTCATAGAAATTGACACTTCAAATTACCAGCTACATAACTCACTATCGTCCATATTTATGATTGACAGTACCTGTAACAAAATAATTTCACATCAGTATATACAAATAATATAACAGGTAATACAAAAAAAAATGTATATGTCAATTCCTACTTAAGTCAACAAAGAACAGTTTTATTTTAGTTACTTTTTATTATTATAAATAATTACAATTAATTCGTATTCTTATCCTGCTAAATTACTTATATAAGAGATTTTTTATCCCAAGTAACACTAAAATTAATTCATTAAATTTAATTAATATTTGAAAAAACTGTATTAACAAAGTTTCATTCAGTACAACAAAACAACGCATTTGAACTTGAATAAATGAATAAAAAGTATTTGTGAATGAAGTACTTAATACGATTGAAAATTTGAACAAGAAATATAAATATGGAGAGTGTGAACTAATAGGAAGAATTGAAAAAGGATTTTGTCTATTTTTAACAAAACGGCTGTCTCAGTTGCCCATTAAGTACGACACATCTCGTACAAGTGATGTCGAGATGTGTCATTATAATGAGACGCAGACAGACACAACGCCGGGAGAGTCCTAATTATATGTTAGTATTATATTTTGTGTGGAATGGCATACGTCTTAAAATTGAAATGTTTACAACTTCACCGGAAAGACTCCCAAGCAGGCAAGTTACGTTCGGAAAGTGAAAGTAAGTTGGTTGGAATTAGAAACGGCCTGAAACACGAGGATACGTTTTGGAAGTCGCAATTTTTACGTTTATCTACTAGTGATTAAACTGAGATAGCATCTGGGGTCAAAGGAAAAAGGTATAATGAACTATTTAGATCAAAGCGTGGTCCTTCTTTTAAAAGTGCCTCTCCGATTGGCGAAGGTTGGCAGCCAATTCAGCACAGGTGTCCTCTTCTTACGCGAGGCACAGTAGAGTTAAATCATTAGATTTATATTATTTAAGCGTGCGAGCGTGCGTGCCCAAGGAATCAATGGTCGCGGGTTCGATTACCGCATCGAAATAAATATATGTACGGCCTACATATATTTATTCCGATAACCCCGCCAATGTGCATTGGACAAGCGTCGCAGGTTATTCTCCGTTCCTCCAGAAATGGAGAGGCCCGTGATCAGCAGTGGGACATATGTAGGCTGCAGTAAAAAAAGCGTGCTTAATTCAATTTAATAACGCGCTTTTATGAAATAGAATGGAAAACGCGACCTGATGGGAAGCAATCAACATCGCTCACTTTGAAAAAATATATATAGCTTTGTCTTTTAAAAGTACCAATATCACTTCGGTTCGGAAATACCGCTGAAGATAGCTTGTTCCATATACTGGTGAATCGTAGAAGGAAGATGCGAGAAAAACGCAACGTAAAATATCGCCCCTCGACCACATAGTAGAGATGAATTATATTATATTTGTAGCGAGTTGTGCGATAGTGAAATTCAACGGCATGAATTGTTTCAAAAAATTCATCCGAGGAGAACCCGTGGTAAAAGCAACAGGCATAAAGTTTGGCGTACTTTGATACCAGAGCGAGTAGACGAGCGTGGACGTCGAGTACAATAATGGTGATTACGGCCGCTCGTGGACATTCGAAAGACTAAAGGCATCCCAAATGGATTGCCTGCGTCTTATGGACTCATGTCCATCTCTTGAACACCCCAATGTTGTAATTACTGGCTGTTCTTGCTTTTTTTTTAATGGAATAGGAAAGCAAACGAGCAGGCGTTTCACCTGATCGAAAGCAATCAACATCGCCCATAGACATCCACAGTGCCATAAGCATTGCGGAAGCATTGCCGGCCTTTGAGAAAATGTTCTAATGCTACTTATCTATAAATGAGAAAAATTTAAATAAATAGGTTTATACCTTAAAATGTCTAATATTTAATTGATGGAGTCAGGCGTTACTATACGGAACTTCATTACAACGATGGGCAGTCAAGTCTAAACTTGTAATTATATGCACTTCTTCGCAAACACAATATTACTTTTTCGATTTGTGTTCGCGGGACCTCAGCATAGTAAGTTTAACTGTCCACCTTTGTCTAATAAAAAAAAAACAACGGCGATATGAACGAAGAAACTATAAATCAAGTCCACATCGGCGCAACTTGACGGCGCCATAATGGTAAACAAACAAAGGAATAAAAGCATTCGCATAATAAATACGCGTTCTGTGCAAAACTGGGTCACCCTCACCCCGAAATGGCAAAGCGGCTTTTATCGAGTCGCCAACGTCGACACAGCGGCTACGTTCCCTATATTATAAGGAGATTAGTCGGACAGTCCCAATTATACGTGAATACAATATAGCTTAGACCATAGGTTCTCAACCTTTTATGGACTATAGACGGCAAGATAAAACGTTTTTTCATGAAAATGAAGGTACTTCATAACACACCCCATTTGCCTTTGAAATAAATTGTACGTATCAAACTGATTGTAATTGAAAATGAAGACCATTTCAAAGGTATAATAATAAAAAAATAAGAAACATATGCATTATTAAGAAATTGCACTCTTTGGTATTAAGTAATCGTAAGTAATAAAATTTTTCTTCGTAAATTTAGAGGTCAGTCTCGAATTCGGAAGTTTTTATGTAGGTCGATATCCAAATCTGGGATGAATGTCAACTTTGGAAACCAGCCTAGACAGTTTTCTTTAACCTTTAAGAACGTATTATTCAGAAAAAATTTTGGCAAACAGTTTATTTCTCGTCAAAGCAGACTTCAAAAAATTTAAAGAGTGAACTGTTTCGCTCATTGCTATATCTGAGATTTACTAGCAATTTTAGGCTAATTATATGAAGATTAAAATTTAGATGCGAAAAATGAAGTTATATATGGTCATCGATCATGACACTTAATCTAAACTTTGTCGTGCTACTATGTCTTGTGTTAATCTCAAACAATACAATATAACAACAATTACATAATTTTCGAAGACAGTATTTCAAGTAAAACACACAAGTTGGATATTTTTTTAATCAGCTTATAAAAAAACAATAATTTAATTATAGTCAAATAAAGATAAATTTTGGAAAAAATAATTCAAATCTAATATAATATTGTAATGTAAAGTGAGGTAATATACTACATATCGCAGGAACGATAACCAACCACCCTCAGTATGTCTCTCAGTATAATTACGATCAGAAAAGAATTAGGTAGCAAATTTGTTTCCAAGATATATGGCTACCCTACACAAACAAGGATTGTTTATACACCAGCATATAATCTGAAGTATCGGTAGCTTTATTATTTTTTCTTAATTTCCATTTATTAACGCTACCGCAAGTTTACATTTTTACTGTACGGTTAACGGCATGGGCCTTTAAAATGTACTGAAGATAAATGTAATTTGAATGTACTATAATCATGTGATAATTGTCGTCATATTACAACATTATGTGATATTTTTTTCAAAACACATATATATGTATATGTATGTGTCACTGCCGGGTATTGGACCTTCCTATTCTTAGCAATTGGATACTAACCCACAACACTTGTCCAAGACGTATTGGCGAGCCATCCAGACTGAAAGTGGCCATCTCTCAGGAAGACTGGAATGAAACGGCGTCGTAAATTCGCGTTGTACAAACAAGTTTTTTTTTGTGGGATAGGGAGGCAATCGTACCAGCGTATCGTTTGATGGGAAACAATCAACGTCGCACAAAAGCATTGGTAGAGGCGTTGTCTGCCTTTTAGTAATGTTTAGGCTTTTTAAAGTTCCAATATCGTATCAGTATTTGTTTTCTACAACTTATATATGTACCACTGCTGAGTACAGGCCTCTCCATTTCTGGAGGAACGTACATTAATCCACTACGCTTGTCTAATGCGGATTGGTGGGGTTATCAGTCTTGGAATAAATATCTGTAGACTACACCCATTGTCTCCGTGTGCGGAGGGGCCCCGCCACTGAGCCAATTGGCCGTCATTGTATCAGTATGCTTAAATTTGATAGTAACCTGATGGAAAGCAATTAACGCCGTCTATACATACTAGACATGTGCAACACACCACAGGCATCGGAAATGCGTTGCCGGCCTTTGAGTTATGCGTATGCGTAGTATTTTCTTGAAGGTTCCAATGTGGTATCGTTTAAACACTACAAGAATCGTACCGTTTGCGGAGTGTCCGTGTAAAGAGAGGATTAATTTCATAATAATTACAAAATCGAGGGCGTACAGTAAACAAAACCTTGACAAGTCACGAGTCCTTATATAAAATGTTGTTGCAACCGGGGCACGCGGGCTTATCGTTTCCTCCGGTTTAATTATGCGAAGCTTTGATAAAAACCTACATTAACGCTGGCCAGATATAACTTACGTATTTTATGGGCATACCATGGTCCATTTAACTCAGGCAAGGCTCAACGGTGCAGTTATTAAGAAGTTATGTTGTTAATGTTCGATGCTGGAAATCTCTGCATGATTTTATCAGTTAATAATCAATCGTTAGTTCAAATCGTTTGTATTACTATAGTTTGCTTTTTTACGGGATAGGAAGGTAAACCAGCAAGCTTGTTGCTATCGATCGCACGACCAATCTACGCCACCCAAACTAATGGTTTAGGCTTTTTTGAGGGAAGTATTTACTTTAACCCATTGACTGCCAGCTACGAGATATCTCCTATTAAGCGTGTATATCTCGTAGTGGCAACCAGCACAGGAACTTTATTTAGTGACGCCAGCTACGAGTTATCTCGTTGTGTTTTTTTTTCAATAAAAATTACTGTACATGATATTACAATATTATATCAGTAACTTAATACAATTATATTTTGTAGACTTTTATGTATTCTTCAAAATAAAACCTTGGCACCCAGGGCAAGACGCTCTAAATATGTCTGGCAGTCAATGGGTTAAAAGTATAGCTACCGGTCGCATTGGTTTACATGCTCTACTAAGAGATCGAGGCTTAAAATTTGTCTGAAAATTAACATTATATTTGACAAATTATTTTTCGCATCCTTAGATTTTTTTTCTTTTTTTGGAATAGGAGGGTAAACGAGCAAGCGTGTCGCCTGATGGAAAGCAATCAACGCCGTCCATGGACAACCGCGACACCGCAGTCGCGGAAGCGTTGCCGGCCTTTTAGGTATGTATAGGCTTGTTTTTTGAAGGTTCCAATGTCGTAACGGTTCGGAAAGAGTGCCGAGGGTAGCAGATTCCACAAACTGGTGGTGCGTGTAAAGAAGTTGGTCGGGATCGTAATGGATGGAGAATTGTGGTCTTTGCCTAACCAATCATACAGACGACAGATAGGCGTGACTATATGTATGTATGTATTGAGACATCACAAGTTATAGAATACTTATGTTATAATACTTTATGAGAATAAATCTAATGTGACGGGCTAGTGCCTGAATTAGGGGGTGAGCCTGTATCTCAAGGTCACCAGCCTTCCACCCTCTATTTCTATAGTCGATTCCACTTACTGCTGTTTAGTTGTATAGAAGAAGATAATAGAAATATATACAACGGCAACCATTAAACATTATATATTAATAACTACAACTTTTTTGACATAGATACAGGAAGCCAACAAGTAAGTAGGAGAAAAAACGAAGATAATTGATGGTAAATAATTTATTTTTATTATATCTTTATTTCCTACACTCTTTTTGTTAGGTGTTACTAGATTTCCTTTTCGTATTGTGTGGGTCCCTTTTTGGTTAAACAGTCTGCTCCATCTTTAACCATAACTTAATATTTTAATGATAACTATAACTTTTTTATCATAGAAGAAGGAAGACAATAAGTAGGAGAGAAAAAGGAAGTTAACATTTCATAAAAAATAACAATGGTTGCTGACGAATAATAATAGAAACGCTTTAGATATGTTGTCTTTTTTTTAAAAAAGGTCACGACATCAGCCACCTGGGTTTTTGCATAATTGAAATAAATAAAATATCAAAAAACAAAACACATTCAGATCACATTTCACATTGCAAAAAGTACACAACATCGTATTAATTCCACACACGAAACCCGTTTATTACATTGTACATTGCCGTGTAAGTTATTTCGAATGCAACAACCTGCCTAAAGATGGATAAACGTCGAGAAGTGGAACGTGGTCAAGTGGAAAGAAACAAGCAGTTTGGAATTCCACTGACAAAAGAAACTTCGTCTGAATATGTATTAATTAATCGTATATACAGCATGCATGTCAAGTTGAGACAGAAAGCACTAATGACTTAATAGTCTGAGATTGACTCTGGCGTAGATGAGAGCTGGAGTGGAGACCGCGTTTTGGCCAACGTAATGTGGGAAGCCATGCCGGATAGTGAGACGATCTGCGTAGGGCGGTTGGCAGAAACTCGATGCGTGAAGCCGAAGTTAGATGACGCTTCTTAGAAGAGGCATTCGTTCAGTAGTGAATAGCCGCGGGCTGTTGATTGATTTTCGTATCATTATCTATCAATCGATAATTCAAAAGTAAATAAACTAACCAAATGGCGCAGTAGCAAATGTTTGCCTTCGGTGTCATGCCTTTCTTTAATAGTGGTAAAGTCACGGTAACTAGAATGAATTTTGGGGTCAAATGGTACCACCATTTGACTGATTTATCGATCTATACGGTGAGTGCAAGAATAAAGAGGCCCAATTCCTTTTCCCCTCCTGTATTTTCTTCTCCCCTTTTTCCACAAATTCCTTCTACATCATTCCTATGCTTACCCTAAAATACCGTCACAGTCTATGGTACTCGAGATGTCTATGAGCGCCCTAAATAGTAATGTTAATTGATTTATTTACAAAGGGCACGTGAAGGTTGTTAAGGGTGGTTTTTACAAAAGTTTGAGAACAAATGATGGCCACGTCTACCATTAAAAAGATAACCGAGGTGTTTTTCACAAACAAACAGCTGGACAAACGGTAGCACGTTAGTAAGTCATCGCACGCACATCGCTTCCTTCCCGTGTTCGAGGAATCAACGCGTTGTACTACAAGTAAACTTAACTAGCATGAGTTCGAAATACCTTGACAATCATTCACAGTAATTTTTTTATTGTTGTTTGAACTACGTCACACCTCCACAACTTCATCGGACAAACTCGGTCGGACGGATGGGACACGAATAACAGTATAGACCGATGTAATATTGTACAAGCGTCTATTATTTTCAGTGTTCCCATTTAAGTTTTACTTTGAAGCAATAAAAAGTCTTAAATTTTCGGATAACGCTTGAATTTTTAGGTACTTTTGTGATATATGTATTTTTTTAATATTTTTAAAATCATTAAATTAAAGAAAATAATATGTTCGTCATTGCAAAGTTATGTCGATCAGAAAAAATTACATCTGTCGAAAAGATCAATTATCATTATGTAGGTAAGCGACAATCGTATCGGTTATAAATACAACAAGTATTATAACATTGTTTATCACAAACACAATGGCATTGATGTTGGGTATCGTATCGGGCGTACACAACGGGCGTTGGCTATTCGGCGCGACAATGTTGGCGACCGAGTTCACGTTTGCCCGCAGCGAGTTGACTCAGTTGACTCAGCTGGCGGCGTTTACGTCACTACAGTTGACAGGGACCACTCCTTGTATTATACTAATCAATATAATAAGGAAACTTCGTCAGGTCCACTCGTCGCCCATACCTCAGAGCCTGAAGACGAAAGTCTTCGACCAGTGTGTCCTACCCGTACTCTCCTACGGCGCCGAAACGTGGACGCTGACAGTCCGTCTGCTTTATAAGCTCAGAGTCGGTCAGAGAGCTATGGAGAGAGCTATGCTCGGAGTTTCTCTGGTAGATATGATTCAGAATAAACAAATCCGCCAGAGAACTAAAGTCACCGACATAGCCTTTCGAATTAGCAAACTAAAGTGGCAATGGGCTGGTCACGTTTGTCGGAGATCCGACAATCGTTGGGGCAAACGAGTGCTGGAGTGGAGACCGCGTCTCGGTAAACGTAGTGTGGGACGCCCCCCGGCTAGACGGTGCAACGATCTGCGCAGGGCGACATCGAGCATCACAGGACGCTTGGTAGATGTGAAACATTGAAGACGGCTCGGTCTCTACCTTATGCTCACGGACACGTGTATGTGATTGTATATAGAGTCGAATGGAGAGGAGCGTAGCCAGAATCGAGACGACGTCTCGGTCTAAGATTTCACTACTATACCCTCGGTAAGATGTTAGATGATAAATTCTTTATTTTACACCAAAAACCAAGTTATACAAATATTATATTAATAATGGTAGAGCCACGCTGCAAACGAATACTTTGTAATGGCAAAATATTTTTCTGTAGCATGAATGGGCCGGCTCGCCCGGGGAAGAACCACAATCGCACAACGCAGAAAACCGGCGTCTGACAGGTAACTTACCTATCGCGCTTCGTATGGTTAGCGGCCGAGTTCCGGAGGCCCAACACCCTCCCCCTCACTCTATCTCATTCTCATCTCATTATCGATATTCAAAAAAATAATAGTAAACACGACAAAAATTAAAAGTAATATTACATATAAATAATATTTCTCAACTACAAGACTTAAACTCGCTTAAACCGTTGATTCTACTCTCAATGTTTTAAAATTATCCGCAAGTCTCGATTACATCATCCGAACGCCACTACCGCTCTCAGCAGAGCCGATAAAGTGCAATATGTGCAATATAGTTCACTAGGAAACTCTGTGAGGATCTCAGTCACTTGGACACGGTTCTATCGCACAACAGTGCAAAGAGGCGGGGGACCGTTTCGAAGTAACAACCGGCGCTCGACCTAGCACAACCACATCCTGCTTAGAAGCAATCAGTCGCTGGGCTGCGCTGTTCCCATTTGCGGCGTCTATCTGATTTGTGGAGCACTGTTGCGTGATTTGAATTTGCTTTAATGACGCTCGGACAAAGTTATTGCACGCTGGTCTCGCTCGTGCAGAAGGGAATGAATAAACCAAGAGGCAAATAACAGTTATTTTACGGGTGTGTGGTGGCAAAATTAGATTTGTAAACATTAATATAAAAAATATAAATAAAATTCAATAACTTGAAGAACAATGAAGAGAAATGCGGGATTTGTTTTTTGAAAACTATTTCTTCTAAAATAAAATAAATTAATAAAATATGTATTATATTTGTATTTAGACACATTATTGTCATTAGCCAGGCCGGCAACGCTTCCGTGACTCCTGCGGTTTCGCAGTTGTCTATCGGCGGCGTTGATTGATTTCCATCAGGCGGCACGCTTGTTCGTTTGCCATACTATCTCATGAAAGAAATTGACCGGACATATGTAGATCGTAACTAAGAGATCTTAGCTCCCTTCTTCTTCTTATGGTCCTATGTCCCCGAGGTGGGGCAGAGGGCGTGCTTTTCCAATGGAGATCGGTCGGATCGAAGTCCAATCCAGCGCCTGTCTGAGAATGTTAACGGGGTTCCTTCGGAGAGTATGGCCTATCCAAGTCTACTTGCAGCTCAAGATTTGAAGTCCAATCAGCGGTTCGTGACAAAGATATTTTCTCGAGACAAAGGATCCCGAGAATTTGTCGAAAACATCGGTTAACAAAGACCTGATTTGTGAGTGAGAGAGAGAGAGAGAGAGAGAGAGAAAGTGAGAAAAATATTATTTTGTAATTTTTTTTAAGTATGCTGTGATAATACAGGCCCCGTTACCGTTTTAATGTCTCAACATAATAAATGGACATCGAAACAGAATTGTGTTGTACAATACAAACATGTAACACATCACTGTACCGGATGGCTTGATGGTACGCGGGCTGTCCATGATGAGTCAGCCACCCGTCACGCTACACGAACCGAGCGCAACGTTATGACCATTTTGCAATACATATAACGGCCGTGTTGTAATCCTAAAAACAACATCACTAAATCACTGACCATAAAGACATAGAGACTATGACCAGTGATATTTTGTTTTATTAAAGCTGTTCGAATACTGTTTGATTTAGAATATGAAAAGATAACTATAACTTCGCTTCTATTGGGTAATAAAATTTGTTCATATAACTTAGTTAACCTGTTTATAAAAAGAATCTGAAATCATTTAGATATAGCTATATACTCCGAAGAACGTAATAATTAATTACGTCTCTGTCTTTCTTATGTACAGTTTACAACTACGAGCTATATGAGTTGTACAATGAACCGAAAGGTCATCGAAACTATTAAGATGGCACGCCTTCGTTGGTCTGGGCACATAGTACGGATGGATGAGACTAGAGAACCCAAATGCCTACTTGACGGTAAACCAGAATGTCGTAGAAGCCGCGGAAGGTTTAAACTCAGATGGCTAGATGGAGTCCAGGACGACTTAAAGGCAATGCAATCGGTGTGAGGGGCTGGAGAAAAAAAGCTAAACTAAGATTCGACTGGAAAAATTTACTGAAACAGGCTAAGGCTCACCCGCGGCTGCAATGCCTTGATGTTGATGATTTGTTTTTGTTTTAATTAATTATTGAAATCATAAAATTCATGTTATTCACAGATTGAAAAATTGTGACAGGCCAATGTCCACTAGAATGTTAGGGCTGTATTGATAATTATGGTTGTATTTCTTTTAATATTTTCTGTGTACGCTAATCATTTAATAATAAAAAAAATATTGTATGTTTTTTCCTGGTATATATATATATATATATATATATATATATATATATATATATATATATATATATATATATATATATATATATATATATATATATATATATACCAGGAAAAAACATACAATATTTTTTTATTATTAAATGATTAGCGTACAGAAATACAACCATAATTATCAATACAGCCCTAACATTCTAGTGGACATTGGCCTGTATATATATATATATATATATATATATATATATATATATATATATATATATATATATATCATGCCATTGGATTTGATCACATCTTCATAGAAAATTGTGTAAATATATAAGCGGCTGTTATAAATTATGTTCATATCACGTGCGGATGTCAACGGATAAACTCGGCAGATCAAACTCAATTATTACACTATGTCGATTGTAGAGGTCTGGGCGTTATTTCTTTAAAGCGATTTGCCATTTCTATCGCTTGAATCGATTTTTCGATATCGACAAAACGCGTTTCGATTCGGTATTTAGTGTACGTCAAGGGTGATTATTGAATTCTCTTCAATACGCTTCGCTGCCAGTGAACGCTCAGCTTTATTATATAAAACGTAGTTTTCACTACAATACCCAGCATGAGGCCATTGTATTAAGACAATGGGGGTTCAAAACAATGAATATGCATGTATATATATTGATGATGCTGTAATACATTTTATTGAATTTACTACCCAATTCGCTCAATGCAATGCTACTGCTTTGATAATCAATGGTGGCGGGTTCGGTTCGGGTACTGGATTGGGAAAAATATGAGTGAGTGCCTCGAAAACAGCCTTGGACAAGCGTGATGGATTAATGTCCACTAGAAATGTTCCCTTGCCCTGCAGTGATGACCCAGTGAACTTCGTTTCACCTACAGTTTATTTAATTAAAAGTAACGAAAATAATATCTCCTGGTAGGCTTATGTTCTTATAGTGTGTTAGTACTTAGGTATGCTATACTTTTCAAACCCGCTAAAAAGAAACGACAATTAAAAAAAAACAACACGTCCGATAAAGCCGTCACGAATGCCATCTGTTGAAAGTAATTGGAAATAAAAAGAAGTTTTCATTTTTCAAGGTGTTTTTTTATGTATTCCCTATATCTTTTTTATTCATAAATCTTCCCTGTATTATATATATATATATATATATATATATATATATATATATATATATATATATATATATATATATATATGCGGGGGATAGGCGTGAATATATATAATAATAATATATTTATATATTCACGCCTATCCCCCGCAGGGGTTGGCAGAGACCACAGAGCTCCATCCGCTGCCATTCGTCGCAGCGAAACGGCTCGTCATTGGTCGCTTTTCGCCCTCGTGAGAATCAGGACGTGACGGGTGGCGAACCACGTCGCCGTCATTTTCGACAAATTAGGTATATTAAATTCGTCTTTAGTGAATCCCACGAGCCGCAAGGGAGGATGGAGGTCAGCCCCCGGGACCCCGACACCGGGACGATCGGCACGCTAACGACTAGGCCCGCCCCTAGCCACGCATCCATTGGCACGGCAGGCCGTGGATTGGCGGAGAGGAAGGGAAAGGATAGAGAAGAAAGGAAGGGGCAGGAAAGGAAATGCGGATTGGGGGGGTTACCAGACTCGGAATAAACATTTAAAAATCCATATAAATATTTATTCCGGTGCGGGAATCGATATATATAGATTTTCAAAAAGACCTTTTATTGCACCGCACTCAAATGACTTCATATTCAAACTTTGTCAGATAAATAATGTATTATATTTTTGTAAATTTTACTTTTTCATATGAGCATAATATACGGACGTACTTTATGGTCATATGAGAACTGTGTTCGAAATTACTCGACAACCCTACATCCCACGCTGATCCCAAAAATTACAAAAGAAAAAAACAATGTACGGATTACGGCCAACCACAGGGGAAAGGCTTGTCAAACTAAATTCAATTTATTTGGTGCGACGCTCTGGAATTCCACTGCGATTAGGCAGCCGTACTTCTCAAACCATATTTCACAATTTTTTTATGCCTTATTATTTCCTGACATATAATGGGTATGTTAATGTGTGTCGTGTAGGTAGATTCGCAAATATAGAAATTGGCGTGTGTGTTCATACCTTCTTTAGAAGAAGTAAATAATAAATCAGTTAGTATTCTTATTAATGGAGTCAGGCGTTACTTTGCGGAAATCCATCACTATGTGGACAGTCAAAAGTTTTACTTAGCTAAGATCCGCGACAAGCAAAACAATAACAGAAAATTAATAATGTGTGTTTTTCTGCTGGATGAAGTGGATTTATTTGGAACTTAAACCAAAAACTTACCGAAAATTGGCCATCAATTCTCCACCCACCAACCACCATACACAACATCAAACACACACTACCACCCTTGTAAACGACACGTGTTTCGCCCCAACACGAGGCATCTTCAGGTATAGTAGACTCTACGGAAGACAACCGAAAAGTCAGTTAGTATTCACCTATCATAGCAGTATGTGTTTTATTTAACTATGGAATTAGGTTACGACGCTCACGACTTGTCGTTGCAACCCCCCCCCCCTCCCTATTACACGACGTCACACTCTTGATCCCCTCCCTCGCTATTAACGTGTGACTTTGCCATACCAATATTTTCTATATTTTTGTTCACAAACGCAGAAAACACACGAACATAGGTAGTTCAGTACTGTAACGTGCCTACTGTACTGCTACTACGGCACACGGGATCTTTAGGGGGCTTTCATCTTCGTTGTAATTGAAACTCTTCCAAATGAAATTAATTTATTTTTCTTTTAATATACATTTTTATCTTCTATTCATACTTTTTTTTATGGGATAGGAGGGCAAACGAGCAAGCGTGACGCCTGATGGAAAGCAATCAACGCCGCCCATGGACAACCGCGACACCGCAGGAGTCGCGGAAGCGTTGCCGGCCTTTTAGGTATGTATAGGCTTGTTATTTGAAGGTTCCAATGTCGTAGCGCTTCGGAAAAACTGCCGAGGGTAGCTGATTCCACAAACTGGTGGTGCATGGAAAGAAGTTACGGGAGAAACGCACCGTAGTCGAGCGCCACTCATCCAGATGGTGGGGATGAAATTTTTCTTTACGGCGAGTTGTGCGGTTATGGAATTCTTTTGCTCTTTTACTTTTTACTTGAAAACTTTTTACTCACTTTATCAATTTACATCTATATATTTTATATCTCATTTTCTTATGCCGGAAGGGTGACATGTCCATTGGAAAACGTCAGTGGAACTAAATTTATTGTTTTTCTATAAAAATAATTATTTCTTTTTTATTTTTAATTTTAAAATGAGGAATTTAAAAAGAAGTAATATGATATAAAAGGTTTTAATATATTCAAATAAAAAGTTTTATTATATTAGTGATACATTTATCAATGTATAACTACAGTACGTAGAGACTTGTGCGATTGAAGGGCCATCGAGGTGAGGTCGAGATCTCGATATCTACTGCTATCGGATAGGAATGATGGGTGAATCAGTTAAGCCTATTGTACCATTCATTTGAGGTAGGTTTCGGATTTCATATATGAAAATAAAAAGATTTTCAAGTTTGTATCTTACAAATCACACCAAAGGAACAACCTGCGATTTTAATAGCATCCAGTTCGGTTAACGAAAGTATATATGAAGGTCGAACCACTTGTTGTTGCAATTCGCCATATACGGACCCGAGTCCAGAGCGGACGGCCATGTGCGGTCGCCAACACAGCATTGAGCTACTTACAAGCTTTACTGCACTTTTATCGTCTTATTGAAGCACATCAATGTATGTTAAAGTAACTCATGTAATAATTCTCAAATTATTACATGACTTACTTTATATATCGATATCTCAATATAAGAGAGCAATGTGGAGTAAAAGAAGGTGTTTTGGGCATATAGAGAGGATGGATGAAAGACGACTTGCAAAAGAAATTTACCTTGTGAATGTGGATGGAAGGGTCGGAAGAGGAAGACCACGAAAAACATACCTTGACCAAATAGCTGAACTTTTTAGGAAGGGCCAGGTCAAGAGTACCCTCAACCGGCGGGCTTGCATGAGGAGAATAATGAGTGTGGAGGAAGCAAGGGAAGTATGCCTAGATCGTAGCAGATGGAGATCTTTGGTCTCTGCCTACCCCTATGAGAGCCAGGCGTGACGATATGTATGTATGTATAATTGCTAAATGTCACTTGGACACAGATGTCCGACATGAGTTAAAATTGTTTTAATTTTTATAACCCGTATAGGTCCCGTTGCTGGATACCTTACCATGAATGCCTTCCAATTTTTAGAGGGAAAACAGTATAACCCACAACGCGTGTCTAAGACGGTACATCGAGACTCGGAATAAATAGATGTAGACCACACATACATTTATACCGATGATAAACCTGTTAACATCCTGTAACAACACAGACAAGTTCCTTTACTGCAAGATATTGCTATGAGTGGATGTCTGAATTCATGTTTAAACAGATTCCTATTAACGTAACTATTTTAAGATTATTAATGGAGTCAGGCGTTACTTTGCGGAAATCCATCACTATATGGACAGTCAAAAGTTTTACTTATCTAAGATCCGCGACAAGCAAAACAATAACAGAAAATTAATAATGTGTGTTTTTCCGTTGGGTTTAGTGGATTTATTTGGAACTTAAACCAAAAACTTACCGAAAATCGGCCATCAACTCTCCACCCACCAACCACTATACACAACGCCAAACACACACTATCACTTTTCCATCTTGTACACGACACGACACGTTGGGGCGAACCCAACACGAGGCATCTTCAGGTATCTTCAGGACAACCGAAAAGTTGTCTTTTTCTTCTTTTTCAACTTTTCGGTTGTCTTCCGTAGAGTGATAGTGTGTGTTTGGCGTTGTGTATAGTGGTTGGTGGGTGAAGAGTTGATGGCCGATTTTCGGTAAGTTTTTGGTTTAAGTTCCAAATAAATCCACTAAACCCAACGGAAAAACACACATTATTAATTTTCTGTTATTGTTTTGCTTGTCGCGGATCTTAGCTAAGTAAAAAAAAAAAACTTTTGACTGTCCATATAGTAACTATTTTATACAAACAGTACATACATAAATAAATGATCATTTTTAATCGTATGTGTTCACTAAATGTCGGCAAAGCATCCGAGACGCCTCCGTTGTTATGGATGTCTATGGGCTACGATCATCACTTACCACTTGAGACACGCTGCAGACGAATATTTTGTCAAAAATGGTATAATATTTGTCTGTAGCATGAATGGGCCGGTTCGCCCGGGGACGTACCACACTCCCGCTGAAAACCGGCGTCAGAGTGGTAGCTTAGCTACCGCGCTTCGTACGGTGAGCGGCTGAGTTCCGGCGGCCCAATACCCTCCCCCCTCCCCCTTCCATAATGACACTTTTCTTAAAGGTCGGCAACGCTTCCGCCCTGCCTATGGCGCTGCGGATGATAGTGGGCGGCCGTTGATTGCTTTCGATCAGGTGAGACGGCTGCTAATTTACCTTCCTATGCCATAAAAAATACCAGATGACCAGCACGCTCGTTTGCCTGCTCTGCTATAAAATTAAAAAAAAAATCGAACGGTATCGCAACTCAACGACACGCTCGTTTACACCAGCCGCTCCGCTACGCGAACGGAACACATCAAATAACAACGATCGAACGTTACTCGCGAGATAAAAGCACTGTTTGTTTGTCTCGGTGGGAACACTGAACGTCGCCATGTAACCGCTCTCCAAACGAATCCCAGTCGACAACAAAGAAAGAGAGGAAACGCTTAGGGTGGCGGTACACGATTAGTAATAAAAATATAATAGTTTAACGATAAATAAAAATATAATCTATATTACAGGGTATTAATATATATTATTAATAAATAACGCTGCTTATAGGTGTATGCAACATCACAGGAACCGAACATGCGTTAAAGGTTTTTACACTGTGGATACGAGTATACACTTTGCCTAATTAAAAGCTAAATTTTCTTTCTGTATGTGGAAAACTCCTCGATATCCTCTCCTATACGAACAGCAAGGGTAAGGTTGCCGTTATGTCGAACTTCTGCTGATTACGATCCTACGGTATACCTTCCTTGAATGCAAAAATATCATAGTTACGTTACTAGTGTAACGTTCTAACATGTGTGCAAACAGAACGCACATACACACACACACAAACACCCGCGCGCATATACACACAATCTACTAAATTACACTCTAGTAAAATCACTGATTCAAGTCACGCCTTTTATATTTGCAGAGAGTGAATTTTCACAGGGTACAGACGCCCTAAGACATCTTGTACTGGCGACCACATGTGTGCGTGACGTCACTGACCGACCGCCAGTCAGCTGGAAGGGCGATCGCCACATAATCTGAAGCGGATGGTACTTGGAAAGGATTAAAATAGACGACCGTAGTCGGGAAAGCTATTTATACACCCCGCCTTATCTCGCTGTGTGCACAATATACGGAAGGATGTAGTTAATATTGCATTGTAAAGTTTTAAACGAACGACTTTTTAAAGATTTTAGTAATATTAAAACAAAATTACTAGTTATTAACACTCTCTCAGGACTTGTATAAGTAAAATGGTGCTTTTTTTTATGGGATACATAGGCATTCATAGGATCACGAATGTCGCCTGATGGAAAGTTATTAACGGCACCCATAGACATCCGCAACACCATAGGCATAACAAATGCCTTGGTGCCTTTCAACTATGATTTCTTTCCAGTCAAAAAAAAAATATCTCTACGTAACAACTTTCGTGTTATAATCATCAATGAAAAGAACATTTTATACATATTAATACATAGTATAAATGTCTTAGCGAGTCACAATTAATCACGCGTGTCAGACTTTCGCAACGCGTAGGAGGGTAGGGTCCTAAAAATGAGCAGTCAGTTCACGTAAAGGTCGACGTCCACGATTCGGACCCAAAGGTCATTTTATTAAACGTTTTATTTCAATTTCAATCCGATATATAACAAAGTTTATGTTCCCACGTTGCATTACGACGAAACACGAAACCCAAGTTCGTGATCAGAATTCTGTTGGTTTGAATTACAAATTCAGATAAGAATAGTGGTAGAGCCACACTGCAGATGAATACTTTGTCAAGAATAGCATAATTATTGTCTGTTGTATGAATGGCCCGGTTCGTCCTGGGGAAGTGCCCCACTCCCGCAGAAAACCGGCGCTTGAGTGGTAGCTTACCTATCGCGCTTCGTACGGTGAGCGGCCGAGTTACGGAGGCCCAACACCCTCCCCCCTGCTTCTACCCTTCCGCCTACCAATCTCACACCCATAATGACACTTTCCTTAAAGGTCTGCAACACTTCCGCACTGCCTATGGCGCTGCAGAAGTCTATGGGCGGCGTTGATTGCTTTCCATCAGGTAACACGCCTGCTCGTTTGGCTTTCTATCCCATAAAAAAAATAAGAAAATGTTATATACTATTGTTAACTATTTTTTTATTTTTATTTTATATATTCACGCCTATCCTATCGAACCCGCAACCATTGACTCCGCGGACGGAGGGCCCCGCCACTGAGCAAATCAGTCGTCTATTTTTGAGATAGGGAGAAAAACAGTCAAGCGTGACGCCTTTATTGAAATACTCCATCGAAAAGAATCACTGCCACCCATAGACATTGTAGACGCGTTGCTGGCCTTTTATTTGGCTTGTTCTTTGAAGATTCCAATGTCACATCGGTTTGAAAATACCGCTGAAGGTAGCTGGTTCCACGAAGTCTTTGGCTCGAGGATAGGGATTTCGGGGAAAGTGTACCGTATTGGATACTTACACCGCTCATACTTTGGGAATGACACTTTTCAATGTAAAGAAGGTTTGTTATGGTTGGCTGCTGCCCGTCGGAATTACAGATATCTGCTACTATAATCATCTGATAAGGCGACCCTAATCTATGCCGGAAAACACTGTGAACACTGTTCCCAAATAAATAGGACATAGGCGAATTCTAGAGTCAGGCGTATGTGTTCAAACAACGCATCTGAGACGCTTTCGACGTTGCGGATGTCTGTGATCACTTACCCCCAGGTGACGCATGCTCGTTTGCCTACTGTACAATAAAAGAAAATGTATAGAGCAAACTATTAACTTTTTCGCAGTACGAAGGTTATTGCGACGATAAATCTTACCCCTAGACATCGTGACTTTCTACACACATTGTACACTGTCTAACCGATATTAAAAATGCCAAACTCTACGGCATTTGCGGAAAGGTAAACGATCATGCGACATTTCGGTAAAAAAATGACACAAATGTGCATAGAGCATAAAAAGTAAAAAGTCGCTGTGTTGCACGTAACCATAAGAACCATGGCCTCGCCTTGCCTGGTTTCACTTTCGCCATGGCACGCTTCGAATCACGGGGAAATTATGGCGTTACATAATCATGCAATTTGAGGTAGGAAAGTTTCCTGTAAACATTAGTGATGGTATCGTTTAGGTTTTTATCGTTTTGATTTTGCAGATTTTGAAGTAAATTCTGAGTGTCCATCTTAATGTGTGTTTTATTTTACAAAAAAGGAGGAAGGATGCAAATTTATCCTCCATCTTTATATAAATAAAAAAAGTACGGTTCCGGTACTACACAATCGACAGTATGGTTTCCGCTTCTTTTCGTAAATACGCAATATTTATTCTTCTGTTTTGTTTGCTTTGAAACAAGGTGTGTTCGTTATTTAAAGTGCTGTGTGTACACGTGGATGGAAAGGATGTGAATGGAAGGATCGATAGGAGTAGACCGAGGAGAACATACTTTGACTGATTGCTGAACTTCTTAAGAAAGACCAGGTCAAAAATACCCTTAACCGGCGAGTTTGTATCAAGAAAGAGATGAGTGTGGATGAAGCAAAGAAAGCGTGCCGAGATCGCAGCAGATAGAGATCTGTCTGCCTACCTCTACCGGAAACAGGAGTGATGATATGTATGTACGTATGTATACTGGATTTGTTTAATCGCGAATCTCAGTAGGGTATTTGTTGTTAGCATTCCATCTAAGCTGTACTGTACGATGATTAATGGAGTCAGGCGTCGCTTTGCAGAAATCCATCACTATGTGGACAGTCAAAAGTTTTACTTAGCTAAGATCCGCGACAAGCAAACAATAACAGAAAATTAATAATGTGTTTTTTCCTGCTGGATGAAGTGGATTTATTTGGCATTTAAACTAAAAACTTACCGAAAAAGGCCGTCATCAACTCTCCACCCACCAACCACTATACACAACACCAAATGCTCTCTACGGAAGACAGACGAAAAGACTTTTCAGTTGTCTTCCGTAGAGTCTACTATACCTGAAGATGCCTCGTGTTGGGGCGAAACACGTGTCGTTTACAAGATGGAAAAGTGGTAGTGTGTGTTTGGTGTTGTGTGTAGTGGTTGGTGGGTGGAGAGTTGCTGACAGCCGTTTTTCGGTAAGTTTTTGATTTAAGTTCCAAATAAATCCACTTCATCCAGCAGGAAAACACACATTATTAATTTTCTGTTATTGTTTGCTTGTCGCGGATCTTAGCTAAGTAAAACTTTTGACTGTCCACACTGTAGTGTACGGTAAGTAAACGGTACCAAAAATCAAATTAACAACCCGTTACAAGAGACACGGACCGTAATCGAATGTAATGTAATGTAGCGCAGATGTCGGCGGTCAATGAAGCAACGCTGCCTAATCAGATAGATGTTCTCGCGATGGGCCTACACATGGTGGTGGGGTCGACGACCTGTCTAAAACGGTGCGAGCGGTTTCTCTATGACAAGAAAGCTCCGAACTGTTATCGATTCAATGTTACATTAACAAAAAATAATAATACGCTGTATCACGCTCGCGGATGAGATAAATGATGACCAAAATAGGTCGAATATCACTTTTAACTGTAGTTTAATAAATAGTAATTTTTATAGTCATAATTTTTAAATTTTTTTATTATTTACTTTTATAAATATAACGATGCAAAAAAGCGAAAACGCTGTGAATGTCACATGTCAAAAAAATTGAGTGAATGGTCTGAGTCTCACAGGTATACGACCAATAGAAAATTTTGTACAGCGCTGAATCTGACTGTTTTTGAGTGATCAGACACAATTTTATCAGAAATCTTTAGTTTTAGGCTCTGGTGGTAAGTTCTCATTTTGCGGTTTACTTAGTTTTAGCTTTCTTTGATCCGATATGTAAACCGTTATACGACACAAAATTATGAGTGATGAAATTACCGTTTAAGGAGTAGATAGTTGCGGGTTCGATTCCCTCATCAGAATAAATTTATGTATGGTCTATATTTATATTTATTTATTTAAGCTTTTTGCACAAAGTGAGTACAACAGATGTACTTAAAGCCATTGGGCAAAAAACAAATTGATTCTACCAATCAATTTGTTTCTTGGAAGGTGATGCAGCTAGTTAATACGGGGAATAGACTAAACAATATATGCATAATAATAAACTATAGACATAGTACTTATATATTTAAATTTACACTATATGTAATAATATATACACATAAAATAATAATATTCACCTTGCAGCGAGTTAGGACTTTAGTTTTGAAGATAAATTTGTTTTTACAGTTTTTGCCGACATGTATGTAGGTATTTATTCCGAGTCTGAATATCCACCCAATCCGCCTTGAACAAGCGAAAAAAGTTAACCTCGCCACTGAACCATTAGGTAGTAAAATAATCATACTTAAAAACAAATCAATTTATTGCCCATTTTCCGCTACTTTATTTTTGCCAAGACGCGACCTCTACTCGCATTTGCCTACTCAGTTTTTTTTTGGTTCGAAAAGCGAGTCTATATTGCTTTGGGCTTTGGGTCCTTGCGCGATATTTTTAGTCCGAATCATGTGCACTAGAAAAACTTGGAGCTTAACCGTCACTGTGCCTCCCTAAGCGACTTATGGCGTAGACAGACTGTCAATTTCCATTTATCAAGTGCTTCACAAGACAATTAAAGTAATTTCTTTATCACCCAGAGCGGACTTAATGATTTTGTAATGTGTCAAAGGTGTTATCACGCTACCAACGATAGCGTCTATCGGTGTACACGCACCTCTAGACTTAACATACAAAACTTAGATATAACCATACTATAACTGTGTATTCAGTGCTTAGCGCTTGTCGATGTAGCGTTTTTCATATTCTTTGATCGAAGTCTAGTTTATTTTTATGGGATAGGAAGGCAAAAGAGGCGGGCGTGTCACCTGAGGAAAAGGCGCAAATGCTTCCGACGAAATTGTAGAGCCTATCTCTAGAGCTACATCATTTAACTAATTTATATTTATTTATGAATTTTTTATTTATTTATGAATTATTTATGTATTTATGAAATTTTTATTTATTTATTGAATATCCTAAACAAGAATTGATTAGGATTTTCAATAAATAAATATAATTAACTAAGAATACATTTAAATTATATTTTAAAAAATTACCATTTTATCATTAAAAACTTGAACTTGATGCTAGTGTATCTTTGTGTGCATGTAGTGTGTGTGAATGTGTATGTGTGTGTGGAAAGCATTTATTTTTTTAAATCAAATCGAAAAGCTATAAGCCGGAAGAATAAACGGAAGTCATTTCTATTTAGAAATAAAGCTTGTTTAAACGTTAATTCTACGTCTGTGTGTCTGGATTCAATAAATATTATTTTGAATCCAAACACACATTGGATAAGTTTCGTAACCATAGTTGTGCGCGGCTCATCGCGGCCCGATGTCTCAACGTGAGCTGCATGCATGTATTTCACAACGGCGTACTCTCCGGTTACACTGCAATAACAAAAAATATACCTACTAACACACGTACCAATTATCGTAACCATAGTGCATTGCACTACTTATTTATTTACGTTGGTATTTAACCTAGTTTTAGCTCTTAATAAAAATAAATCGCGTACAATATCCAGGCTTATATTCACACCTTTATGCGTTAAATTAAATGGGATGATGATGGAAAGCAACCAACGCACTCTATAGACATCCGCAGCGACATAGGCAGTGCGGAAGCGTTGCCGACCTTTAAGGAAAGTGTCATTATGGGAGTGGGAAAGGGAGGGGAAGGGTGTTGGGCCTCCGGAACTCGGCCGCTCAACGTACGAAGCGCGGTAGCGAAGCTACCACTCAGACGCCGATTTTTTGCGGGAGTGCATCTCAAAACAGCTCATCATTGGTCGCTTTTCGCCCTCGTGAGAATCAGGACGTGACTGGTGGCGAACCACGTCGCCGTCATTTTCGACAAATTAGGTATATTAAATTCGTCTTTAGTGAATCCCACGAGCCGCAAGGGAGGATGGAGGTCAGCCCCAGCAGAGCCCTGCATGCTGAGGTAAGGCACCATAGTCCCCGGGGGAGCCCGACCCCAAGACGATCGGCACGTTTACGACTAGGCTCGCCCCTAGCCACGCATCCATTGGCACGGCAGACCGTGGATTGGCGGAGAGGAAGGGAAAGGATAGAGAAGAAAGGAAGGGGGCAGGAAAGGAAATGCGGATTGGGGGGGTTACCAGACTCGGAATAAACATTTAAAAATCCATATAAATATTTATTCCGATGCAGGAATCGAACCCGCGACCATTGACTCCGCGGGCGGAGGGCCCCGCCACTGAGCCAATCGGTCGTATATATATATATATTAGGTGTACAAATAAGTTTCCGCGGTTTGTCAAAAGATGGCCCCACCAGAAGGTTATGGAGAAATTGTCAGATGTAAAACGTAATATCCCAAGTTTAGTCATCTGGCAACACCATAACCTTAAAGTACTAGTGATTTCGTATCAGCATCACGTAATTTTTTTCGTGCAAAAATGTCAAGTTTTATTCCGAATAAGCATCATTTGCGGGAACTTTTGATTAACTTCTTTAATGTGAAAAAATCTGCAGCTGAGGCGCATCGATTGCTTCTAGAAGCATATGGTGAAGCTGCTTTAAGTGAGAGAAGTTGTCAGGAATGGTTTCAAAAGTTTAAGAACGGTGAGTTTGACGTTAAAGACAAAGAACGCAGTGGAAGGCCGAAAGTGTACGAAGACATGGAATTAGAAGTACTATTGGAGGAAGATTCGTCCCAAACGCAAAAAGAACTTGCACTTACTCTACAAGTGACTCAACAAGCAATTTCACATCGTTTAAAATCGTTTGGAATGATTCAAAAACAAGGAAATTGGGTTCCATATGAACTAAAGCCGAGAGACGTTGAAGGCCGATTATGCATGAGTGAAATGCTGCTTGCCAGGAATAAAAAAAAGAGTTTTTTGCATCGTATAGTCACTGGTGACGAAAAATGGATTCACTACGATAATCCAAAGAAGAGAAAGTCATGGGTTAAGCCCGGCGAACCATCAACATCGACAGCTAAGCCGAATATTCATGGAAAAAAACTCATGCTGTGTATTTGGTGGGATCAGCTTGGTGTCGTGTATTATGAATTGCTGAAACCAAGCGAAACCATTACTGGAGCTCTCTACCGAACACAATTGATGAGATTGAGTCAGGCACTTAAGGAAAAACGCGCCCATTACTACTCCAGACACGACATAATTATTCTTTTACACGATAATGCTCGTCCACATGTTGCGGCGCCGGTAAAAACATACTTGGAAACACTCAACTGGGAAGTTTTACCCCACCCGCCGTATTCACCAGACTTAGCCCCTTCTGATTATCACCTGTTCCGGTCGATGGCACATGGTCTGTCTGAGCAGCGCTTCACATCATATGAAGACACCAAAAATTGGGTAGATTTGTGGATAGCGTCAAAAGATGAAGAGTTTTTTCGACGGGGTATCCGAATGTTGCCAGAAAGATGGGGAAAAGTAGTGGCAAATGATGGAAAATACTTTGAATAAAACGTAATGTACTTTTCCTTTACAATAAATTCCTAATTTTTTATAAAAAACTGCGGAAACTTATTTGTACACCTAATATATATATATATATATATATATATATATATATATATATATATATATATATATATATATATATATATATATATATATATATACATATATATATATATATACTAACAAATATGCTTTGTGCCTCATTGCAAAATTATTTAAAATTAGCATCCTTTGTTACCAAGATAGCGATCGCTGACTGCACTCGATGAAAATAAGGCGGCAGGTAAGTGTTAACTGTGTAATTAAGTCAAGAACGAGAACGGTCCCGACCTTCGTCCGGGCCACGCCGTCACGGCGAGTGAGCACTGTCAAGTACGCATAAGGGTCGGTGCACATTTGCGGTAAAAACGCGACGCTATGAACGTACGGTCAATACTTTTACATTACAATCGCTTTCATAAATAAAACAAAGTTGTTTTCCAACAACACATTTATCTTTGGGGATATTTTTTATGAGATAACTCATTTAGCAGGCGTGGAAAGCAAACACCGCCGCCCAGACATCCGTGGTATTTATCTAACCTGTACGACATGGGATTCTTCTAAAAACAAGTGCCAATTTTTATAATATGGAAACATATTTCCATCAAGTGATACGTTATGCTTATAGCATAAAAAAGCTTCAAATAGATGCGGCAAATGGCTTATATTTATAATGATAACAGTCTTTTTACGTATCTCTAGACATAATTCTCTACTCAGACTAATTAACTAGTTCTCAGTCATCATTTTACTACGAAGATCGATTTCCGATATTCAGAATTGTCAACTCAAATTATTGCAATCGACCACTCAGCATTTTAACAACATTATATATTTTAGTGTAATTCCTTATACTTAACTAAAATAAATACCATGAATTTATATGAATGCACGATGACAATATGAGACAGAAAAAAATATTAAAGTTTTAATACGTTGAATTTAAATTGAATTTAAAATGAATTTAAATTGAAAAATAAGATTTACTTTGTACGTTTTGATTTCATCGCATTAAATATATCGATGTGACGAACGTCGCGTTTTGAAGCTCATGTGAACCAGCCTTTATTACTTTTAGAGTTCAGATAACATGTAATAATAGTGTGAGATAGCCACTAATTGAATAAACAAAAACGGACGTGTTTATTTTCCTTATTGCATTTTATTGCTTAATAAATATTGTTATTCTTAAACTAAACATATACACATATTTCATTGTGTTCTAGGTGAATGATTGCGTAATTCTTTTTATGGTATTGCAAGGCAAGCGTGCCGGGATGGAAAGCAATCAACGTCAGTCATAAACATCTACAACACCATAAGCATTGCAGAAGCGTTGCCGACCTCTGGAATTTGGGTAGTTCATATAAAACATACTAATATTTTCTTTCATATGTGTTACCTACCTATTTCCGAAAGGAAAATTTTGCGAAAACTCCTCGACTAAGAACTAGTTCTTCTCCGCAACGCATCTGCAGTGCTCCAGTTCTGCAGATGTTCATTATCGGCGTTGGATGCTTACCATCAGCATGCTCTTTTGCACATCGTTTTCATAAAAAGAATAAATAATAATACTATATATTTATTGATCATTAACAAGTTTACAATTTTTTTCACTGCCTGCCGAACTAAGATGAACCCTATACTACGGCAGACCTTCTATGACACATTTATGATTTACATATATTATTTATTTGCTATACTTGATATAACTTTACAAATTTAAAAAACTTTACTAAATTATACAAACCAAAAAGATTTTTTTTTGTGCATGTGTCTGTGTCTGAATGTATATTTAATTTATTTTATTTTATGCTACTAAGCTAATGTTTATTTAATATCAATTCTGTAGGATTATATGCCAAGGTGGATAGCCATTTTGTTTATAAGTTTTTTTTTTGTGAATTGATATTTAGATTATGAGACTTCTCTATCCGATTTAATTTAGTATAAATAAACGGAGCCAAAAAATTATATTGACGTTGGGCAAAGCTAGTTTTAGTTGCAGGCAAAGGATAAATAATACATCTCCTTGATGGAATTGATGCGTGCAAGGTGACTTCTTATATATATATATATATTTCACCACACATGATTGTGTATATATATATATATATATATATATATATATATATATATATATATATATATATATATATATATATATATATATATATATATATATATATATATATATATATATATATATATATATATATATATATATATATATATATATATATATTATTTAAGAAAAGCCTAGAAATTTGGTCAAACTGTAACCATTTTTCGGTTATTGTGGTTAATTTTTGTTCATTTAAACTTTGGAACCGTATCCCTAAATAACATTTCTAGAATCACTGTAAAAAATTATGACACAATTGCCCCAAGTTTCCTAGAATTAAGACTATTTGTTAAACTATGAATTTAAAATTTTCAAAATTTGTCGACTTGAAAGGCCCTCCTTTATAAAAAACAGTACTAGAGTGCCTTGGCAAGTGCCATTAAAAGTTGGCGCATTTAATCAGGATTATAAAATGGTCTCGTGTAAAAGCTCTTGGTAGGTTCTTAATTTTAAGATCTTCTGATACATTTTGATTTTTCTCATGATGGTTACAATCAATCTTGTCACCCCGTTTCGGCTTGACGTTAAGTTCTGGGACACCCTGTATATGTACATTACCGTTAAACTTTAATAGTGAAACACTAGTAAATCGCTCACACAAAGATATAAACGTAAATCTTTTACAGCGCTACCCAATAAGGCAAACTTTAGAGCCCTGTGTAATTGTACAAGAACTTCGCCGACTGACTTCAAAGCGAAACATGTATCGAGAGGTACTAAATACGAATATACGATGCACTCACAAAAGTAATAAAGTATAAGAGACAAGACCACCAATTACGTGCGCTAATGTATGCGCAAAAACATTGCAGTTTCAGTGGCGGAGGTGCGAACTGCTCGGTGGTTTTGTTCGCATCGCACATTGCCTTCTCTGCACAAGTAATCGACTAATTAACCGCATGGACAGTTAGCAGTAAACCCTTTTGGCGGCGGCTTTATATCGAAACCCCATTTATGAACTAGATGCGTAATTTTAAATACGCTACAAGGTTGGGTTGAGTCCCATTTATCGAAGTATTCTTTTTATAGCATAGGAAGGCAAACGAGCAGGAGACGAGACAAACAAATTCACTTTCAGAGTTGTAGGTTTAGTTATCTTTTTTTTATGAGATAGGAAGGCAAACGAGCAGCCGTGTCACCTGATGGAAAGCAATCAACGCCGCCCATAGACTTCCGCAGCATCATAGGCAGTGCGGAAGCGTTGCCATCCTTTAAGGAAAGTGTCATTATGGGAGTGGGAGGGGGTGGGAAGAGGTTGTTGAGCCTCCGGAACTCAGCCGCTCAGCGTACGAAGCGCGGTAGCTAAGCTACCACTCAGACGCCGGTTTTCTTCTGGAGTGTGGTACTTCCCTGGACGAGCCGGTCCATTCATGCTAGACAAACATTATGCCATTCTTGACAAAGTATTCGTCTGCAAGGTGACTCTATCACTATAAATATAAAACATTATCATCCACTTTAATTTCTACGAGTGCATGTGTTTTGATGCTTTCATGTACTTGATTTTGGCTCTATTTACAAGAAATCCGGCTTCCTTTGCTCGCTTGAGTGATCAAGAGCAAGAAATGCAGACTTTAGTCCTGGTAGCGTTCTGCCTTATGATGTCGATGTCATGCTCGTATCCGAGTAAATTTTCATGGCACACGCGACAAGTGCAAGTAAAACAGATCCCACAAGTATCTGACCTAAGTTTATAGAAGCCGTACCGCGTGACGATGCAGTTAAACACCACACTCACCACGGGCACTCGATCAGTCACAGGTGACCTTGCACGAGCGTCGGAATTCCGAGCGGGAGGCCGAAATTAATGGTCTGTCGTGTTTCCATCGACCGTTCTAATGCGTCGCGCACGCACCCAGACAACGTTAGTATCGCTACGGAAGTCTATTAAATCGATTAATGTGTGTTATCGTGCACATGATGATTGCCAATTTGAAATGAATTCTAAAGAAATTGAAATGAATTCTGAAGAGTTTTTATTAGTCGTAGAGCCACGCTGCACAGGAATACTTTGTCAAGAATGGCATATTATTTGTCTGTAGCATGAATGGGCCGGCTCGAACGGGGAAGTACCACACTTCCACTAAAAACCGGCGTCTGAGTAGTGGTAGCTTAGCTACCGCGCTTCGTACGGTAAGCGGCCTTATTTCCAGAGGCCCAACACCCTCAGTATATTATCCAGTATATTATTATGGAAGTGGGAATGGGAGGGGCCCATTCCCACTTCCATAATAATATACTTCTTAAAGGTCGCCACCGCTACCGCACTACCTATAGCGCTGCGGATGTCTATGGGCGGCGTTGATTGCTTTCCATCAGGTGACCCGCCTGCTCGTTTGCCTTCCAATCCCACAAAAAAAAGAATTTCCGTAAATTATAATAAAAAGGGGAAAAACGAGACAGCGAGAGGACATACATACCTGGTGTTGCAAAATGACACGTGTTCTTAAATAAAAGCAAAATTTACAGGATCTTAATGGTTCAACGGAGGGGTTTTTGCATCGAGATAAATATTTGTATGATCTACAGATATACTATAGCCAATGTTATTAATATATATTCTAAAATTATAATATATAATATATATTATAAAAATATATATACACGAGGACATCCACACCCACAGGGGTGTGGGATCGAGGCCCACTGCTCGCGCAGCAACTCAAAGAGGCGATCGCCCCCGGTCCTATATGCTTTTTGGGCGCCCTTTAACGACTTCGCGTCGTCGAGATGCGGCTGAACCTATTCCTACGTTGGGTCTGTCTCTGACCGGCGGCGAAAGGAGGACTCCGCGTGGGAGCGGACGCCATGATTATAGTTGCATACTGTCGCCTTGAGCAAGTACTTCTCTTTTGGAAGATATAAGTATCGTGGACCGTTCAATCATATAGCACACTTGGCGTCTTGCCAGCGTGCTCACTGACGTATTGTAATTTACACACGGCGTACGGCGTATCTAGTTACAGCCGTATCATGTGTACTTAACAAAGTAAACCGTAAACATATAAGTAAGTAAAAAATATTCCACAACAATAAGTACAACATACACAAATAATATGCTTTGATTTTATTCTCTCATTGCATATTTCTATTAAACAAATTCAAAGTCTGCGGTGGGCCGGATACAGACAAGGCTATGGTAACAAAGCGCTTACTGGAGGGTAAGCAAGATGGCCGCAGAAGTCTTTTCTTTTATGGGATAGGAGGGCAAACGAGCAAACGCGTCGCCCGATGGAAAGTAATCAACGCCACCCATAGACATCCGCGAAACCATAGGTATTTCGGAAGCGTTGACGACCTTCGAGTCGAGGCAGACTAAGTTTACATTGGAGAACGTCGTTGAACGAGAATGTTTAAGATGAAGCTGACAGCTATGAAACATAAGGAGAAAGTCATATGTCCATCAGTAAACTGTATTGAAGATAAAATTTTAGCAGTATGTTTTTTTTATGGGATAGGAAGGCAAACGAGCAGGCGTGTCACCTGATGTAAAGCCTTCAACGCCGCCCATAGAAATCCGCAACGCCATAGGAAGTGCTGAAGCGTTGCCGACCTTTAAAGAAAGTGACATTATGGGAGTGGGAGGGGGAGGGTGTTCGGCCTCCGGAACTCAGGCCGTTCACCGTACGAAGCGCGGTAGCTAAGCTACCACTCAGACAACGGTTTTCTGCGGGAGTGTGGTACATTTTCCGGTCGAGCCGGTCCATTCATGCTACAGACAAATAATATGCCATTCTTGACAAAGTATTCGTCTGCAGCGTGGCTCTACCACTAGTGTCGTTACCATTTTCCTTTTCACACAAGACGATGAAATTAAACAGATTAACATTGTCAGCCATAAATGATAACTATCACCGAGTCTAACCATGAATCCAGTCGGGCAATGCACAAGTGCGTTTCGATAGATTCGCCTTGGCTGGGGAAACAATGAAAGCTGCTGTAATATACGATCGGTGAGGGTATTTTCGATTCGTCACATTGTCACCGCAGCCAGCGTATTACCACTAGAGGTACCGTACAGCAAAGCTTCTCAAAGTGTTCTATAAAGACCCCTAGGGGTCGATGGTTTCCTGTGAAAGGAGTTAATTTGATGAGTCAACTGAAAATAAAATTGGTGGTCTATGTTATGTTAATTGAGATCTATAATGGTACCTACATCTTATCTAAATACATCGCGAATGTGATTTTGGCATTTTATGAATATAAAAGCTAACATACCAAGCTATTTCTTGATTTATAGCAGTTTTGTATTGAAACTTTAGTACAATAAATATCATTATTTAAGTGGTGATTTTATAGTGCATTTTATGCCATGCATTGAAGCCAATTACATATCATTTAAATCTAAAATTAATAAAATATTAATTAATTTATATATCGCATAATTCTGTACACAGTAGACTATTTGTTACAATAAAAATGAAAAAATAAAATGGTTCAATGTGAATAGTACAACAGTTGCAAACAACAATAGCAAATCAACATTAAAGTTGAGAAAATTAAAGAAAAATGAGATAAAGGGCCACGACAGATAAAAGTATTCTACGAAAAGTTTGGGAACCTTCGCTGCTCGCCCACACGACGCGAACAACGCGAGAACTATTGCTTTATGTATTGATGTCAACTCAATGTTCGACTGTACACAATTGCTAAACTACTGGGAAGGTAAATTGACATTACTTGTACTCGTGTTGTGATATACATCTTGTTTTTATGGTGAATGAGAAAGAAGATTGAAGCTTTCGTCTCAATTTGAAGCGTAAGTAGTTGCCCCTACATTTATATTATATGCATGCATCTTGACGATTTAATTTTCGAACTGGCGAAGTTACCGTTTTAGGACTAAAGAGCCTACTACTGGCTACTACTAGGCACGGGGCCTTCCCATTTCGGGACAAATGGACATAAACCTACCAAGGCGGATTAGAGGGGTACCCAAACCCGGAGGAAAATACCTGAAGACCTTACATTGCGGACCTTATGCGGAAACCACAATTTCTGCAGAACCGTAAACTTAAGACACTGAGCAAATCTTTTTTTATAGGGTTGGAAGGCAACCGAGCAGGTCTATCACCTTATTTAACACAATCCACTCATAGACATCCCATAGACATTCGCAGTATTATAGGCATTGCAAGAGCGTTGCCAGACTTTAAGAAGTGTAGGCTTATTTTTCGAAGGTTCCAATGTCGTATTGATTCGGAAACACCGCTAGAGGAGCTAAAAGCTTGTTCCATAGGGTAGTTAGAGATACGTATAAAGAAGTTTCGAGAAAAACGAATCGTATTGGAATTGGACAAAAGACATATGGGTCGAAAAAGAAAATTTGGCTACGTAATATCAGGGAGTGGACCGGGGTAGCGAGTGCTCCAGAACTCCTGCATCTCGCGAAGTAGGAGAAAAGTTGTGGTGAATTGGCTGCCAACCTTCGATAGTCGGAGAGGCACTTTTAGAAGATTGGAATTCGAACTTCACGACGTAGACCGTCGTGAAGTTCGAACTCTATTAGCTGCATAAAAAGAAACATAAAATTCTACCAAGCAAGCCAATTATCGTATTGCGGTTGACGATCGGTAGACTGGTGGCGATGTGATTGTGGACACGTTCATCGTCATCATCATCGAGGCATTACACCCGCGGGTGGACCATAGCCTGGTCCAGTAAATTCAAGGTTCCAGTCGGATCTTCGTTTAGCTTTTCCCCTCCAGCCCCTCACACCGATTGTCCTTAAGCCGTCCTCGAACGTTGTGGACACGTTTACTTACATCTTTATAATTGACAGTGCATTTAAATAAAAACGCCAGACGCGGCATCACAGGGGATCGGCGATCGATCTGTAGCTGCAGAGGCCAGTCCCATAGGTGTCAGGAATGCAGCCGCGACCGGTACTCCATAACGTCTTATTGTGGCCACGCAATCGCTTTGTATCGGGATTATTAACTTTAATAGCGGCATTAATAATACAAATAAATACACATTTCTCAAAGACCGGCTACGCTTATGCAATGCCTATGGCACTGCGGATGTCTATGGACGGCGTTGATCGCTTTCCATCAGGTGACACGCCTGCTCGTTTGCCTTTCTATCCCATAAAAAGGGCCATGCATGAATGGGCCGCCTCGATTGTGGAAGTATCACACTTTAACAGAATATCGGCGTCAAGTGGGAGCATTCTTATGTTACTGTAGTTCGTACGCTGAGTGCAGGGTCCAGAAGTCCAACTCCTTTTCTTTTCTTTAATTCCTTCTTCTTTCTTTCTCGTTTTACCGCTTTTTAAGCACATTACACGTGCGGAGGAGTGTAATATTTACTATGATGTTCTTATGGAGGAGTGTAAAAAATGTCATGTGTACACGCGGCAGAAATGGAACCTTCAGAAAACTATGCATAAAGATGAGATCGAGATAAGAGAAAACACTGTATAATATATTTTATCTCATTCTATCGCAGGCTTAGTCCTACAGATGATTATTACATGTAGATACAGATGTTTTTCTATTTTTAATGTCGCTTTTTTGTTTGACAGTTTCAAATCATAACGATGCTAAAGTTTTCAATGTATTATAAAAAAATAAAAATTTAATGCATTTCTGTCGAATTTCTACTATTGGACAATAAAAGAGGGTGCAGGTGCTAGCGAAAGTTATGTTAAAAATTAAAGTTTAATGGATTTCGGTAGAATTTCAATCACTAGATAACCTCTAGTAGAGTTTTTGTGTATTAACCTTAGTAATTTAAGATGACAGTAAAACTTAATGGATTTTGATCAAATTTATACCAGTGGAAAAATACTAGTATTTATATTATATGAGTTAACCATAATTCACAATTACACAAAAACAATTTTTATAATTGCTTTATATAGACGCAAAAATCATATAAAATTAAGTATTTTTTGCATAAAATAATTAAATAATTAATTCTAATAAATGAAGTAGCAGGAAAATTGTGGACAGGGATAGGAGTCAATATAAAATGTTGGTAGAGGCCTTCGTCCTTCGAAAAACAAATAAAAAGGTTGTCGATGTATAACATAACTTTTAGTATATTATAAACTATGAATGTATATGAATAAAGGCTTATATTATTATGGTTTTATTAGTGCTAATAGGCCCATATTAAATATACCTCAGTATTTTAATAGTGTGATTTGGTCACCCTAGCAGTGTCACAATATGCCCAAGATTAATATAAAACCTGTACAGTATCGCGTGGCGCAATATTATAGGGTAATAAATGGGTTCTAACGCAGACCACGATGGGAAAACACGTCGTGCACTCTTGACCGCAACATACACGCATGATAACGTATTATATCCCTACAGCTTGGGTTTTGAATCTTGTGTTTTTGTGGACTATTGTAAGCAAAAAGTGAAGTGGCAATGGGTCGATCACGTTTGTCGGAGATCCAACAACCACTGAAGTAGACGAATGCTGGAGTGGAGACGCGTCTTTGCGAACGTAGTGTAAAACGCCCGGCTACGCGACGATCTGCAGACTGAATGCATGAAGCCAAAGATCGGGCTAGTATAGCGTGCCAGCCGTACTACTACGGCGACACGCGGGATCTTTAGGGGTTCTATCTTCGATAAAAATGAAGTCTCCAAAATCTCAATTTCTTACGCCGGAAAAGTAACATGTCTATCGAAAGACGTCAGTCGAACTTTTCTTTTTGTTTTTATAAAGAAATAAAATTCTTTATTATTTTAAGTTTTAAAATTACGAATTTAAAAAGCAGTAATATAATATAAAAGGTTTTAATATATTCAAATAAAATTTTATTACATTAGTGATACAATTTTGCGCTTCTTGGGAGAGGCCTATGTCCAGGAAAAGATAAGCAAAAAGTAAATAACTGCTAGAACTATTGAAGAAATTGTTCTGAATGATTCCGGCCGCTGATTTCCACTGCCACACTCTCTCTCTCTCAAACTCGACACAGAAAAGTGTCATGACTAACATCTAGATGAGTCCAGTACGGAGCGTTTCTCTCGAAACTTCATTCCACTCATTAAAACTGGAACCTTTAAAAAAAACATACCTTAAAAACTTTGTTATATGAACATCGTTCTAACCGTTTTTAAGGACTCAGGTTCCAGAGTTAACGCTTTTCCGAAAGTTAAATCGTAGCACAAGTGGTTAATATTTATTTATCAGGATTTATTTCTAAGAATAATTCACCGATATGCATAAACCTTGCGTTTATAGTTAAGTCGCTTAGACTTAATTCCCGAGCACCTTCGACCCGTAAACGAAATACGTAAACAGAGACGGACGTGTTGTTATACAAAACTGTCGTTTCGATTTTGAAAAGTTTTGCATACCTAACTACTCACATACCAGGGGAAGATAAGCCTACCAGGAGATATCATTTTTGTTAATTTGAATTAAACGTTGGCGAAACGAAGTTCATTGGGTCATCTAGTTCAAATATAAAAAAACTGCAACAAGCCTACTCTTAAATTTATTATAACCCCTCCTTGAACAAGCCTAGTTAGTTAATCATCATTCCTTCTGAAATAGGGGACAGGTATTCATCAGCAGATCAATATATTTTATGAAACTTGTTTGACTAGAATTATTTTCGTTTTGTTGTTTTTTTGTATATTATAATATTATTAAGGTTTAAAGCAAATATTAATTATTGTAAAAAAAGGTGTCACAAATAAAGATTTTCTATTTCTATATAAAATATAAAAAAAATATTATTAACTTAATGAAATCCTTTTGATCTATGATTCATAATATGATAAAAAAGGCAATGTAAGAAGTTTTTTGTTGTAACCTTGCGGACACAGTTAATCGCTATTTAATTGCTATTGTTTATTCTGAGTCATCGTCTTACACAATAGAAATTGTACAGATTATAGGAAATTCTTCCATGAGAATGTTACAACAAAAGGCAAAAATCCCCACTCATGTGCCTTTACGACTTGCATTAAATACGTAGGTATAAGTAAAACAACAATAGTTCACAAGGATTACGATTATACCGTTTGACTATTCATTGGACGATACATTTTTTAAACAGCCCATATGTGTTCCACTGCTGAGCACGGGCCTCTCAATTTCTGGAGGAACGGACGTTAACCCACTACGCTTGTCCAGTACGCATTAGCGGGGTTAGCAGACTCGGAATCAATATTTGTAGTCCATAAATATATTTATTCCGATGCGGGGATCGAACCCGCGACCATTGACTCCACGGGTCGATGGTCCCCACCACTGATCCCATTGGTGGTCGACACTGAGATATGGTACATATGAACCATATTTATTTTTACATAAGCTTCGTTGGAATGGTTAACAAGAATTCTAGTAATATGATAACATTGTGGGTATTCTGTAAAAAAAAAATACAAAATTCTGAGCAACAAATTACCTTCATCTTCATAACTTGAGACTTAAGAATATCATGACTTCATAAAGATAACTATATATTATTAACTAGAGTAAAGATACTTGAGTAAAGATATATATAGTAATGACATTTTTAACTTGAGTAAAGAAATCTATAGTAAGTTATTACGATTATTAATTTTGGAACAAATCTATACATTTCTCAAAGGTCGGCAAAGCTTCTGCGATGCCTCTTGTAATACAGATGTCTTTTTTTATTATTAAGATTCGAAGATGTTAATGCTGGTAGCCTATTAGCTTTAACAGCTTTATCGTATTCAGGGCCCGCGGGCTTCCAGCCCGCAAGTAAAATAAAATTGGGAATCTGCGCAAATCGCAAACTCCATCGGCCTGACGCCGTGTCGGAAGTACACATATGTGTGTGTGCTGCTTTTAAACTCGTCATGATTCTACGTTAAACATGTAGGGGAGGATTGAACTTTAGTAACTATAGTCCCTATTAGTCCCATAGACCCTAAGGTCTAGGGGGTGAGAACCGACCGGGTACGTGAGAGAATCTCGTGTAAGCGGCCGGTGTAGAAGTGTTTCCTACTCTACGTGCTCGGCTAGAGCCGGGGTGCGTGTGAGTGTTGATGTCATGAGTGGATCCGAATGACGCTGTTTCGTCGTCCGGATCGTGTCACACGTTACGCGGGCGTCGTCTTTTCGGGCGCGCGTTTAAATCGGGTGAATAATTTACCGATTGTACCACCAGTGGATTCGGATGGGATTCGGATCTATCAAAATGTTTCTTAGAGAGTGTTGTAAAGATACAGATGTCTATGTTTTTTCTTTTCTCCACCACTCAACCGGTTCACCAGACGAAGCGCGGTAGGTAAGCTACCACTAAGACGCCAGTTTTCTGCGGAAGTGAATATAACTTTTCCCTGGGCGAGCCGACCCATTAATACTACAGACAAGACTTTGTCAAGAATGGCATATTACTATGCCATTCTTGCCAAAGTCTTCGTTTGCAGCGTGGCATTACCACTACAATGTGCGATGTTGATTACTTTCCATTTGAGGATACGCTTGCTCATTTGCCTTTCTATACCACAAGATATACACACGTTACTTCATATAGATTGTGAGTACAATTTCTTGAATGATCAATGGTGTTTTTTTCACACTCAATCATTCTTTGTTTACTTATCTATGGATCCGTTCATCCATTCCATTTAAGTCCGTAAGAAAGAACCGTTGCCGTGAGCAGACTGTTATTTTTCTCACATTTCGGTCAATTATTCTTTCTGTTTACTTATCTACGGATCCGTTCATCCATTCCATTTAAATCCGTAAGAAATCACCGTTACCTTGAGCAGACATTTTTATCCATTTTCGGTCAATCATTCTTTCTATTTACTTATCTGTGGACCCGCTTATCCGTATTAAATCCGTAAGAAGACTTTTCCTGCCAACTTACATAAGTGACGTTGTGTTATTATTTCATTTTTATAATCTTATATTATTATCAGTTATATTCTTTAATTATTATAGTATACAATATAGTTCGATTAAGGTGTATAAGTGAAGTGATATGAAATAAATGCGTGTATCGTGACTGAAGTTCACTGAAAAAGTCCATAGAAGGTTTTGGTAAAATAGCCACCATTGCATCAAGACGTAACGCGATTAGCTAAATAGGTCCCTTTCAAGAGGTTTGTTATTATATTATTTTACTTGACACTGGTATAATAGTTATAACTAATTGCCATCAAAGAAAAGAAAATCCGTAAGAAAGAATCGTTGCCGTGAGCAGACTTTTCCCACATTTCGGCACTCATTCTTCTATTTGCTTATCTATGGTTCCGCTCATCTATTCTCTATATTTCAGTAACTAAGAACCGATGGCATAAACAGATATCTAAATTGCATTGTTGAGTTTTCGCAATCATTCTGAATAAATTTTATAGGAGTGCATACTGTAGTCTGTTCGTGAAGTTTTACAATATTTAAAAGACTGAGGATAGTAAATATTATTTTTATATAATCAATATTAAATAGAAGGTTGTAGTGAAAAATAGCTAAGAGCTAGTTGCGATGTTCTTCTGTCGGTCAGGAATATGAAATTGTGTATTTTTCTTTTTTTTTTCAAAGTTCTTGTCTATGAGTGTATGGTTAATATCGTCATGACAATACCGGCCACTTGTGAATAATAGAGTCAAGGCCCTGTATTGACCCTATTACAAAGACAACGGGTCAGCAGCCAGTGACGCACGGACAACGAGCGATGTACTCCTAATTTGCCTATTAAAACCGCGGCCTTGGGTTATGACAGTTTTCCTGTTTTTAACGACAGCGACACTTGAGTCTGAACTCATTTTATATCTTACGTAATTGTTTTGCAAATGTGTATGGAATAAGGCAAGCCTAACTCCTTAGGCCATAGAGGATGAATGTACCAAAGATGAATAAACATAATGGACACTGCTCGCAGAAATTTGGTTCATACACTATTTGGAAGTGACGAACTATTTCATAGAGAACATTAAAATTGAATGAGTATTTCTTTGATTATGTCATCACCATCACAATACAGTAGGCCATTTCTGCGAAAAAGCCTTCCTCAAGGAGCATCACCGAGCTCAATCTTCCACTAAAACCCACCAGTATCTGCTGGCTGCCCTATGCAGATGGTCATGTCATACTATATATTTATAGCTGGAGGGCCAAGACGCCATCACCACTCCACCGCTCGTCTACTCCAGCAGTTGTCAGTTCCCCGACAAACGTGACCAGCTCATTGTCACTTCATTTTACCACTTTGTAAGACTATATTGATTCTCCTGTGGATGTCGTTATTCCAAATCATACCCACCATAAACACTCCAGAACAGCCTACCAAACTATTTTGAGCTTGTGAAGCAGGCGGTGGTTAATATCTACTCCTCCAGAAGTGGGGAGGCCTTGTGCTCCCAGAGCAGATGGGCTGGGCAAGTGACAAATGGTTATAGTGTAAACCGCATCATAAGTATAGGGTTTATGTTTGAATTAAGTATTAACCCTAATTTTTTTAGTGTAAATAATATTGATTAAAAAAAAAACTAGAAATTTATTTTAAAATCCTCAATGCATTTGTTATTCATGTTAATCAATATTTTCTTTGTAAATTTCTGGATAACCAGTGTCTGATTATTCCATTTATTATTTTCTATAAAAAGTTTTTAGGTAACTTGGAGATTAGTATTATATTTTAATTAATTGTTAATATCATTTATTATTTGACATTTTTTATTAACCATAGTGTACCAAAGAAACCAGCCAGTTTCTTTGGTACACTATGGTTAAATTCCACATGGGAGTGAAGAGACAAGTGATAAGATAGTATTATAGTTTCATATTAAATAGGTTTTTATGGGACAGAGTGGTAATTGATAGGCAATACATTAGCATTGCCATTGGAAAACGTGTAGGAAGATTTTTTAAAGATTTCAATGTCATATCTGTTCAAAAACACTGTAAAAGGTGGTTATTTCCAAAGACTACTAGTTTGTAGACAGAAGTTTCAAAAGAAACATAATGCTGAATTGTGAATCACACTACTGACAGACCTCACTGTACTGACTATAACTCATTCAGATGGTAAGTATGAAAAATTTCTTTGTGGTGGTTTAGCAATTATTTAAAACAAGCCATCCAAAATAATCATATTAAAATTGATTGTTTGCTATTTGGTGGACCAAACAGATAGTTTTCCTTCCTTCTCTTTTACTATTACACTATAATTTCCTGTTGCATCATAGAAGCAAGAAAGTAATTCACACTGGAATTATAGTTAGCATAAACAGATAATGAACAGGAAATGAAACATTTGGTTGAGTTATCATAGTGGCATGTGCAACGAGAACTATATGTGTACAAGTCACTGATAACCACAGGAAGATGAGTGTTATAATGGGAAATGTTTTGCAATCCCATATTATATAAAAACAGATAATACTATAACACCCACGAGGTATGGCCTAATTTTATCCCATTTTTTACAGTCCATATATGTCCCACTGCTGAGCATAGGACTCTTCATTTCTGGAGGAACGGAAAATAACCCACCACCCTTGTTCAATGCGGATTAGTAGAGTTACCAGACTTGGTAAAAATATCTGTAGGTTATACATATATTTATTCCGATGCGGGAATCGAACTCGTGACCATTGACTCCGTGGGCGGAGGCCCTGCCACTGAACCAATTGGTGGTCATCCCTTATATAAAAACACAATTTTTAATAATATATAAGTTTAT